>VDFB02058242.1:491592359-491622161 GCA_007258455.2 Sequoia sempervirens
AAAACTTGTTTAAATGCAACCTTTCTATGATGCAGTAGATATTTTGCTCAAATGAATTGTAATGGCTTTGTTCATAACCCGAAATGCATGGCATAAAACTATTTCCAAGACATTCACTTGTGATTCATATATCATTTATTAGGCCTTTTTACTACAAAACCATTTCCTATATCTTTTTTTAGTACATAATACAGCTTATGTTATGATCAACAACACAAAGTTTAAACACAACCACCCTCACTCACCCATATATTTTTTAAAAGTTTAATGCTTTTTTGCCTATGTGAGAAGTTAATGTCACACTCCAAAGTTATCTCCAATAAATTCTTCTAAATATTAATATTGCTTTGCTTTGTTCCCCAGCAATCCTCATCATGGAAAATCAAGCAGAAATTTTGCAAGCAAAGCATTCTCGTCGTAACCATCTGGAACGATTAAGGTACCATGCAAAGAAGGATTCCTTTAATAGAGGGAGACGAGCAAACCGTCACAACCTCCATGCAGGAGCTTCCACATCCACACCCTCTCTTTCCATTAATCCCTCTCCGTTACAATTACCCACATCACATATGCATTCTATAATACAACCCAACTCCCCCTCCCAAACCCAAAATCCTCCACTATTTCCTCCAAACTATTACACTGCTAGAAATTCATTCCATTCAAAGTCGGACAGCCTATCAAACTTCTCAACATGCCAAGTATGCATGGAACGATATCCGGGAATAAAAAACTAGGCAATTCAATGGTAGTATTGCTTGTTCAAGGTGCATTTCGGAAAAAAATGGCAATTGCTTCTCAAAGTGGAACAACATGGACCTTGGTGAGTAGCCTGCATGTTTGCAACGCATTACTCAAATCGAGGAGATGCTTATAGCACGTGTTAGCCCTGTACTCCAAGTTACTTATGCAAGAGGGGGCCAATTAAAATACAGTGGCCACACTATTTGTTTTCCTCAGGATATTATTGTAATTGCAACTTATTTACCTCGACATATACATGACCTTGATATACTCATAGTTAACAAAAAAAATGTTCCTTCCCAGCAGTATAGCTTCTATGTTTGCAAACACGTGTTCACGAGGCTTTACAATATAAGATTTCTAATGACCCTTACTACAAAGATGTACAGTTAGATGAGGCATCTCTCTTATGCTTGCCTATTGCCTCCACTAACATCTCAGACCTTCTACATGCAACAACCTCAAATTCAAATCCCTCTGATGTAAGTTTGATGGAAACAGATAATACAGATGAAGAGCAATTTGAAGAGAATGTGCAAGCAACAACATCGTTTGTGGCCAATCTTCCCCCTGCCCATACAGAAGTGGAAGAATTACGAGCCTTGTTGCAATTAGGGGAAGGACACCCAACTCCTGCTGTTGATTGGCCACCAATTTCTTTAACGCCCATCAATGAATACACCACTGATGGATTATTTGTTATGGCATTCCCCACATTGTTTCCAAAGGGCACAGCTACATTCAACCAACAAAATATGAAAGAGGTCAAGTTACATGAATATGCTCTCCACCTTCTGAGATACCATGATAATAGGTTTGGTCAACACCCATGATTTAGATACTTCATACTTAATATTCTTATGCGCCATCGAAGCCAATCCACAGCTTCTGTTTTTGTTCAAAAACACTTGGAATGTAGCCTACCAACAACAATACTTGCCTTGCAACAAAGATTGAAGGACCTTCCTGATGACAAGCTTGCAGACCAAGTTATGCGGTTTGGTTCAATTATACGTGGCACACGCCCCTTTTGGAGTCATCGTAGGGGGGAGCTATCTGACATGGTTATTCAGGTTGGTTGCCCGACTCTATTTTTTACCCTCAACGCAGCAGATACTAAATGGCCTGACCTACACAATGTCATGCCATCTACTGTACCAACAAATCCTACAGCTGCATCTCGATGGAGGATCTAGAATATAGTGCAAAACCCACACCTCTCTGCACTATACATGCATCACAGATTCACTGCTTTTCGTGAAGAGGTTTTGGAAAAGATTCTCTGCACAACCGACTACTGGTATAGGTAAACATATTTCACATCTTCTTTTAATTTTTTTTTCCATACACCAATTGCTTACTAAGATCTCCACTCTCCAGGTATGAATGGCAACACCGAGGATCTGCACATGTCCATGGCTTTGTTTGGCTCAAACAAGCACCTAATATTGCTAAACTACAATGGAATAATCTTGCATCAGTACAAAATGCACTCAACTACATTGACAAATATGTCTCTGCATGGAACCCGCACCACCATCCAATTTCAAATGATAGGGTTCAACAATCTACCTTTGACAACCCCTGCTTAATGGACACAAGAATGATTATGTTGTCAAACCCTTCAAATGACTACAATGAATTGCTCAACTGTGTTCAACGCCATACGCGTTGTACCTTGAACACATGCTTGCGAAAAAAAAGGAGCCACCCTTGAATGCCGCTACAAAGCCCCTTGGCCCATCCAAGATACCTCAACCCTTTCAATTGAGAGTGGCCTGCCAAAGCACACCCCTGCTCGCAATGACAACCGTTTGAACCTTCACAACCCCACAATCCTCTCTATTTGGCGAGCAAATGTAGATTTCCAACCCGTTCTCTCAATAGATGCAGTGCTCAAATATATAGCAAAGTATGCAGCAAAAGCAGAAACCAAATCCGAAACATATCATGCAATGCTTTCTCGTATTTCAACTAACTTAGATCCTGACAAGCCAGCACCTATAGCTTTTAGAAAAATGCTTGTTGACAATGTTGTTGACCGTGATATAAGTGCCCAAGAAAGTTGCCACCTTTTGCTAAAGCTACCCCTTTGTCTGTCCAGCAGAACATTCGTTTCTTTAAATGTTAAACCAAAAACACTATCAACGCATTCCACTCTCAGCCACATCCACATCAACAAACACAGACTACATTGATGCATACTTGGCCCGTCCTGCTTCTATGGAGACATTGGCACTGATTGAGGTCACGCAAAAATGGAGCTTCAAAGCAACTCGTAAAAAGTACCAATGGAAAGAGCGTGCCAAAAATGCTATTGTTCGAGTGTCTCCACGCTTCACAAGCATTCCTACAAGGGATGACCCACAATTTCATGACTTCTGTTGGAGTGAATTGCTTCTCTACAAACCAATTCGTAACATTGCATACGACTATGGATCATCCACAGATGAAATTGTTGCTAACTGGGAGAGGCTAGCATGCAGCTACCATCCATGGCATGTGCGACGCATTGCACCAGAAACATCCGCCAACCCAGAACCAGGCACTCCTTCTGACAATGAAGAACAACCACATCAATGTAACCAATCTGAATGGCAAGTTCTGTCAAGTGTACACCCAGGCCATCCAATCCAGCTTGCTGAAATTGACATGTTGGGTGACCGTGAAATAGACCTTAATCATGATTGGGAGACTCCTTCCATAAATCCACAACATCACAACTTGGCTACTAGCTTTGTAGAGTCTAACCGCAAAGCATTTCAAGTCCCCCACCCACCCAATGTAAACACCACGCACGCCCTTTCATCCGAACAACAAAAAACATTGGATTTAGTGTTGTCACACCTATCTTCCAACACTTACCAACCACCACTAAGAATAATTGTTCAAGGAACTGCAGGCACCGGAAAGTCACACCTCATCAAAAAAATCAGGTCTGCACTCAATGGTTCAGCTCCAAACGGTCAAACTTCTCTCCTACTTCTTGCACCTATAGGTGTTGCAGCATTCAACATTGGAGCAGCAACAATACATTCCGCACTTCGCATTCCCATCAAAGAGATGGCTCCCTTGCAGGGCCAAATGCTAGCAAACTTCCAAGAAAAAATGTACTTTGTTCGCTACATTTTGATAGATGAAATGAGCGGTCCAAGGCTGCTAGAACATATTGACACTCGGTTGCGTGAAGCCTTCCCTTCACATAACCACACTCCATTTGGAGGTCGTTCCATCCTGCTCTTTGGAGACTTGGGCCAACTACCACCATTCAAGGATATTCCTATGTACTCTTCTTCTTCCTATGGTGGCACACTATGGCGTAGCATCGAAATAGTGATTACACTTACCAAAATGTTTCGTCAGAGCGGAGAGGATCCCACTCAAATTCTATTTCGTCAACTCTTGTGCAATTTAAGGAAGGCTCAACCTACAATTGCAGATTGGCAACTGCTAATGTCACGTTCAAGCTCAGCACTAACGGCCACAGAACAAAGTCCTTTCTTATCATCCATACATCTTTTTGCAACCAATGAGATGGTGTCACTCCATAATAAGCGTATGTTGTTGTCTTTGGCACAGCCCATTGCCTTATGCATTGCAGAGCAAACAGGGAGCTCATCACACTTAAATCCAGACGATGAACAACTCCAACCTATGATCCTATTATGTGTCAACCAAAAGGTGATGCTAAGTTGTAATCTATGGACTAATGCAGGCCTCGTCAATGGTGCTCTTGGACAAGTCAAACACATTATCTACAAGGAGAGCGAAAAACCACCACAACTCCCCTTGTTTGTTGTTGTTCGCTTCAAGCATTACATAGGGCCTTCTTGGGATCCAAACAATCCAACAGATGTCCCTATTACCCCTTTGAGCCGTGGTGGGCGGCGAAAATTCCACTAAAAATGGCATGGGCTTTAACCATCCACAAATCACAGGGCCTTACACTTGAAAGGGCCACCATTGACATTGGCAACATTGACCGGCAAGGGTTGACATTCACAGCAATTTCCAGAGTCACTCATCTTGGAGGTCTTCGTATCCACCCTTCATTCACATTCCACAGATACACACGAATGCAACACAACCCTTATGTTGCACGAAGGGTGAAAGAGGAGGCTTGACTGTCAACACTATCAGCTTCAATCACTTGACATTCTCAAAAACTTTTGAACAAGAAATTATAGGTTGGTTATATAATTCTTTACTCCTTTCACTTTCAATTGTCAATTCACAAATGTTTAACATAAATTAAAAATGGTTTATATTACAAAATCTACAATCAAGAAACTAAAGACATATCTGGTTTTTGGCAGGGATCCAATTTTTTATGGAATGGAAGCACTTTTTAATGCACCAAATCTTTTCATGCAAGCTAGATCTATGTGGAATACAAACTGCATATAACGATGACTGATTTCTTAAGGTTTTTTCTACAATTAACAGACCTCTATGTTTTGTCTCCTATCACCATGCCTATCTTCCCCATTTGTCTGATAGTTTTCATATGTCAATGCTAAAAAATACATTTCTTTATTATAGTTTATATTAAAAGATACATGTGTAGCATGTTTTCCTTCAAAGCTGCTCTTTTACGAAACTCTTTATGCTGCTCATTTTCAGCTCACCTACACTATATTAGGAGTCTCCTTTCAAGACTACCATGAAGATTTTTCCTGCAAACTCTCCCTATTTTTCTCTTTGCAATCCTTGACAATTCGACAAATTGTGTGATGAATCTTAAGGTAACTCACTTGCCATTATTTCAGTCATTTTTTTTTTCCAGAGTCTATACATTTAAGTTGTTTTTCATTTACTTCTTGCACAACACCGTCAAGGGAGAGAGAGGTCATGATTGCGGGATATGTACAAAATGGATTTGTTGAAAAGGCTTTACAAACTTTCAAGCAAATGTAATTTGCCTCTACCAAAATGGGAGCTATGGAATGAGGATTTTTTCCTGATCTTATAGTTGGCAAAATGCACATAAACTATTTGTTGCAGTTGCAACTACTCTGCTCGACATGTATGTGAAATGTGGAAGCATAGAAATGGCATGTTCACCGTTTGACAAAATTTTAATGCAGACAACAACTGTGGCTTTACCACTTTTCTTATGTTTTATTTTATTATTACAGTTCTGTTAAGCTTTCTTGCCAACATCTTTTACTTTTAAATGTACAACACCTGTAAATGTAATGGTTGCCATTAATATTATGTTCACATAATTTTTGTTGTGTTTAATTTCATTATTACAGATCTCTTGTTATCTGCTAAATGAAGGCATTTATTTACCTTCTACTTGACAGCTGCAAATTCAATGATTGCCAAACCTATTCTTTAAATACATACTGTACATATCATATCATCTTCATTTGTTAATCTCAATACATTGTTCTTAACAGACCTTTTGAATTATACAGTAAATATTTCCTCAAAAAAATTCAGCCATTTTACTGCTTATTTTCCTTTGCAATACAATTTCTATATTTCAAAATCATATTCTCTTATTTCAAATGAAGTGACAATTTCGGCGTTCCCTCAATGAAGTTTTCCAAGCCAATTTTGTCTATCAACAGTCTAAAATTTGGGAGAGGGAATGCACTACCATCTATTTCATCCTCACCGTTGGAGTCTGCCGCTTTCTTTTTGACCTTTTTAACGTGAGTCATGTGCAGTAGCTATCAACATTGGAGAAATATCTGTAAGCCATCAAAGAAGAAAGGAGTTACCTTGCAAAGTAAATGGTATTAACTGCTGCCTTCAATCTCACCTAAACTGCGTATGATACCTTCACTGCCCCACTCGTTTGTATGAGATATTTCCTTCCTATGCTTTCTCATGGGATTCTCGTTCACAACTGACTGTCGTTTAATTCAGAAGAGTTGCTGAAGACAACTCTTGATGGTTGTCGCTTGCTGAACACGGTTCTTAATAGTTGCTACTTATATCATCAGTTAACAAGGTATTCTTTTATCTCTGCATTTGTTTTGTATCTGTTAGTGTTGGCCTTCACATGGTTTTCTAGTGCTCTTACTCATGCATTCATCTCCTCCATTTGCGCTTTTGTGATATTTTTGTAAAGTTCAATACCAGTGAGGAGCCATTTGAACAGCTCCTCTTCGCTAATATCCCCCATTTTGCCTCTAGCGGTGGCCCTCTCTGCCCCTCCAAAGCATTTGGTGGAAATACAGGGCCTATGGACCACACCTTCTTCCCTCTTACATTTCTCCAGTATTAAACATGCTCGAACTCCAACTGCTCCAACGTATTTAATACCATTCCATAACTTTGATTGATCGACTGCAACTGACCCATAAACCATAAATCATTCCAACCATCACAACAAAATAATAAGTGTATGCCAGAAAATGCTTCAGCCCGTGAGTTTTGTGTTGGGCATGTGAACTCTGAGTTGGGTGTGATTTCCAATAGTAAACCTGCTGCTAGAACTACAATCATCTTCCTCCTAAAATTGGGGTCATCTTATGCCAGCCGTGAGACTGTTAACAAGCGTTGTTGTTCACATGTAAAGTGACAAAATGGTATCATTATTCGTAGTAAATGTGAGTTGCACCGGCATTGACTGCAACTTGCATACGATACAACTACAAAATGGCCAAAAAATGATGAACTGCTGAGATTCACTTCCCCTGTTTCCTTGATCCCCCAAAAAGATGACTTCATGGAACAGAGGAAATTACGATTGTTGATAGTATAATTTTTTTCTTTATACTTATGCCTCTAGGATTTAATAAATGCATGAATTAAGCCTCAATTCTTAGTGCTTTTTCTGATTTTCTGCCTTTTTCCCTATATACACGTAGACCTTTAGGCATCAGAAATTACTCTATTGTTCTGGTAATTTATGCTTACAACAAGAGTTTTATCATTAGCATGGACTGTTCCACAATTGGGATGGATTGCAGGGCCTATCGTAATGCTTGTTTTTGCTTCCATTATATTGTATTCCACTTCATTACTTGCTGATTATTTTTGCCTTTAAACAGAAAATTACTTGGTTAGGTTTATGTGATTTCAACTGAGAGAATGAAGCTGCACTCAACACTTGGATTGTAGACAAATAATGATTGATCAGTAGCCTACATATAATTTATGGTAGAAACAGGGCCATTGGCCACTAGTCAATAAAATTACTTAGGCCAGTTTATGATTTCCAAAAAAAATGTAGAGGTTTATTTTAAGAATGCAATGACTTCAACCTTAAATGTTGCAATGTGGAAGTTGTGGAGATGTATTGAATAAATATTTGAATTTCCTGCAAAACTGCTAAAAAATGAAAATATTCAACGTAGGTAAAATGCACAGATATGACTGAAACTCTACCCAAAATATGGTAGAGGCAAATTCAAGTAAATTTGGGTAAAAAAATATGTGAAACATCTCTCCAACACAGGAAAATGTTGTGTCTGAAACATCTCTCCAACACAGGAAAATGTTGTGTCTCAAAATATGATCAATGAGAGAGTTTTACTTTCAGTTCTAACTATCACATGTAGGGATTCTATATTTTGTTTATGCAAAAAAAATGTTTAATAGACTTTATATTAGCTAATAATTATGTAGCATACATTGCTTGAAATTGGCTCTCTTACAAATTTTTTTATAGTGCTTTGGCTTCATTCCATAAAAATGGCTATGCGTTGACTCCAAACCATGGAAAATTTTCCACCAAACTCTGCCCATTTTTCTCATCAGCCTCCTTGACACCACTACACAATTGGCGCACAATATTTAGGTAACTCACTTGCCATGATTTCAGTGAAATTTCTTATGGGAATCTGTACAAGCCCATAACACTTGTTGTGTTTCATTTCAATATTACAATTCTCAAAGGCATTGGTTCTGGGATTTTATCTGTGGCTGTTTCAATATATAAGATATTTTTATGATAGTTTTCCTGACAACATTATTATACTAGCTACAGCTAAAGCTATAAATGCAATGGCTGCCAGAGCTTCTTTCACTTAGTGAATAGTAGAGATCGAAATATCTTCATATGTTACATTGGTTGCAAGAGATAGACACGACAAAAAGAAAATATTATTTACCATTGAATGTATGGCAGATCTGCTGAAGATGTCAATGCAATGGTTCCCATAGCTATTTTCAAATACTGAACATTAGAGATTGGATCAGATGTTGTTGAAGCTGTAAATGCAATGGTTCCCACAGCTATTTTCAAATACTATAAACATTAAGCCAAATTAGTTACAATTCAATCCATAATCTGCATTATGTACTACAATTATGTAAGCTTCATTACAAAATAAAGCATATTCATGTCCATAGACAAAAGGAGCTTAAGGGAATTCGAATTACTAGAGCCTTCAGTTTATGTCATTTATTATGTTAGAAACTTTGTGAAGTGACCATAGATGTGAGTTTATAATTCTCAACCAATTTCAGAAGTAAGTTTTGGATTAATTTTAAATGTTATTTATTGGAAATCTAGTGCACTATTCATTACATTGATATGCCACTATCTCCTATATTTCATAAATTAAAATATTCATCTCCACAAATCTTTGGCGTACCCATTGCACACGAAGGTGATTACTAGTTATATATTTTTAGATTGGTTGTTTTTTAAAAACCCTTTTAAAAATTAAAATTATTGTTGAATTTTTTTAGAAATTTGTAATATTTTTTTAAAATTACGTTGTAATTCTATTAATGATTTGAATGAGGATGGATTTTGTTTTATTGTTTGGTTAAGTGGTTAATTCTACCTACTATGATGTGGCAAAATAAATTAATTCGAAAGTTACTTCTACCTACTATTAAACAATTTGCAATTATTTTTTCCATAATTTCAATTTATCAATCTCTCTAAAATCTACTTATATTATTTTATTGGATTTATAATACTTTATTTTTTTGGTGAAATTTCAATTATATTAATATCTTAAATGACATTGAATATTATTGTATACATTATGATATTTTGAAAAGACATATTCAACTAAAAATTTATGCAAATCTATACATTAAGATATGCCAAGAAACAAATTCAATCAATATTATTTTATTGAAAAGGTATATACAATCTTCCATAAAAATATCTTAAACAAAATTTTAAACAATCTTTCCACCTAATTTGTTGAAATAATTATTTTTAAATAATATAAATCAATTCTTTGTTTGTATTATTTGTTGTAAATTGAAATTATGAGAAGCAAGGCTGATTTGACTATGGTGTATTCATAGGAGAAAGTGTACTAAATTATGCTTGCTCTAGATAAGAAAAAGAAGGAAATGGTGTGCAATATATTTGTATCCTATTTTGTTTTCTACCCTATGTAAAAGCCTCCCCACTATAATATTTGGTGTACTTTTTTGGGTATGGTATGATATACATGACATAGGTATATTGGGTTCCCACTATAAATATATGTTTTAAAGGGTTGAAATTCTTTTCAATTGTACTCAATTTATTTTTTTAGTTTAAATTTATACTCAAATGGATGTTTTTATTCTAATTGTTTTGTATTGTGTATTAAATTTAATTATTGTAAAAAGAGTGATAAGTTTGTAGGGAGGTGAGAGTTGTTCCAAACCTCTATTATTTGATATGTATGTTGACAACAAAATTGTTAGTGTATCTAACCATGCTAATTTTAGAATGAATCCCATTTCCAAATTGATGCATCTAAGGTTGGGCATATGTTATTCCTAGTCTTTTCATCCTTTTATTTTTATATCTTCTTTGGGATTTTGAATCTTAGAAGATACAAACTTAAAAAGAAATTCCTAATTTTTATACTATGTAAAAAAATAGTGCATTTTTGCAGTTATATGCTAATCAATTTTTTCTAAATGCAATGTAATTTATAAGACCCAAAAAAGTTGCAACTTCTAATAGATTAGATTGAAACAAGATAACTCTTTCTTAGCTTTGCTTGCCAATTCAATAGCAAGTTCTTTTGCTTTCTCTAGACCTAGATAAACTTGGGATAAGTAGCCTTTTTAGCAAATCCTTCCTTGTAGTCTTACCCAATTCTTTTGTAGTTTAGGTTATTACTTTCATAGAATAAATTGAAAACTATATTTCCTAGTTTGAAGTTAAATGAAATGTTTATTGGTGATTAATTATTATTAAAGTTATTTTAAGTAAGCTATAGCATGCTTGAGTCATTAATCACTATCTTCACAAAAGTAGTTACTTGTAGCTCAACTATTATAGTTACTCGTAGATTGCTATTTAGTTAGATTTTCTTCTAGATAAAGTTATTCAATCAAGTTTCTTTCAATTGAAGTTGCTTTTGTTAACTCTTTTATACACAATTGATTATGACGAATTACGATTCTTAGTTGCACATACACTGGCAACATCATCCAAGAAATTATGTTTTCCTAGTTGATAAATTAAATGTAGCTCATCTAGGATAGTGAATTGCTTAATAAGGGTTATGTTGGTCTATTAAGTTGCATTCATGCATTGTTTGCATCAATTGGTTGAACATAGATGGAGCTAGACAATTGAGGGAAATTTGGAGAACCCTATATTAGTTGAGAAAATGTATCCAACTAATGAAAAATTATCTCCTACATTAAAGGGCACCAAAAATATGCAAATTCCAACACAATAAGAGTTTCTAGTAAAGATATAACTGGTAATTCTTTATAAATTAAATACATAGAGAGTATTATTTTTATTGTGAAGAGAATTTTTGAGATAGATTTCCTTGAGATAAAATTAAGACAGTGAAATTAGTGAATCAAAGGAGAATTAAGAAAGGGTAGTAAGAAAGCCCATGAATTTAGGGATAAGGAACATAAGGATATGACAAACGATAAAAAATAAAATTTGAGTGTAGGAAAAACTTTGAAGTGAATACTGATAAATTAGATGGACCTCAATCAATGAATCAAGATCACATCAAACTACTTATCTTTGGAAATGACACCAAAGAAACCTTAGAGCATTTTTTTGTCTTAAATTCTACAAGGAAAAGAAATGTATTAAGAGTTAACTAGACCAACCATTATGATTTTTTGGGCACTTTAAGGGATGAAGATCTTAAATGGTACATAAGAACTTGTCTTGAACATAATAAAAATGGAAGGATAAAAAAGAGGAGCCCTTATACAATTTTTTCTCTAGAAACTCCCTCAGAGAGTGTAAGAAAATGAGGGAGATGTTATAAAAAATTAGAGAATTTGATCAATAATTTTAAACCTGATTTTTTAGGAAGTTATATGAGCCTTTGTTTGAAAATAAAATGTTAGGATGGTTTGTATTAGTATTTTTACCTTCAATTAGAGCATCCTTAGATGGAAAAGCGTTTCAAACATGTGAAGAAGCATTAAAACAAGCATAAAAAATTGAGGCCCATCCTCAAAGAATGAAAAATGAAGAGAATATAGAGATAGTAAAGTTAAAATTAGAATTAGAATAATTAAATATTTAGTAATACACCTTGATTAGAGGAGAGAATAGTTAGGAAAACACATCTAGTAGAAGTTTTTTTTTGTTTCTTACTATTCCAATGAAGGTCATATGAAGAATGATTTCCCAACAATAAAAGGGAAGAAATGAGATATGATGATAAAATTGGAATTTGTAGAACCTATAAGGAGGCTAAATGGTCTGTAATATGGTATTTACAATGAATGGGATAATCATGTTGGAAGTGGATTCACTCTGAGAGGGGGGGTGAATCAAAGTGAAGTAATTTTTAAATTTTTGACTCTGAAAGGTACAATGAGACTTTTTACTGTTTTTAACTCAATGCGGCAGACTTGTTTATGCAAGTGTACATCAACATTTAAAATCAGATTAACATGAAACTTGAGTAACATTTATAACTCATGTTAAAAGCATCATATGATATTGTTCAATTAGAGTGTGAACAATATTGTACGTGCTTTTGTAATAGATCAAAAACTTTGCTCAATAAAAGACTTTTTAACTTTGCATGACAAATTTTTGAAATAAGAAACTTTTGATCATACTAAACGTATCAGAGCATTGACTGAATGAGCACATTAACATGAAACATAATGAGAGACAAATAATATCACATAACACAAAGATTTCTTGAGTGGAAAAACCCTCTTGGGGTATAAAAAACCACTTGCTAAAATTTCCCTTTTATTAATCAAATAGCACCAACTCTATAACAATGTGGAGCACCAACTCCCATAATCTTTCTAAAGCACCAACTTCATCAAACATTCAAAATATTGCAACCCATCAGAACCTTATAACTGCAATCATTCTTGTAGTCATAAAATTACAATAGGATACAAAATGATTTTGCAATAATGCTCAACTCAAAACATATTCTTTGTGATACAATCAGAGATAAAAACAATATGAGCCCACTCTTCTCTTTTTACAAAATGATTTCACAATGAGAAATACTCTGTTTGGAAAATTTCCTTTCTTCACATCACACAATTTTTCCTCTCTCACTTTATGTTTTTTTGCAGAGATACACATATGTACAATGTTTGTGAAATGGTTATACAACTTTGTCAAGAAAACCCTAATTTCAATAACTAGATTTTATGAACATAATGTATAATCTGAAACCAATCAAAAATCAATGATATGAAGATAAAATGCCACTGAGAGATGAAACCTTTTAGTTTACGCTCGAGTTCAAGGTAGTTTTAGTTTAGTTAAGAAAATTATTTGAAACTAAAAAAAAAGTTTTCTTTTCCTCTTCATTTACCAGATTTACCATTGAAATATCAAAAATAATGCATAGGTATTACCTCTGTTATGGTGGAATTAAGGTCTACAATTAAAATCCTTGAAGTTCTTCATGAAAACTACCCAAACTACCGCTTCTAGTTCAAAAAAAAACCACCATCATTCTTGCCAACCACCAAAGATCAACATAACTGAAAACCAAACCAAAATACCACAACAACTTTGCACACTATGCAACTGAAGTTCCAGCATGGCAGCGCTAAGGTTCCAAACTATTCAATGAAAATGCAATATTATTTTTCCCTAAACAAGTCTTCTCTCAAGTTAGTCGATGAATTTTCCAAAGTTAATAAATATTTGGAGTTCAAAGTCAAAAAGACATAATAATAATCAATTGATTAAAAATGCTTATGAGTCCACTTGACTAATCATTTACCAAGGACTTGACCACATGATCAGCTCCAAATTTTTCTTGCAAACTATTGACACATAATAAACTATATTCCGAGTCAAATATTCTCATAATGCCGACTTAACCATATGAAAAATGATGGCTGCCAAGTGATATAACCAAGTAACCTTCGAACACAATATCATCGTTGAAAAATACTTTGGGAAACCTGATAGGGTTTATTCCATGAAGATGCCGACCCCACATAACATTAACATACCAATGATAAATTAATATCATATGTAAAAGGCTTCAAATAGTCAATATGAGTATTTTCCTTTGGATACCGACTACAAAGTCAAGGCTTGGGCATAGAAATCACCAAATTATAAAAATGATAAGAAATTATATGCTATTTGATCCAATAAACACCATCAAATGAATGAAATACTAGAACCAAAGTGTATACAATGCCACCAGATAAAATGTGAGAATATGATATTTTTACTAAACCAAGTTTCATGGAGCAATTGAATAAATAACCAAACTACTTGAGACAGAGTAATTGCTTGATGAAGCAATATAAATAAGTGACAAACCAACAATATGTGCCAAATTTATCAACAATAAGTCATACCAATTGACAACATATTGCCATAAGCATTACCTTCATCTATATATGCCATGAATTAATATACCTGAACATGTGAAGGTGGCAATGTCATAAATCTAAAGCTGAAGAAGGCCCTGTCACCATGAATACTACTTGAATAACCTGAATCAAACCTTATCACACTGTTAGTCCAATTAAATCAAGATCTCAACTGTAATCAACTTGAAACAAATCAAGTTGAAATAAAAAACATATATCATCAAGATATCATCAAGAGCCATCAAATATGTAACAGTTCAAAGCATAAAGATCTTGAGAAACCAAATCTAAAACAATCAGACCATCTGAATAACTTTTATCTACACATAAAGCTTAACATGATCAGTACCACATTAAGTGATGAATAAATGCACCCAAATACATCAACCCAAAGCATGATCACCAAAACATTGAGAATGTCAAGTTTCCCAAACTGAACAAAAAGAGCACCAAGTATTCAAAGCACTAATCAGTTTTGTAGTTTTTTCATCAAGGACAATATACCACAAAGAGAAAGCCAACAAACTCCCCCTTTGTCCTTGATGGCAAAAACCATCCGCAATCATCTGAATATGAAACCATCTATAACCATTAGAAACAAAAAAAAAAACTGAACAACCAACATAATGCCTCATAACAGAATGCCATGCCTCATAACTGTAATTCTTTCTCCCCCTTTTTGTCTCAAGAACAAAGGAATTTTTTTTTTTTTGTAATATGTCATGAAATACAACATCCAACCAATACAGTCACCAGCTGTATAAACAATGTTCACCAAGTAACTATGCTCCCCTGACACAAGAGATAAACATACATATCATCAAGCAAGGAAATCAAATTTTATATCATGCAAGGTCTTCTTCAGATTCAAAGATGTATACTAGCCAATTGGAATAGATCCTGTCTCCTATCAAAATAACTAGTCCTTTCACTGCTCCTTATATTGACATACTCATTGTCACTCAGATTTAGAGTGAAAGATAAATAATGACATGATTCATTGATCACCAAACAACTCACTCCATACTAATCATAAACCTTATGTCAAGTCCTGTATCACCAACTTTTGAAGATCAAAATCACCGCTATTCTATAAATGCTCTCTCAAAGAAGAATCATTTTCAATTAGAAATATGTTAGTCAAATGATCCAAAAAATTTATGAATGTGTCATGGTTTGTTCAAACACTGGTATTTGTTAAATATTTTTGTAATACCCTGTATCACAACCAGATCAAACATTCTAGGAACTTACTAAATAAATCCTGAGCTACACAATACAATAGCCAAATCTGTATCACACAATCCATACAACATATTGAATTTTTTTTTTCATCATCCAAGAATGTACAATTCTAATTGTTTTCAAGAACATAATATATTCTATACCAACACAATCAATGTCAACAACAACAACCACAACTTCACAGGATTGAATTTTATATGGATATAACATATGCTTAGTATGTTGTACATGTTTTCCATAACACCGCAAAACTCAACCTTTACTATTAATGTCTTTCAACTAACTACCTTTATCATTATTTCAATTTAGAACTCAAACAATTCATAGTCTTATCATGCACTGTTGCTAAAAATTCAATCATATAGATCAAAGCACATCACTGAGATCAATGTATTGCAGCAAAGCAAACAACAATTTGTCCACAAATGGCCAGGAAGTATAATTGTGTCTCAAATATCCTTTACTAATCTCAAAGAAATATAAAGCACCAATATGTTAGGAACAAAGGTAGATTTAACCAAATTTTGACTTCCAAAGGACTGTCAATGTACTTCAAACTTGAATTCCTTAGCAACCTGTAAAGCTAATCAATTATACACAGTGTAATAATCATGATGATATCTGTTATATCCAAAAGTGTCAATAATTTAGAACTATTATTGAACATAAACTTCCAATATCATATGCAGACCTTCATAATGAAATATTGACATTTATAGACCTCTTCTTTACTTCTTTTACCACCAATAGAAAATGCATGTTGTCTTACCTCTTTCTTGACTTTATAGGAGTAAAATGTGTTACCATAATAGACTCCCCCTGAGTCTTTTCTTCTTCTCAAGACCTGGATGGTATCAAATGTGCATAGTGTACTTTCATGGATTCAACTTTATTACCAGAATGATTATGGTTTCTTCTCCAAATCATACATGATCCTTTTTCTTTCTTGTCATCTTGATTGATCTTTCTTCTCCACATCTGTATAGGTTTTGTCTTCTCCTTACTCAAGATTTTCTTTTCCTTTTGTTTGAACATGTAGTCCCTAGAAGGCTTTATAGTAATTTTCTTACACCATTGTGCTTTATGACCAAACCTATTACACCTATAACATATAATGGTGTTTTCTAGACCAAAGAGAGGATAATTTCTACTAAACATGTTGTATGAACCTCTCTTGAAATTCTTCACATGATTATGACTTTTATTCACCCAACAATTTCTTGTACAATTACTTGCTCTATGTCCATAAGCATTACAACAATAGCAATAGCCATGAAATTGAGAGTGATTATACCTAATAAATGGAGATCTTGATGGTCTTTTTGTTATTTCATCAAACCACTTATCTTCTTTTTGAGTAGTAGCAATATGGTAATCAAGATCAACCTTCATTCTTGGTGTTTGCTTGGCTATAAACTTCTTTCCATCTGTAGTAGCAAACACTGTCTCATGTTTAAATTTTTTGCAGAACTTTGTCCAACTTAATATCCCACACTTGAAGGATCCTTAGAATGATTTTGTCTACCAATCATCTTATTCAATATATTAGTACTATGATCAAATTTTTGACTTATATTTAATTGAGACTTGACACTTTCAAGCTCTTTTATTAAAGCAACTACTTCTCCTTCAAGTTTTAGACATTCAATCTTTTTAACCTTCGAATCAAATTTTACAACATCTACTATCCTCTTACATTCTTCAATTTCAATTTTCTGACTAATAATCATATCATCTTTAAGAGATAGTTCTTTTAACAAGGAATCATTATCTGAACATTTTCTTAAAGAAGCAATCTCATTTTCTAGTTTAGTACACAACTCATCCTTGTCTTTTAACTTGGCTTCCAGTTCCTTTTCAGTCCTTTTTCTATCAACCATTTGACCTTTTAGAAATTCAACAATCTTTTCAGATTTGTCATAGTTCTAGTTTAATGCCTGATTAGCATCAATACTCTCTTGAAGTTGTACCTTAAGTTTTTGATTCTCTAGTTTAAACCTTTTAAGCTCATCTAAGGAAACAAGTAGTTCTCCTTCCAAATCAACTTCAAACTCATCATCTTCACATACATTTTCACCAAATTCTTGTTCAAAGTCACTTACTAAGTGATCTTTTTCTTCTCCAACTATAAAATCATTTTTATTATCAACTGGCAGGGGTAATTCTTGAGATAAAACTTCACTATACTTGACACTAGTGTTCTTCTTCCGACTTATGTTTCTTTTGCACTTACCCATAGTACTCCTCTTATCAAGAGCTTGGTTGAATTTACTCTAGTTAGGTTTATGCAAGGATCTATCTTTTTACAACAACATTAATAAAAAATAGAAATGCTTTCACAAAACATAGACTATACAAATAGATAGAATACCTTCAAACTTGTGACATATTGAATTCCAAGACCAAAATCTATCCTAGGTATAAAACCTAATGTAGAACCCTATGCTCTGATACCACTTGTTGGAAGTGGATTCACTTTGAGGTGGGGGGGTGAATCAGAGTGAATTAATTTTTAAATTTTTGACTCTGAAAGGTACAACGAGACTTTTTACTATTTTTAACTCAATGCGGCAGACTTGTTTATGCAAGTGTACATCAACATTTAAAATCATATTAACATGAAACATGAGTAACATTTATAACTCATGTTAAAAGCATCATATAATATTTTTCAATTAGAGTGTGAAAAATCTTGTACGTGCTTTTGTAATAGAACAACAACTTTGTTATAAATAACTTTCACAAAAGAAGAATATGATATGAAATATGCTGCAAATACTTGATAATAACTGAGAATAACAAGCCACTTCGAGGGGGAAAACCTCCAAATATCTCTAATGAGAACACACTTCACACTTGAAGATGAAATAAGACTCACAACCTCCTATATATACCTATTTATGCCAAGATATCACCTAGGCCGACTTAGACACACCTATATAAGACTTAGGCCAACCTAAACAACTAAATAACAATATACTAATGATAATATGACTTAATAAAGAGTTAAGATAGCCACAAGCTGACTATTCATAACCCAATGTACAATAATATTAAGGGCGTAGCATGCCCCCCTTCTTCAAAGAAGCATTGTCCTCAATGCTAATCAAGTTTGAAACTTTTGAATGAACTCCTCATCTTCCCATGTGGCATCTTCAACTGGTAACTTCTTCCATTGGATGAGATACTCAATGATAGTTCTATTCCTCAACTTCTTTGTGCATGTTTGACGAATGCACTCTGGTTCCAAAATGATTCTTCCTTCTTCATCCAGCTCAGGAAGTGTTGTTTGAGTGGGAATATTATGCCCAATTACCTTCTTCAAACAAGAAACATGAAAAACTGGATGTATCTTTGTTGTTGGTGGCAACTTAAGCTTGTAGGCAACACTACCGATCTTTTGCATGATTTGGTATGGACCATAATACTTTGGAGACAAATTATTATTCTTTCTTTGCTGCTTTAGTGAGATTTGCTTATAAGGTTGCAATCGCAAGAAGACCCAATCCCCAACTTCAAAACTTCTTTCACTACGATGTTGGTCTGCCTATTGTTTCATTCAATTTTGTGCCATGGCTAAATTATCCTTGTGTCCTGAAAGTACCTATTGTTGATGAAGCAAGTGGTCTTCTACTTCCTGAACTCTTGGGGACACCTTAATTGATGATGTGATGGAAGGAGGATGATATCCATAAAGTGCCAAAAATGGAGACATTTTTGATGAGCTATGAAAAGAAGTGTTATACCATCATTCCACAAGTGGTAGCCAATCTACCCACTGAGACTGTTTCTCTGAAGTGAAACAACGTAGATATCCTTCCAAACACTTATTCACAACCTCCGTTTGCCCATCTGAATGAGGGTGGTATGAAGAGCTAAGAGCCAATTGAGTACCCAAACATGAGAATAAATCTTTCCAAAAGTGAATAGTGAAGATAAGATCACGATCACTAACAATAACTTTAGGTGTACCATGTAGCTTTTGGATATTCTCCAAAAAAGCTTTAGCCACTGCACTTGCTGTAAGAGGATGTGCTAATGCAATGAAATGTGCATATTTAGTGAGCCGATCAACTACTACCATGATGACATTATGACCTTTAGATTTGGGAAGCCCTATGATGAAGTCCATGGATACCTCTTCCCAACGCTGGCTAGGAATAGATAAGGGTTGCAAGAGACCTGGTGTCTTAATTGTCTCCCCTTTATGCCTTTGACACATAAACATTCAGCCACAAATTTTTGAACATCACCCTTTAGCCCCTCCCAAAAGAAATCTTGCTTGACTCGATGATATGTCTTCAAAAATCTGAATGACCACCCACTGGAGACTCATGCAACTCTGTGAGAATCTTGATTTTAAGGTTGAAATTCTTGCAGAGATACAAACACTCTTTATACCAAAGAGTATCTCCCTTCCAACAAAACTTATCCAACTACTAGGATCACTTTTTAATTGCTTTCGATGATCACTTTTTACTAGGATCACTTGTCACAACATCATTTTGCCACTCTGCTTTGGCTTCCTCCACCCAATTTTCTTGTAATATTGAAAGGGCACACAATAAGGCTTCATCTTTCTCATCCTTCCTTGATAGTGCATATGTGACAATATTTTCTTTCCCTTTCTTATATACAATCTCAAAGTCATATCCTAACATCTTAGTGACCCATTTTTGTTGCTCTTCAGAAGATAGTCGTTGTTCCAAAAAATATTTTAGGCTATCATGATTTGTCTTAACCTTGAAATGCCTACCCAATAGATAAGGCCGCCATTGTTTCACTGCATGGAGAATTGCTAGCATTTCCTTCTCATAAATAGGTTTTAGTTGATTCTTACCTTTTAATTGGTGACTTTGAAAAGCAATTGGTCAACCTTCTTGCATGAGCACTACTCCTATCCCATTTCCAGAAGCATCACATTCCACAATGAATTCCTTGGTGAGGTCAGGAGTGGCAAGTACTGGAGTTGTACACATAGCCTCCTTCAATCCCTCAAATGTTGTATTGGCAGACTCGTTCCAATGAAAAGAATCCTTCTTCAATAGAGTGGTGAGAGGTGATGCTATACTACCATAATTCTTCACAAATCTTCTATAGTACCCTGTCAATCCCAAGAATCTTCTCAGTTTCTTAATGGTTTTTGGAATAGGCCATTCCATGATAGCCTTAATTTTGTTAGGGTCCACCTTTACTCCTTCATGTGAAACTATGTGTCCCAAATACTCCACCTCTGTAAGACCAAAAGCACACTTGGATGGCTTAGCATAGAGTTTATGATCTTCAAGTATTGTAATGCTTGGTCCACATGTTGCAAATGTTCTTCCCAAGTCTTGCTATAAATTAATATATCATCAAAGAATACTAACACAATCTTTCTCAAGAACTTCTTAAAAATGGAATTCATCAAACTTTTGAATGTAGATGGTGCATTGGTAAGACCAAATGGCATCACCAAAAATTCATAATGACCCTCATGAGTCTGAAATGCTGTCTTATAAATATCTTCCTCCTTAATCCAAATTTGGTGATAACCAGATCTAAGATCTAACTTGGTAAAAAACATAGCTCCATTTAATTCATCTAGCAAATCATCAATGTCTGGAATTGGAAACTTATCTTTAATGGTGTACATGTTGAGCACTCTATAATCTGGACACATGTGCCAAGTATCATCCTTCTTATGTACCATCACCACAAGTGAGGAGTAAGCACTTTGGCTATGCCTGATGATTCCTGCCTCTAGCATCTCTTCAACAATCTTTTCTATCTCACTCTTTTGTATGTGTGGATACCTATAAGGCCTGATGTTCGATGGTTGGATCCCTGGGACTAACTGTATGGAATGATCATGATCCCTCTTAGGAGGAAGTCCTTTAGGCATATCTCCAAGAACAACTGAGTGACGATCAATTATAGCTTGCAAATATGGATGAGTAGGAGTATTAGATTGAGAGACTTCTAATGAACATAGTTGGGACACAAAGCCATCCACTCCTTTCTTAAGAAACTTTTGCATTTGATGAGAGCTTACCATTTGTGGAGATTTTTCCTTCAACCCCCTTAGCTCTACTAGCCTTCCTTCTGATTGAAATCTCATGAATAGTTCTTGGAAGTTCATCTCAATTGTTCCTAATGTAGTAAGCCATTGTACTCCCAAAACAATATCTGCTGCACCCATGGATATTACATACATTGGGGTATCAAGTTGATAATCTCCCATGGATAATTTAATGCTATGACACTTCCCTGAACAACTAACTGTACCACCATCTGCAATCAAAACTTGAAACTCTGGAGCTGGATATATGAAACAATTTAGACGAGTAGCTAACTTTTTGTTGATGAAATTATGAGTACTACCTGAGTCGATCAACACTGTACCTTCTACTTCTTTAGGAACCCCACCACCTTGAGAGTTTGTGAAGCTAAAACCTAAGAGTGCATGACAAGAAATGATTGGTTGAGAATCATGTGATTCCTCATTTGACTCTCTTTCATCTTCTAGTATGGGTTCCTCCTCTTCTTCCTCATTGGGACCTTCAATATAAAACAATTTCTTTTCACTACATTTATGTCCTCGACTGTATTTGCTATCACAATTGAAACACAAGCCTTTTTCTCTTTTCTCCTCAATTTTTTGTGGAGTCAACTTAGTAGGTTGTGTTGAATATCCTTTCTCTCTCGTCACATTAGCCCCTTGCTTCTTAGGAATCAAATACTTCTCCTCTACCTTGCGTGCTAAGATAAAAGACTCATTTATGGAACTAGGGCTAAACATGTGTACCTCATGTTGAATGTGATCCTTGAGACCACCCAAGAATAAGTCATTCAAGTTTTCCTCCGTAATTGTATCCACCCTTAAGGATAGATTTTGGAATTGCTGAATATATTCCTTAACTAATCCTGTTTGTTGAAGTTTAGCTAGCTGGCTGAAGAAGTTGTCTGTGATGCTATTGCCATATTGTGCTTGGAGTTCCTCTGTAAAAATTGACCATGAGACGGTGAGCCCCTTTTTACTTCGATGAGTGCAAAGCCAACGATACCAAATGAATTGATCTGGTTCTAAATATAAGGAAGCCATCGTGACCTTTGTCCATTTGGAATTTGGTATACTTCAAAAAAATTCTCCATTTGGTTTATCCATGTTTGAGCATCCTTACCATCGAACTTGCACATATCCACCTTTGGAAATAAATTCCTAGATCCCATAGGAGTACTAAAGCTTGTGTCAGTAGTAGCTGACCTAGAATTTTCACCTTGGTCGCTTGAGAGCTCCTTTCTTTATTCAACCATGTAGGTGCTTAACATGTTTCGTATGTACGATATATCTCCTCTTAGGTCACACATATCCATCTTAATTGAGGAAATGTCTTCCTTGACCTTATTGATTTCTTCATTATGAGTAATATCCTCGATTGTTTCACCATCCTTATCAAGAGTCTTCCTCGGAGTGACATTCTTTTTACCCCTTGTTGCAGGCCCCGACATGATGGAAACCACTAATGTTGAAATAAATCACACAAATGAAACTTAAATTCTCTCAAATTTTTACTATAATCTCCTTTATTATGTCTTCAAAAACCTAATAAAAATCAGACTCCAATTCAACAAGATGTGCGAGATATGTAGATTCCAAAAAAATAGTGTAGAAACCCTAATTCTACAGTAATTGGGTTAATTATGCTCCAATTCTTCTAAAATCTGGAGTGTAGCTTTTTCAATATGTTCTTCAAAAACCCTTTAAAAATTAGAAAAAAATTCACCAAAATCTGAAAGATATGCTCTTCCCAAAAACGCCTCTAAAATTGAGAAAAACCTTGCCTCTATGGTGCCAAGATCATGCTCTGATACCACTTGTTATAGAATAACTTGCACAATAGAAGAATATGATATGAAATATGCTGCAAATACTTGATAATAACTGAGAATAACAAGCCACTTCGAGGGGGAAAACCTCCAAATATCTCTAATGAGAACACACTTCACACTTGATGATGAAATAAGACTCACAACCTCCTATATATACCTATTTATGCCAAGGATATCACCTAGGCCGACTTAGACACACCTATATAAGACTTAGGCTGACCTAAGCAACTAAATAACAATATACTAATGATAATATGACTTAATAGAGAGTTAAGATAGCCACAAGCCAACTATTCATAACCCGATGTACAATAATATTAAGGGCGTAGCAAACTTTGCTCAATAAAATACTTTTTAACTTTGCATGACAACTTTTTGAAATAAGAAACTTTTGATCATACTAAACATATCAGAGCATTGACTGAATGAGCACATTAACATGAAATAGAATGAGAGACAAATAATATCACATAACACAAATATTTCCTAAGTGGAAAAACCCTCTTGGGGTATAAAAAACCACTTGCTAAAATTTCCCTTTTATTAATCAAAGAGCACCAAATCTGTAACAATGTGGAGCACCAACTCCCATAATCTTTTTGAAGCACCAACATCATCAAACGTTCAAAATATTGCAACCCATCAGAACCTTATAACTACAATCATTCTTCCAGTCATAAAATTACAATAGGATACAAAATGATTTTGTAATAATGCTCAACTGAAAACATAAGATCTCTATGATACAATAAGAGATAAAAATAATATGAGCCCACTCTTCTCTTTTTACAAAATAATTTCACAATAAGCAATACTTTGTCTGGACAATTTCCTTTCTTCACATCGCACACACTTTTTCCTCTCTCACTTTATGTTTTTTTGTAGAGATACATATATATATATACAATGTTTGTGAAACAATTATACAACTTTGTCAAGAAAACCCTGATTTCAATAACCAGAGTTTATGAACATAATGTATAATCTGAAGCCAATAAAAAATATATGATATGAAGATAAAATGCCACTGAGAGATGAAACTTTTTAGTTTAAACTCGGGTTCAAGGTAGTTTCAGTTTAATTAAGAAAATTATTTGAAACTAAAAAACAAGGTTTGTAGACACATAAAAATGACCTAGACCCGCAAGCTTCATTTATACCACTTTCATCCTAGCATTATTATGACATTTAATTATGTCCTTGGTCCACAGTCGACTATTAATTAAATAATTCATAATTATTCAATTGATTCATGTCTCCTATATTCTTCATGATTATTAAATAAATAAATTTTATTTATTTATTAACTACGTCATTAATTGTCTAAGTCTTCCCTTAATTAAATAAATTTCTTAATTTATTTAATTTAATTTAATCATTTATTCTTCTTGATTGTTAAATAAATAAATTTTATTTATTTATTTAATATGTCACTAATTCTCATAATTAAATGAATTTTTTAATTTATTTAATTATCGGTCATTATCCTCTAAATTAAATAATTATCTTTAATTATTTAATTGTCAAAAGTAACATTTCTCTCATTTTAAATAAGTTAATTATTTAAAATGATTTCACTTTCTTAACTGTCAGTCCATTTTGGTAAATAATCTGAAAAAGATTATTTATTGTCTCACAAAATCATTATTTTAAATTAATTTAATTCAAAGTGGCAACTAATCTTCCAAAAATCAAATAATCGGGTAGATTATTGATTTTTCAAATCTGATCTTCAGTTCGACTCTTATCTTCTTGATTTTTCGAATATCACAAATCAGGCAGTCTTTATCTTCTTGATTTTCAAAAATCTTTATTTCTTTAATTAATTATCTCATTTATTCTCCACCGCCGATTTGATTTTCTCATATGACATCTCGACCACTCACTTAAGGATTTTGCCCTAACCCTGATTAGGGATTATCAAATTTAATTTGGACCTCTAATTTTAGGTCTTTGTCAAAGATCAATCTCATTCATCCGTTCAAAATGACATTTTCTATAAAATGCCATTTTCTTCTCATTTTTGCATTAGGCAATATTTTAAACATTAGACGCACATAGATTCTACAGACATTGCAACATTTGTCATCTTATTTCACTTACTCTTGGCATATTTAGGCATAGGCATAAACATTTGACTTTGATCAAATCCTTCAAAGCTTGTTGTAGGACTTAGACTTTTATTTCAGATTGCTCGCATGACGAATCTGAGGGCAACATGTCAACCAACAAGTTAGAAGGTACTATCAAGGTGAATCACGGAAACTCCTACGAACAACAAGTATAATTGTTCTTATTTTTAGTTTTCATTGTTCTTGATAGGTCTTTGGGTTTATTTTATATGCTTTATTGATTAATAAATGCCTCTAATCTAAACCTAAAAGAAATCCTCAGTTACATTAGTGAACCTGACATATTTGAAAAAAAAAAGAGCAATTTTTGGAGTTGGATTCTTTTGTTGTAGGTTTTGTTTATTTTTTGTTGTAGGTTTAGCATCATTTTGGATAAAGCCCTAGTTCCCAAATATTCAACCATAACTTTCAAACGGCTATGTATTTTCTCACAAAAAGTTTTTTGTAGCTTGGGAACAACATCACACACTTTTATGCCAAAAATCATAATTTTTGGATATGTTTTCAATTTTTAATAATTTGTTTGTTGTTTTTCATAAAAAATTAATTTCGAGAGCAAATAATCAATTTTTTCAGATATGTTTACATTTCTAGAAAGCTCTCTAAATTTTAATAGGGGTATGTTCTTTATCTTTTAAATTTGGACATGAAATTATTAGTCAAAAAATAGATCTTTTAAAATTGAGGTTTAAAAAAGATTTGTGTATATCTCACTCACGGTTTCAGATCTGCTCACAAATTTTATTTTTCAAATTTGGGATGATATTAGACGACTCCAGTCAAAAAATTAGAATTTTTGGAGCTGTTGTGTATTTTTTATAATTTCTTTATGATTTTTCATAAAAAATTAATTTCAGGTGCAAAACAACAAATTTTTCTGATTTACTTACATTTTTGGAAACTTCTAGATATTTTAGATAGGATTATTCTCTGTATTTTTAATTTTACTATCAATTTTTTTTAAAAAATTAGATTTGTCTTGACTAGCTAACCCTCTAATAGTAGTGATCAAGTATCTTGTTAGGGTGAATATGTTCTCACCTTGTGAAAACTCGGTGATCAGAAAACCAGACCCATTTTTATCTATTTTTAACCCCATGACTTAATATATCAAAGTATCCTCTCCCCTTGTGCTTTCAGGTGATCTTGGGTGTAAGAGAAACAGTTACTAACTCTAGAAATTGGGCCTGCCTGGGGATTTCATCACCCCAACGCAACTCAAACTGGAAATGGAGCTAAGGCCAAGCTACCCCCGACCGGTATATAAATGTGAATTTTAAGGGAAAACTTAAGATTACGAGTGCGGATGTGTCATACGGACAGAGTAGTACTCCCATAAACCCTGTTGAGCTTAACCTATTCAGGTTGGAGTGCCACCTAATTGGTGATTAATCTCTTGCCCCATGCATGGCCACTTGAATGGGGGTATCGAATTAAAAACCTATGTTTAGTAGCCAAAAACCTTCTATTTGCTAGCGCAACACCGGTCGGTGTGAAGGAATCCACACTTTCGCAGTCTGTAGTAGAGGTGATCAATCTGCCATGGGAGTTTCATGGGGGTTGGAAGCTTGGTTGGCCTAAGAAGAGAGTGCACTATAAGGGGGAGCCCGTGCAACCAAACTTTTGAATTCACATGCTACAGATATGCGGTTGGAGAAACCCATGTGGAATCTAGCGAATATTGTCCTGGCCTAACCTAGGATTGTACTTGTCTTATGTGCCCTTGCTAACATTCAAAACATTGTGCTTGTCAAGTGATTTCTAGATTTTCAAACAATATACACAACATTTACAAATCTGGACACAAACAATCAACCTTAGACAACTCAGTCTTTTCAACAAAACATAAAAAAATAAAAATAAAAAATATCAACCCTCATTTTGAACTTAGACTTTGCATTGTTCATCTTAGTCCTCATTTTGAACTTAGACTTTGCATTGTTCATCTTAGTACTCATTTTGAACCTAGACTTTGCATTAATCATTTTAGTCCTTCATCAACATTATCATCTTAGTCCTCATTTGGCACTTTCACTTTGACAACCTTGTCATCAATCATTTCCTTAGTCATCACCTTGCATTGTCATCCTTTATTCCAAAAATACAAAAAAAATTAGTGACATAACTTGTCATCTTGTCTTCATTCTCCTTTGACATTAGTCATTTTATTTAGACAACATTGTCATATTGCATCCCTTATTGTCAAAAATCCAAAAACATAGTCTTGCATTGTCATCCTTTATCCAAAAAAATCCAAAAAAAAATAGGCTAGTGTCATTCTCATCATTCTCATTTGAGCAATTCCCTTCTATGGTTGAGACTAGGCTTCAAAGATAGAGAGGACAAATGGAAAAATTTGGACAAGATTTCAATCCCAACATCGATAATAACACTTATGACACAAACCAACATTGGACTTTTTTCAAAACATTTCGCAACATGAACATGCAATCTTCCATGAACATGCCATCTTCATCACGAAACTCTTCTGAACCATTCATACTGTATACCCTGATATTTGCACTTCTCTAAATGAGCAAAACAACTAAGAAATATGAAAAACAAAATACCAAGGACACCTCAAGATTAGCCAAAAGAGAGTGCCAAAACAATAAGGAAAGTAGATAGCACAAGACAAATAGTTTTACCTTCCTTTGCTGTTGATGCTCCTTTGATTGGCCCTTGCTTGGATGGGATGTGTGCTCCTTGATGGCTCTATTGAGGATCTTTACTATGTGCTTGGATGCAAATGCAAGTGGATGTAATTGAAAATTGGATGATTGCACAAAATGGCAGCATGTAGTTGCAAAATGACTAAATGTTGAGAAAGAAAATTGGCAGCATAAGGTTGCTCCAAAAGTCTTCTTGTAAATGCCCTTGAGGAGGGGGTATTTATAGGGAAACTTGAATTCTCTAGAGAATTCAATGGTCAAGATTGATCCAACAAGGCCAAGATGAAGGGCTATGGTGGGTTGAGAACCCACAAGCCCTCACATCTTGACATGTGGAGGGTGAAGTGGACAAGGGAGATGAGATGGGTGAGGTGTCAAGAAGGTACATGAGGTGGAAAAGGACAAGAGGTAGCTTCAGAGTACGTGGGAGATGAGAAAATCTTGGGTGAATAAAAGTGAATTTCAAATTCACAATGATTGGAAAAATCTAGTGGATAAGACAATGTTCCCAAAAGGTGGGAATTTGTCACATGTGACTTGATGTGACAAGTCAAAGATTCTAGGAGATGCATGGAAAAAGGGGATTCTAGGAGGAATAAAATGATAATTTAAAATTCACATGGGGAAGAACCTAAATTGAATAAAAAGAAATTAAAAATTTCTTGGGGATGGGAGAGTTGACAAAGGGTACTAATTGGGTTTTGACTAATTGGTAATTTAGAGGATAATTAGGGGTTAATATGGATTAAAAGCCAACTTGCAAAAGTTGGAGGATGTAACACATCCTAATCAAGGATTAGGCATGTGCACATCCTTAATGAAGAGATTAGGAAATGGATTAGGATTAGATGAAAATGACATGTGAGGAATTAAATAAATGTAATATTTATTTAATTTATTTGATGAAAAGAGAATTAAGGAGGGTAAGGTATTTAATTATTAATTAAATACCTTAGGGATTTAGCAAAATTAAAGATATTAATTAAATAATAGTAATATTACTTAATTAACTCGGATAAGAGGATGTTTAGACGAAAAATGATAAATTTGGATAAATTAAGTGTCCAAATTTGGATGTCTACATTTTGCCCCTCTTTGAGATGGTGTTACGAAGTAGCATCATTTCAAAGAATATTAAAATATAGAACCCAGAAGGAGATGGTTAGATTGGAAAAGATGCCCCAGTCATCAAAGGGATGATTAGGAAGAAAGATGATGGGGGTAGGATAAAGAGTAGGGATTAAGGATGCCCCCTCGAGAGGATAGGCGGGTTGAAGGGAACACGTGTGTGCTCTCAAAATAGATGATGTGATACAAGGGGAGATGAGGAAGATGATGCAAGGTGATGGGGAAGAGAGTAAGTGATATGGAGATGGATGAAGCATAAATGGATTGGAGGACAAAAGGTG
>VDFB02058242.1:491622261-491654968 GCA_007258455.2 Sequoia sempervirens
TTGATTGGATTTGATTGGATTTGATTTGATTGGATTGGATTCGATTTGATTGGATTTGATTTGATTAGATTTGGATTTGATTGGATTTGGATTTGATTATGAGAGGTGTGAGGGAAAGACCTTAAGCTTGATCACGTGAGATTACCCTTAGTAACCCTAGAGCTTTGATTGATTAATAGGATGATTACGGCACCGAATCCACCTTAAGCTAGGAATGGATTGATTGGGCCGAGGATGATAACTTACAACACCAAATTCACCTCAAGATGGAATTGAATTGATTGGGTTTGAAGTTAGAGACTAATAATCAATTTCAAGTGCTATAGTCAATTCGGGTAACCACTTAGTAATACAAGGTTAGGATGGTTTGGCTATAGGTGGTGTTTGGAGATGCAAATGGTAAGAAATGATTGGTGGATTAGGAAGAAATTAGAATGAATGGGGGGTTAAGGATAATTGTGGAGAATGTATGGGGATTTAGGATGGTTGAACGAAAGTTTAGAATAATGAGATGGAGGTTTAAAAGGGATAAATGGAGGTTTTTGAAAGTTTAAAGTGACAAAACAAAGGTTTGGGATGATGAGGTAATGGTTGGGAATGGTGAAATGAAGGTTTAAAGGCTGAATGAATCCAAATGGGGGGATTTCAGGTGTTCAGGAGGGCGTAATTGCACTTCTGCAGCAAAACAGGGGCGTAGCCGCCCTTCTGTAGCAAAACAGGGGCGTAGCCGCCCTTCTGCAGCAAAACAGGGGCGTAGCCGCACTTCTGCAGCAAAACAGAGGCTTGGTTTGATGCAAATGGCTATGGCAAGGACTTTAAAATGATAATGATAAGGCCAAATTGTTAAGAATTCACTGGTTTCTCACAAGAAAACACTCTCAAGAAAATACAACCCTATGATTAGTGTTGAGGGTATGGCAAAAGTGGTCTTAATCTAGGATGCACAAGGTATCTAGGGAGTCCTCGATATACTCTCAGTACGTGAGGCACAACCGTGAACACCAGCCCGTCACAAGCGTGAGTCGGGAACCCCAGCAAGATACTGAAGGGCTCGGACCAACTCTTCACGTCTATCTAGGTATCACCCTAGCTTCGACGCTCCGCCAATTACGACGTGACTGGATTGGGGTACAACTTTCGCTCTCCCCCCTTTGTATACCCCGCCGGTACGCATGGTTGGAATCGTCCCTTGGGGTGATGAAATCCCCAAGCAGGTCCCACTATGAAGAAAGCACTAACCATTTCCAACTACTCCCCAGGCTCACACGAAGTGCAAGGGGAAAGCGGAAACAAGCTAATACTCCCTTAGGGTAACACAAAAAGACAAGAACAGCAAGCAACGAATATTACTCCCCCTAATTAAGCTATGTTCTTAGATTAATGCAAACAGCAAGGATAATTTTAAAGAAGATTGAGCAAATGGATAGCCTTGCAAGCAAATATTAGATATTTTATCCCGTTTTCTCCATCAACTTCACAAGAATATGCTGCAAAAGGTTAGCACAAAACACATGTATCCTTGCAAGAACAATGTTAATGAGAAAAATAGCAATTAAATCTAAAATCAAAACAACAATTTTACCTTCCAGGGGGCGCAGTCGCCCTTCTACAGCAAAACAGGGGCGTAGCCGCCCTTCCGCAGCAAGGCGTAGCTGCCCTTTTGGGGAAAATGGGGCGTAGCCGCCCTTCTGTGCAAAAATAGGGCATAGCCGCCCTTCTGCGGAAAAATGGGGCGTAGCCGCCCTTCTGCAGAAAAATGGGGTGTAGCCGCCCTTCTGCAGAAAAATGGGGCGTAGCCGCCCTTCTGCGGAAAAATGGGGCGTAGCCGCCCTTCTGTGACGTGTTCTTGTAAAAACTTAAACAACAGCAAACGTAAAATATGGGAACCCGTTTGTGGGTCCCACCGGGTGTGCCAGAAATGTATACCCTGATATTTGCACTTCTCTAAATGAGCAAAACAACTAAGAAATATGAAAAACAAAATACCAAGGACACCTCAAGATTAGCCAAAAGAGAGTGCCAAAACAATAAGGAAAGTAGATAGCACAAGACAAATAGTTTTACCTTCCTTTGCTGTTGATGCTCCTTTGATTGGCCCTTGCTTGGATGGGATGTGTGCTCCTTGATGGCTCTATTGAGGATCTTTACTATGTGCTTGGATGCAAATGCAAGTGGATGTAATTGAAAATTGGATGATTGCACAAAATGGCAGCATGTAGTTGCAAAATGACTAAGTGTTGAGAAAGAAAATTGGCAGCATAAGGTTGCTCCAAAAGTCTTCTTGTAAATGCCCTTGAGGAGGGGGTATTTATAGGGAAACTTGAATTCTCTAGAGAATTCAATGGTCAAGATTGATCCAACAAGGCCAAGATGAAGGGCTATGGTGGGTTGAAAACCCACAAGCCCTCACATCTTGACATGTGGAGGGTGAAGTGGACAAGGGAGGATGAGATGTAAGTGAGGTGTCAAGAAGGTACATGAGGTGGAGGAAGGACAAGTACCTTCCAAGTACATTGGGAGATGGAAAGAATCTTGGGTGAATAAAAGTGAATTAAAAATTCACAATGATTGGAAGAATCTGGTGGATAAGACAATTTTCCCAAAAGGTGGGAGTTTGTCACATGTGACTTGATGTGTCAAGTCAAAGCTTCTAGAATGTGCATAGAAAAAGGGGATTCTAGAAGGAATAAAATGTGAATTAAAAATTCACATGGGGAAGAGAGGAGCCTAGGGTGAATAAAAAGAAATTAAAAATTTCTTGGGGGATGGGGAGAGTTGACCAAGGTACTAATTAGGTTTGACTAATTAGTAATTAGAGGATAATTAGGGTTTAATATGGATTAGAAGCCAACTTGCAAAAGTTGGAGGATGTGACACATCCTAATCAAGGATTAGGCATGTGCACACCCTTAATGAAGAGATTAGGAAATGTATTAGGATTAGATGAAAATGACATGTGAGGAATTAAATAAATGTAATGTTTATTTAATTTATTTGATGAAAAGAGGATTAAGGAGGGTAAGGTATTTAATTATTAATTAAATACCTTAGGGATTTGGCAGAATTAAAGATATTAATTAAATAATAGTAATATTACTTAATTAACTTCGGTTAGAAAAGGATGTTTAGATGAAAAGTGATAAATTTGGATAAATTAAGTGTCAATTTGGATATACATACAAAGAAAAAAAAATGGATGAGAAATATATCTGCAGAGACTTAGAAGCGCAATGCAAACTCTTAATATAGTTTCGCTTTGCTTAGAAAGCTGGAATGTATACAAGACCCTCAAAGGTATCTAGCCATGATTTTGGACCAAGGGGCTAAGTTACCACAAGGCTTTGACATAAATAATTTGCCACCTCCATCCGTCTACCCTCACCATCAACAGTCACTTGACATAAATCCTACCAATAATTCACAACAAACGTCCACTTATCACCCTTATCCTAACCTTGACAAGGGAAGCCAACTATCAACTAGTCCATTCAAAACCTCCACGTCATATTTTGACCCTTCACCTATCAATCATGTCCAAGTCTACATACCCTATCAACCATCATAAACTCATAATAAATTCCCACATCGCACATACACCGATCTGGTCGAATTATACGTCCTATTTTTAGTCAACTTACACTAATTTGATCCAAGATTCCACCGGCATGTCAAATTCCAGTCCCAGCCACATCTAATCGGTCCCGAGATCCATTGCTGTCGAAATCCAAAGACTCATGTCATACCCTTGTCTTTCACATGCTGTTAATCACAAGTACCACATGTATCCTAGTCCTTCACGGCTACTTCAGGAGTCCTGAAGTCCAAAGAGTTCCACACGATCCTATCTAGTCATTAATTTCATTAATCCTTTTCATTACTCCCTCACAAGCCACGTTTAATCATGAAAATTCTATCATAGTCCAAAATCAAATCCCATTGTCTAAACTTGAGGATACATGTCAAAATGAAAGCCCAAAGCATGACATTATAATGTCACCCTCATGTCAGGAACAAGGTAGTCCATCCCATATAACCCTGTTTCGTTTTATCCACGGCTTAAACCCACATCTTTGACCAAGACCTGTGACCGAGTCCGTCCGCGAGCAAACCCATCTTTGACCAAGACCCTACCATGGACCAAGAAGTCCAAAACAATCCACTCCTTGACCTTTACGCCATTCATGATCAAACATTTTCCAACCTTATAAAGGCCTCGACTATTGACACTTCCCACGATGAGACACTTGCCTCCATGGGACACATAGACGATATTCCTACAAAACAAGAATCTCCCACTAGGGACATGCTTGCATATGATCAAGTTATAGCTAAAATCATGGGACTTTGTGACACTAAACATAATGCTAGCTTCGACATTGCCTTGGAAGCACCAAAAAAATCATCTAAACCTGAAATGTCACACGATCATACCAAAGATATCAGTCAGAAATATGTCCAACATGACAATGAAGCTAAGACACTTTATCAACTAGGGTCATCTATCTTTGTTAGAGCAGGCTTTCTCACAGATGAAAATATTACAAGTGACAGTATCCACATACCTAATGATGGGTTAGCATCTTGCTTTCAAAACAATAAATACCCCATCGCAAATAGAATTTTTCAAAACATGCAATATCAAGGCAAAGGACTAGGCATACTTGAACAAGGCATTCGAGAACCAATACAACTTCAGGAAAATTGCAAATATCAAGGTCTTGGGTATTCTTCAGTCAGCAAATCAAACGATGTTAGTGGTACTTCCTCAATATTGGGGGCAACCTTGTCAGACACAAACATCAAAATGGAGTCCATGAGAAATCCTTGTCATAAGATTGCTGCCAACACTCCCTCCATTTGCACCATAAATCATCATTTTCAACCTTCCCTTTCGAACCAACCAAAACAAAAGTCATACAAATCAAAAGGTGAAAATAAAATGTCAAAGGCCATCGAATAAGACAAAAAGACAAGTGGACAAATGAAATTAAAATGGATCCCAAAGAAAAGTGGATCAAGCAAAGAAAATATGTCAAAAGAAAAATTCAATAAATATGTGGAGCCACAAGACAAGAGGACTCCCACATATAACACATTTCCACCTCCTTCAAAATGGTCATCAATCAAGGCATATAAAACTGTTGGTTCCAAACACTATCCCTCCAAAATCTTTCATCCACCATCCCAAGTTTGGAAAATAAAAAGTGATTTGTCCAAACGTCCAAACAATCTTTCCACATCTACCATCATTCGTCATAACCCTACATCTCATCTAAAGTCCAATGATCCCACGTCACAAATTCGTCACATCTTGGAAGCAACTCTTTACTACAAGGACTCTCATGGCACTCTATCGCGATGTGTGTGTTTTGATAAGGCCAACTCTAGTATCAGAAAGGACCACAATGACATCGATCAGTTGTATACAAGCGCTACGATCCTGACAAGACAACTCCTTCAGCAAGGTCATTATTGGCATATCATGGCACCAGTCTTTACATCGGCACCGTCAGTGGATTCAAAATAGTCAGAGGTTATCTAAAGCATCCAGGCTATCCACAAAATTAGAAATACAAAAAAAATTGAAAAATTAAAAAATTGTCACCTTGATGAAAACTTGGCAAACAGGTGTCTTGGTGACACCAAATTTTTATTCAAAAAGTCAAGAAAATAGTAAAGAGAAAAATTTCATTCAATGGTGAAAACCTGGCAAATAGGCATCATGTGCAAAATAAATCATCTGTGGACTCTTACACTTGGAGGTGAGTCATCTCATATCCTAGGCCTTCCTCTTGACATTGGCATCCAACCATTTAATCCATATCATTCCCACCTATCTTGGTCTTGACATACAAAAAGGCACACATAAATCATGCTTTAGAAAAATTCTTGACATGTCTATCCTTCGGTCATACACGATTCACGAAACATCATGTCATTGACCATCATAGTCATATTGTCCTTGTACAACATAGTCCTTGAAAATCATATGAAAATTCCATTAGTCTCATGTCTGCCATCCTTTACCAAGGCCACCCCGTATCCTTTCATTTCTTCCACCTGTCTTGGTTTTCCCTTGTCAAATGGTCTAAGGATACTCCATTATCCCATCTAGCCCTAACCAAGTCATTCCAAATGCAATGAGTGTTCTTCCATACAAGAAAATTATCCAAAACATTACTTGACTTTGTTCTTGGCCCGGTTGTAGACCTCCATACTTTCGTCACATTATCATCATTGTCCTCACGTTGTTTCTGGATGCGTCCTTCCCACGTCAAACAATGTTGTCATCACCTGTCAATTGGTATTCAGCTTGACTAGGAGCACAATCATGTTTGTCCTTGGATTCTCATGTGTAGGCATCAATCATATGCATTTGTCATGATCCTCTTAAACGTCAAAATCCAAAAAAATCATAAAAAAACAAAAACATCATAAAATGTCCTAAAAAAAGACAAAAACATCATAAAATGTCCTAAAAAAGACAAAACATCATAAAATGTCCTGAAGAAAGACCTAAAAATCATAAAACGTCTTGAAGAAAAACACAAAAACATCCAAATCAATGTCAAAATCCTAAAAATGGGGTCAAATTCAGTCATGTCAGTCAGTCCATGTCATTGTCGAACTACATTGTCTCTGTGCATTTGCTACGTAGGCAAGGCCATTAGTCGATGAGTCCCCAAGACATTAGGTAAGTCCTTTTAGGTTGGTCCAAATAAAATCATTACATTTGTCACAATTTTTGCATCAGTCAAATAAGTTAGACATAGTCAAACTCAGACACAAGATAGTCATTCGAAACGTCAATGTTAAAATTGATCAAATTCATGTAGCACAGTCCAATCAATCATACATTCAACATCAGTCAACTTGCCAAAACATATTAGTCAAAAAAATGTCAGTCTCGTCACTCTTTGGTCCTCTTCAAGATGTGTCCTTCTTGGATTTGGACCTCTTCAACATGTCCTTTTCCTTTTTTAGGATGTGTCCTTCCTGACAATAGGCCCCGTCAAACCATCAACACCGTCAAATTGACAAAACTCTTAAACTATCAAAACTATCAAACCGACAAGAATTCAATCTTTGGCAAACAAACATTGGCAAACAAAATAAAATGGTTGTTAATCTTTTTGGTCTATCTCATCTTATCTTTTGACTATCTTGACTATTTTGTCTTATCTTTTTACTATCTTTTCTTTTTGGTCATGTTACTAGCTACCTCGAGGATGTCCCATGAAGGATTTAGAGGTGCGATGATGTCTCCTAGCCTATTTTATTTTCTTTGACTGTTGTCTATGGATTGTCTCAACAAAAAGACTGGGGCAATATGACGCTTAGTATGAGTTAGGACATTCCTTGTCTGTGACTGTCTGTTTTTCAAGTGGATGACCTTTCACACCTTGGTCTCTATCATATCATGATGTTTGTTGTCCATTTGTGTCATTTTTACCACCCAATGATAATTAAGAGCGATAAATATTAAAGTCCTACTGCAAGTTTTGAAGGATTCTTTCATCTAGTCTGCATCTTCATCATCCATATCTTTTGCACTAACATTTTTTTTGTCTTTTCATATTCTATTCTTCTGGTCTATTTCGAGAGCACACCCATGTTCTTGGAACCCATCTTTCCTCTCGAGGGGGCATACAGCTACCCTCGTCATTCTTCCTCATCATATTTTGCACTGGGGCATATTTTTGACTTATTTTCTTTGTCACAATGTGACATGCTACATTATGACAAAGAGGGGCAAAATGTAGACACATAAAAATGACCTAGACCCACAAGCTTCATTTATACCACTTTCGTCCTAGCATAATTATGATATTTAATTATGTCTTTGGTCCACACTCGACTATTAATTAAATAATTCATAATTATTTAATTGATTCATGTCTCCTATATTCTTCATGATTATTAAATAAATAAATTTTATAAATATTTATTAAATACGTCATTAATTGTCTAAGTCTTCCCTTAATTAAATAAATTTCTTAATTTATTTAATTTTCTTTATTCATTTATTCTTCTTGATTGTTAAATAAATAAATTTTATTTATTTATTTAATGTCACTAATTCTCATAATTAAATGAATTTTTTAATTTATTTAATTATCAGTCATTATCCTCTAAATTAAATAATTATCTTTAATTATTTAATTGTCAAAATTAACATTTCTCTCATTTTAAATAAGTTTCACTTTCTTAACCGTCAGTCCATTTTGGTAAATAATCTGAAAAAGATTATTTATTGTCTCACAAAATAATTATTTTAAATTAATTTAATTCAAAGTGGCAACTACTCTTCCAAAAATCAAATAATCAGGCAGATTATTGATTTTTCAAATCTGATCTTCAGTTCAACTCTTATCTTCTTGATTTTTCAAATCTCACAAATCAGGCAGTCTTTATTTTCTTGATTTTCAAAAATCTTTATTTCTTTAATTAATTATCTCATTTATTCTCCACCGCCGATTTGATTTTCTCATATGACATCTCGACCACTCACTTAAGGATTTTTTCCTAACCCTGATTAGGGATTATCAAATTTAATTTGGACCTCTGATTTTAGGTCTCTATCAAAGATCAATCTCATTCGTCCGTTCAAAATGGCATTTTCTATAAAATGCCATTTTCCTCTCATTTTTGCATTAGGCAATATTTTAGACATTAGACGCACATAGATTCTACAAACATTGCAACATTTGTCATCTTATTTCACTTACTCTTGGCATATTTAGGCATAGGCATTTTTAATCATTTAGGCATAGACATTAGACTTTGATCAAATCCTTCAAATCTTGGTGTAGGACTTAGACTTTTATTTCAAATTGCTCGCATGACGAATCTGAGGGCAACATGTCAACTAGCAAGTTAGAAGGTACTATCAAGGTGAATCACAGAAACTCCTACGAACGACAGGTATAATTGTTCTTATTTTTAGTTTTCATTGTTCTTGATAGGTCTTTGGGTTTATTTTATATGCTTTATTGATTAATAAATACCTCTAATCTAAATCTAAAAGAAATCCTCAGTTACAAGGTTTTATTTTTCTCTTCATTTACCAGATTTACCATTGAAATATCAAAAAATAATGCATAGATATTACCTCTGTTATGGTGGAATTAACCTACAATTAAAATCCCTGAAGTTCTTCATGAAAATTACCCAAACTACCGCTTCCAGTTCAAACAAACACCACCAACATTCTTTCCAATCACCAAAGATCAACATAATTGAAAACCAAACCAAAATACCACAACCTTGCACACTATGCAACTGAAGTTCTAGCATGGCGGTGCTAGGGTTCCAAACTATTCAATGAAAATGCAATATCATTTTTCCCTAAACAAGTCTTCTCTCAAGTCAGTCAATGAATTTTCCAAAGTTAATAAAGATTTGGAGTCCGAAGTGAAAAAGACACAATAATAATCAACTGATTAAAGTTGCTTATGAGTTTGCTTGACTAATCATTTACCAAGGACCTAACCACATGATCACCTCCAAATTTTTCTTGCAAATTGTCGACACATAATAAACTATATTTTGAGGTAAAGATTCTCATAATGCCGACTTAACCATATTAAAAATGATAGCTGCCAAGTGATATAACCAAGTAACCTTCAAACACAATATCACCATTGAAAAATACTTTGGGAAACTTGATAGGGTTTATTCCATGAAGATGTCGACCCCACAAAACATTAACATACCAATGATAAATTAATATCATATGTAAAAGGATTTGAATAGTCAATATGAGTATTTTCCTTTGGATGTCAACTACAAAGTCAAGGCTTGGGCATAGAAATCACCAAATAAAAATGATAGGAAATTATATGCCATTTGAGCCAATAAACACCATCAAACAAATGAAATACTAGAACCAAAGTGTATACTATGCCACTAGATAAAATGTGAGAATATGATATTTTTACTAAACCAAGTTTCATGGAGCAATTGAATCAATAACCAAATTTCCTGAAACGGAGTAATTGCTTGATGAAGCAATATAAATAAGTGACAAACCAACAGTATGTACCAAATTTATCAACAATAAGTCATACCAACTGACACCATATTTCCATAAGCATTACCTTCATATGTATATGCCATGAATCAATATACTTGAACATGTGAAGGTGACAATGTCATAAATCTGAAGTTGAAGAAAGCCCTATCACCATGAATACCATCTGAATAACTTGAATCAAAGCTTATCACTCTGTTAGTCCAATTAAATCAAGATCTCAATTGTAATCAACTAGAAACAAATCAAGCTGAAATAAAAAATAGACATCATCAAGAGCCATCAAATATTTAACAGTTCAAAGCATAAAGATCCTAAGAAACCAAATCTGAAACAATCAGACCATCTAAATAACTTTATCTGCACATAAAGCTTAACATGATCAGTACCACATTAAGTGATGAACAAATGCACCCAAATACATCAACCCAAAGCATGATCACCAAAACATTGAGAATGTCAAGTTTTCCAAACTGAACACAAAGAGCACCAAGTATTCAAAGCACTAATCAATTTTGTAGTTTTGTCATCAAGGACAATATACCACAAAGAGAAAGCCAACATATCACACAACCAATGATAGTCCATTCTTACTATTTTTTATTGAGATATGAAGAAGATCATGAACCTTGGTACAAAAAAAATGTTAGGATAATAAAACTTATCATAGAGACATGAGAATGACAAAAAAAGGTTGGAAGAAGGGGCTTTCCATATATAAAATTTTGGCTATAAAAAACCTAAATGGAGATAACAACATAATAGATCAATTTAGTTTAAAATGCAACAACATAAGTCATAGAAGATAAACCTTCTCCTTGTTATGAAAACACTTAGAACTATAATAGGTTGTATCAAAATGAGTTAGGGGAGGATGTGACAAAGGAATGAGTTAAGGTTATCTAGAAGAAGAGAATATGCCACTTTTTTTGTAAATGTGGCAAGGCAAGACATTATGAAAATGAATTTAGGGAGGAAAAGAAGATATCTTGTGGATTTTTTTATGATTCCAAACAAAATTTATTTGGTTTCTCAAGAGGTACATAGTAATACAAGAACAATCAGACTCCCACTAAGAGTAAATAACTATTTGAACCTAATGCATGCAAAGGGACTAAAGTTATGATAAAAATACCTAGGGACAACCCTCTAGATGCTTGTAGGTGCAAGAGAGATAAAATTGGTAGTGAGAAGAAAAAATGATAAAATATCTACTAGAGGAGAAATTAGAGAAATAATACTTAGAGAAGAAAATTTTGTTAAGGAAAAATGGGATAAAAAGAAAAAAAAACTTGTAGTGGTGGTGATAAGAGACAGTAAAAATATCACACGAGGAAGGTTGTTAATAGATAAAATAAAAGAGGAAGATATGGATGATTTACCCAGTACGAAAGGTCATTAATTGATAATAGAAAAATCTACCAACATTGTTAAACATGAAAAGAAGGAAAATGACCATAGAGCCTACTTTTCTAAAAAGGAAGGAATGATATTGAAGGAAATGACTAGTGTTTTGGAAGAAGAAAACATATTAGAAAAAAATAGAAAATTCACTAAGCATTGTAACATTAGGAATCAAATGCAACACAACAAGTAAGGAGTACCACAAAAACCAATAGAATAAGTCACAAGCATCCTATTCCAGTAGATCTAAGAATTTATGGAGGATGAATGAGGAAAACATTGATAGATTTGGGTGCTAAGGCAAGCATACTACCTAAAAATATTTGGAAAGACTAAATTAAAATTTAGTAGTGCATACCACTATCAAACCTATCAAACAGGTGGCTAGGCTAAGGTAGTAAACAATAGTTTGGAAAACCTATTGAGGTGCATTGTTTGAAATAAGCCCAAGCAATGGAACTTGGCTTGGTCACAAGTTGAGTTTTCCCATATAATAGTTTAGTAAGTAGGTTTATAGAAAATCACCATTATAAATTATTTATGGTAGAATTTATAAGGGGGTTTTGCACCTAGTATAGATGCCAATTAGAGAATGGATTAGTGATGATGTGGAGGCATTTATAGAGTACATGCAATAGTTGCAACATAAAGTGAGGAGGAAGATATAGAACAACAATAAGAAGTGTAAGGCAGTAGCTAATAAAACAAGAAGATCAATGATGTTTGTAGAGGTATATTTAGTGATGGTGTATTTAATATGAGAAATATTTCCCGAGAAGGGATGTACAACAAGATGGAGTATAAGAATATTAGTCTATGCAAATTCCTAAAGAAAATACTTGTTGAAAGTGATGCAATCTTATTGAAGTTTATTTCTACATTTTTTTATTAGATCTTGTTTACTGGTTTTGCTCTACAAGTTTCTAGTTACATTAAATTATTATCTTATAAAATAGGAAGAACACTCTATCCAATCCAACTTATTTCTCACTTATTCTTTGTGAATGTAACAACAAATCACCCAATAAACTTATAATAAAATATTATTTTATTCAACACATTCAATATAGGCCTCTTAATAATTATTATGTAATCAAAATATTATACACCATATATAAATATACTATGGTGTACTATCTAAAATCTTTAACACATCAAAAACTAAAGGAAAACACAACTTAATGCATTACAAAAATAAACTTTAGTGAAATAAAGTTTAATTTAGCATATCCTTAAGTAAAATATTTCTGATCTTAGTTGTCAACTGTAGCACTCTTTCTTGTTGTGGAAGTTTTTTCTTTACACTCTCCCTCTCCATACATTTCTTCATCCAGGCAAATATTCTTGGAAATTTATTCTCAGACATAAACTTAAAATCTCCAATGATTTCGTATGTATGGAACCAACATATCAATGGGGCAAATACAATATCCACCATCCCAAAAGTGTTTCCTCCGAAATAATCTTTTCCTTTGAGAGTTTCTTCTAATATTGTTAAACTCTCTATAACTTGTTGTTTTGCGGCTTCTTGTTTTTCTCCTATACTTCGTATTATGCACTTCCCTGATTCAATAAGCTGAGAAAAGTAATAATCAATAATAAATAAATATTTAAAATAAACATAAGTTTAAAAGAGTTATAAAAAGAAACATAACGTGATCCATCATGAAAATGAAAGATCAGAAGAAGAAGAAGAAGAAAAATATTGATGATAGACCATTACATGTGATAAAAAAACGTCGATACTAAAAACTGATACAAAATTGTTTTTCGCCACATACCTTCTTATCTATAAAATCTACCCAAAATCGAGCCATGGCTCGGTCATATGGATCAGATGGTAAGAAACCTGTACCATTGCTCCATACCTCATCAATATACTCCAGTACAATGGCAGACTCAGCCACAGGCCTGCCATTGTGAATAAGAACAGGTACCTTTTTATGCACAGGATTCATTTCCAGCAACAGGGCGCTCTTTTTAGATTCCAAATCTTCTTCCATATACTCATATTTTATGCCCTTTTCTTCAAGCCCAATCAACACTCTGAGGGCAAAGGGGCTGTCCCAGAACCCAAGAACCTTAACCTCGTCTTCACTTGCCATTTCCAGCTGTTTCTCCTTCAATCTTGACTGAAGCTTTCTTTGCAGGGGAACATCTAATCTTCGCTGTAGTTTTATACTGTTATAGGGCAAGAAAAAAAACTTGGTCAGTTGTTGACGTTGTTGCTTGTGTTATGATGGCCGTCCAAATTTGACCTGTCTCTATGCCTACTTGCCTTAAAAACATTTAAAATTGGTTTACTGAGTACGTCGGCGGGTTGAAACAATTTTATAATATTTAATTACGTTGAAGGTGTTCCTTTATATGAAGTCTCTTGGGCAATTTTTTAATTAAATTGATGGCCATCTTGACATCTGTAGCAACGCAAGACGATTGAACGGATCTCAACCATTCATCATTTTCCCCCCTTTTTTTAGTTGTTTTTGGCTGTTTTTACCCGTTTATTATTATTATTAAATAATTTTGAAAATGTTTGTTATATGTTTTTGGATAGATTAATTTTGGAAACATTTTTATAAAACTAAAATTATTGTTCAATTATTTTAGAAATTTGTAATGTATTAATTTTTTTGGTTAAGTTGTAATTCTATTAATGTTTTGAATCAGAATGAATTTTGTTTTATTTTTTGGTTACGTGATCAACTCTATTAATGTTTTGAATAATAATGAATATTGTAATAGATATTATAATAGTATGATGTGACAAAATAAATTAATTTGAAAGTTACTTCTATCTACAATGAAACAATTTACAATTATTTTGTCTATTTCAATTTATCTACCTCTCTAAAATCTATGTATAATTTTTTTTATTGAATTTATAATACATTGATTTTTTTGGTTAAATTTTGATTGTATTAATGTCTTGAATGACATTGAATACTATTATATGCATCATGATATTTTGAAAAGACATATTCAACTAAAAATCTATGCAAATCTATACATTCAGATATGTGAAGAAACAAAGTCAATCAATGTTCATTTTATTGAAAAGGTATAAAAAATCTTCCATAAAAATATCTTGAACAAAATTTTAATAAAACTTTTCACCCAATTTGTCGAAATAATTATTTTTAAATAATATAAACCAATTCTTTGTTTGTATTATTTGTTGTAAATCAAAATGTTGAGAAGTAGGTTTGATTTGGCTATGGTGTATTCATAGGAGAAAATGTACTAAATTATGCTTGCTCTAGATAAGAAAAAGAAGGAAAAGGTGTGCAATGTTTTTCACATCTATATCGTAGTTTGTTTGTTACCCTAGGTAAACCCCACTATAATAATTGCTATACTCTTTTGGGTATGGCATGATATGCATAACATAGGTATATTGGGTTCCCATTGTAGAATTATGTTTTAAAGGATTAAAATTCTTCTCATTTGGACTCAATTTGATTTTTTAGTTTAAATTTATACTTAGATGGACATTTTTACTTTGATTATTTTGTGTTGTGTATTAATTTTAATTATTGTAGAAAGAGTAATAAGTTTGTGAGGAGGTGAGAGTTGTTCTAAGCCTCTATCAACTATGCCGACAACAAAATTATTAGTCAAAGAATTTGACCATGCTAATTTCATAATGAATCCCATTTCCAATTTTGATGCTTCTAGGGTTGGACATATGCTATCACTAGTCTTTTCATCCTTTTATTTTTATATCTTTTTTTGGATTTTGAACCTTAGAAGATACAAACTTCAAAAAAATTCTTAATTTTTATATAATGTAAAAAAAATAGTATATTTTTACAGTTATGTTAATCACTTTTTCCTAGAAGCAATGCAATGTACAAGACCCAACAAAGTTGCAACCTTCAATGGATCATACTAAAACAAGATAAATATTTCTTGGCTTTGCTTGCCAATTCAATAGAAAATTCTTTTTCTTTCTCTAGACTCATCAACTTTGGATAGGTAGCCTTGTTAGTAAGAAAATCCTTCCTTGTAGTCTTACCCAATTCTTTTGAAGATTTATTAATATCACGTATGTCATCCACAACTTGAAATAGAAATACCACATGAGAGAACACTTCTTAATTCTCTTGATCTCATCCTTTGTAGTACCACCAAAAATCCATCCACTCACAACTAAACATTCTAAGAACACAACAATATTATGTATATAAATCTATTTCAGACTCTTAAGGTCAACAAAAGAGTCTCCCTCACATGTGGTATCAACAATCTACCCCCCTACAAGCCCTTGAGAGCCTATTGTCTTACCCAATTCTGATAGCACTCTCAAAATCCTATCACTAGGGTTAGTCTTGCTTGTATCCAAAAGCATATGTTCAAATACAAAATAAATTAGAGCATCCCTTATAAGAACAACAATGTTCTCACTAAAATCTTATTGTTCATTGGCTTCCCTCTTTTGAAATTTTCATTGTTCATGCAAGATAAGTCATCATGAATTAGATACATGGTATGAATCATCTCCATTGCATAGGTAGCTGTCACATGGCTAGATTCTAAGTCCCTCCTACAAGTTCACATCTTACAATACAAAGAACAGGCCTATCATTCTTACCTCATTGATTCATGCAATTTTATATGATATTCTAGTGGTACTGCCTTATCCATTGCCTCAACCTTGGACTACATGTAATCATTGAAATCAAACCCAATAGTCTACCTATTCTCATTTTTTGTAACCAAATGGGCCACCATCTTTGTGGATCTAGGTGACAATTTTTTTTTTGAATTACCCAAATTTTAAATGTTAAGCAATATCACCATTCAATGCACCTAGTGAGGGAAAATTTAAATTTGCTTCATGATTTTTGTAAAAAAAATCAATTTGAAACAACTCATATTGGTAATCTATTTTTCAAATAAGTGGTTCGTTTACATGGTATTCCACAGAGTATTGTGTCAGATAGAGATACAAAGTTTGTTGGGAATTTCTGGAGAACCCTTTGGAAAAAGTTGGGAACACAACTTAGTTTCAGTTCAGCTTATGACTCCCAAACGAATGGCCAAATCGAGGTGGTGAAAAAAAGTCTTGGTTATATGTTAAGGTGCCTTGTTGGAAAAATGCCTGGTAGTTGGGATATGGCTTCGGCACAAGTGAAGTTCGCTTATAATGATTCTCCAAATCAGAGTATAGGTTTCAATACTTTTTTTATGTGGTTTATGGCATGCATCCGAGGGTTATCTTGGAACTCATAAATCTTGGAGATATGGAGAAACAAAGTGTAGATGGGGAGGAGTTTGCTTGAGTTATTCATGACCTTCATGAGGAGGTGAAGATGAACATTGAAGGAAGCAATCAACAATACAAACAATATGATGATAAGAAGCAAAGGGAAGTTCATTTTCAAGTGGATGATGTTATGTTAGCACATCTTCAGAAAGAAATATTTCCTACAGGTGAGTACAATAAACTAAAAATGAAGAAGGTTGGTTCGTGCAAGATTCTTCGAAAGTTTTTAACGAATGTCTATGAGATTGGTCTTCCTCTAGGCATGGGGATTTCATCCATCTTAAACGTAGCTTATTTATATCCATATCAAGGTGCTATCGAAGATGAAGTACTTGAGTTGGAGTTGAAATCCACTGTTGATTAGCACATGACCAAACCCATTCTGCTGGAAATTGAATGCATTCTAGATTAGCAATTGCTGAAGAAGACTCGTGGCAAGGAGTACTTCAGGCATTTGGTGAAGTAGCATGACCATCCTTTGGAGGATGCTTCATGGTTGACTACACTTGGAATTGTTGTTTATGGTCATTCCATCAATGAGCTCATGAATGGGAGTTCATGATCTTTTTTTTCCCCTGGAGAGCCTGATGCAGGGCCATCATCCCTTTTGCATTACTTTATCTTGATTTGGATAGTTTTGGTTTTTTTGATTTTTGGCTTTGGGCTTGCATTGACTTCTCTTTTCCTTGTTTTTAAGACAAGTGGCACACTATCGATATACGCCAATTGTTTTGTCTTGCTTTGTTTTGTGAGGAGGTGTTTTGAGGCATTTAGTGAACAACACCTCCTTTTGGTGTGGAATAATAGGTCAAAAAGAGAAGCAGTTATTTTTGAGAGAGGAGAAACCTAGGCAATTTTGGGAACAAAGAAACATCGCCAATTCTTGAAGGGAAGCTACATGAATGACTTGGTTTTTGGTACAAAGGAATTGATGCTAAGAGTGTGTGGTGAGAAGGACATGCTTCCCAGAATAGAGGACAACGAATGAGTGAAGAGAACACCATCAACATATAAGGAATTTTAATGCTTTCTTTCCTGTAGCTGCTCTCTTTGTTGCCAAATCTTAATATACTAAATTTTCCTTTCCTTTTGAATGGTGTTTCAAGCACTTGCATTTTGCAGCGTGAATAAGGAATGAATAAAATTATGTTCTGAATGCCTTGAGAAGGATAGATTTCATTGTTTGGGTGTAGTACATTGAAATTTAGTGATTTTGACTTCATTATTTGTTGTGCACTGAATGCATGTTTCCAATCTGTAGAATGGTCTATTAAAATTTATTCTTTGCAATCAAGAGAAAGATTGGGGTTTTTTATTCATTCACCTTTATTTTTGGATTATGAATGCTTTGTGGTAATTGATTGCTATGGGGTTTTTAAGTCTTGGTGAGTTTGCGACAATTCCAGAATCAACATTTGCTATTAAATTTAGAGTGCAATGATTCCATAATCAACATTTATTATTATATTTTGGTATTAGAGTAGAAGAAGTTGGGAATTTGGGTAGTGGGCATAATGCCATCGAGAGCAATGAGAGGCACAAGTGCTCAAGGAAGAGGTGAAAGAGTACATGATGATAGAGTCCTCGAATTGTTGTAGAACTTGACTACACAAATGGATGCCATTGAGAGGACACAAAGAAGAGGAACCCTGGTAGATGATGCTAGTGATGTTGAAGAGGAAGAGCGACCACTAGCAAATGATGAGGAAGATCAAGAAGAACCCAAAGGAGTGGAAGAAAGATTGATTAGAGTTGTATTGAACGTGGGAGCCAAGCCAAGGATTGAAGTTCCTACGTACTCAGGAAGCCTGAATGGAGAAGAGCTTATCAACTAGATCAATGACTTTGACAAATATTTTGAATATGAAGGAGTGGAAGAGGAAAGAAAAGTGAAGTTTGTTTGTACATGATTAAAAGGCCACACTACAATGCGATGTGATTATGTGCAGGCTGAGAGATGCAAGAAAAAAAAGGAGAAGATCTCTTCTTGGGATCAAATGGTTTCCAAATTGAAGACAAAATTCCTTCCAACAAACTACCAAATGAATCTTTTCAAAAGATTGCAAAATATGTAATAGAAATTTATGTCAATTAAGGAATACATAGAAGAGTTCTACAAATTGGTGATTCGGCTAGGCCACAATGAAGAGGATATGAAACAGGTGGTGAGGTATTTGAATGGTTTGAAATATAGTTTGTAGGATGAGTTAAGTTTAGTGTCTCCATGAACTCTTGAGGAAGCCTACTAGTTTTCCATTAAGGTAGAGGAGAAGCTTGTGAGGAAGCAAAATTAACAAGGAAAGCAAAGAGGAAGAGGCTTTAGAGGAAGAGGACCACAATCTGGTTGGGGAAAACAAACTCATCTTGATGAAGTGGTTGGAAGTTCTAGTGAATCAACTAATCCAGAAAGAGGAGGTTATCAAAAAAAAGGAGGTGGATCATTTGGTAGAGGTGGTTATCAAGGAAGAGGAAGAGGATTTGCAAGCAAATTTTTTAAATGCAATCAATATGTTGGTCATAAGAGTTGGGAGTGTCCGGAGTATGTGAAGGAAGGGCACACAAGGCTAGAAAGAAGCACACAAATCATGCAAATTGAGCAAAAAAGCATGTGATCACTTACAAACCATACAAAGGAACCTAAGACTAGAGATTCTTTGTTGTTCAAGAGAGTGTTGTTGAAGCCATTAAAGGAGAGTAAAGAACTAGAACAAAGATGAGCCTTATTCAAGACAAAGTGCAAGGAAAAAGGTAAATGCTACAAATTAATTATTGACGTTGGTAGTATGGATAACTTAGTGGCTGTAGAAATGGTGGATAAATTAGGAATTAAGAGGATTAAACATCCTACTCAGTATAAAGTTTCTTGGCTTTAGAAAGGGAATCAGTTGTTGGTAGATGAATAGGTTGTAGAATTTTAGATTGACAGTTATAAGGATAGTGTGATTTGTGACATCATGCCTATGGACGTGCGCCATGTATTGCTTGGTAGACCCTGGCAGTTTGATCATAAGGTTGTACATGAATGGAGGAGTAACACATACCTTTGAAAATGATGGCATTAAGCATACTTTGTTGCCTATGCGTGAACAAGAAAGGACAACAATAGTAATAGCAATAGTAAAATAATGTTGGTGAGTGGAAAAGAGTTCTTGCATATCATGAAGGAGGAAATGTGAGCTGCTTTGGTGCTCAAACTAAAGGAGTTGCTTACCACTACAAAATTGGAGGAACTACGCAAGGAGGTACAAGAAATTTTGGATGAACATAAGGATATTTTTGTGGTTGATTTTCTGGATGAGTTTCCTCCTATGCCTAGCATTATCCATCACATGGATTTAATTCCAAGAGCTAGCCTTCCAAATAAAGTTGCATACAAGTTGACACCCTAAGAGGATGAGGAGATTAGGAGGCAGGTTGAGGAGTTACTGCTGAAAGGGTTGATAAGAGAGAGTCTGAGTCCCTGTGTAGTGCCTACAATCTTGGTGCCTAAGAAGGAAAATTAATGGAGAATGTGCATGAACTCTTGATCCATTAACAAGATAACTATCAGATACAAATTTTTGATTCCCAAAATAGATGATTTGATGGATTGCCTGGGTGGTGCAAATTATTTTTTGAAGAAAGATATTAAGAGTGGTTACCATCAGATTTTGATTAGACCTGGAGATGAGTGGAAGATGAAATTTAAAACTAATGATGGATTGTACAAGTGGGTAGTTATGCCCTTTGGGCTCATGAATGCAACTAGAACTTTTATAAGACTCATGAATGAAGTATCAAAACATTTTATTGGGAATTTTTTTATTGTATATCTTGATGATATTTTGATGTTTAGTAGGTCTAAAGAGAAGCATCTACAAAATTTGAGGATGGTGATGATGAGGCTGCATGAAGAGAAGTTGCAAATTAATTTGAAGAAGTGTGTGCTTATGCAAACTGAATTGGTTTATTTGGGTTTTGTGGTATCCAGTGATGGGATAAAAATGGATAAGGATAAGGTACAAACTATCATTGATTTGCCAACACCAAGGAGTGTACCTTAGGTAAAGATTTTTCATGGGCTTATTAGCTTTTATAGAAAGTTCATTAGAAATTTCAGTCATGTAGTTGCTCCTATACTTGAAACTATTAAGGGGTCTAAAAATTAGTTTGTATGGACTCAAGAGGCTGAAAAGAGTTTTAAATTTCTTAAGCATAAAGTGACTAAGCAACCTATACTTGCATTGCTTGATTTCAACAAAGTGTTAAGTAGAATGTGATGCTAGTGGCTTAGCAATAGGGGATGTCCTTGGACAAGAAGGTAAACCAGTGGCTTATTTTAGTGAGGAATTAAATGAAGCTAAGAAAAAATATTCTACAACTTATGATCTTTAATTCTATGCATTGGTCCAATCATTGAAGAAGTGGAGGCATTACCTGCTTCCTAAATAGTTTGTTGTGTACATTGATAACCATGCACTGCAGTTCATTAATAGTCAACATAAGCTAAATTAGAGGCATGCCAAGTGGGTAGAGTATTTGCAAAGTTATAATTTTGTGTTGAAGCATAAGAGTGGAAAAACAAATAATGTTTTTGACGTATTAAGTAGGCGGTGTTTATTGTTGCAAGAAATTCAGGCTAATAGTGTTGGTTTTGATAGTTTGAGGGAGTTGTATGCATATGATGTTGATTTTAAAGATTCTTATGAAGCTTGCAGCAGTCCAATTAGTAGAGACAAATGACCTTGGATGGAGTATATGATACAAGAGGGTTTGTTGTTCAAAGGCAGTCAATTGTGCATACCTCGAGGCTCAATGAGGGACAATCTCTTGAAAGAGAAGCACAATGGTAGTCTAGGAGGACATTTTGGATAGGACTAAACATATTTACAGTTGAGTACACACTACTATTGGCTGAGAATGAGTGTTGATGTAACAAAGTATGCAGAGAGATGCATGGTATGTTAGCATGCCAAGGGAAGAAGTTAGAATATAGGGTTGTATCAACCATTGCCAATTCCATCTCGACCATGGAATTCTGTACGTATGGACTTTGTTTTGGGTTTTCCTAAGACTCAAAGGGGAAATGATTCAATATTTGTAGTTGTGGATAGATTCTCTAAAATGGTGCATTTTATCCCATGTAAGAAGGCTAGTGATGCAACCCATATTGCTAATCTGTTTTTCAAAGAAGTGGTTTGTTTACATGGTATTCCATGGAGTATTGTGTCAGATAGGTATACAAAGTTTGTTGGGTGTTTTTGGAGAACCCTTTGGAAAAATTTGGGAACACAACTTAGTTTTAGTTCAACCTATCATCCCTAAACAGATGGCCAAATCGAGGTGGTCAACAAAAGTCTTGGTGATATGTTAAGTTGCCTTGTTCGGAAAATGCTTGGTAGTTGGGATATGGCTTTGGCACAAGCGAAGTTCGCTTACAATGATTCTCCAAATAGAAGTACAGGTTTATGTCCTTTTATGTGGTTTATGGCATGCATCTGAGGGGTGTCTTGGAACTCATAAATCTTAGAGATATGGAGAAATAGAGTGCAGATGGGGAGGAGTTTTCTCAAGTTATTCATGACCTTCATGAGGAGGTGAAGATGAACATTGAAGGAAGCGATCAACAATACAAACATTATGCTAATAAGAAGTGAAGGGAGGTTCATTTTTAGGTGGGTTATCTTGTGTTAACACATCTCTAAAAAGAAATATTTCCTACAGGTGAGTACGATAAACTAAAAATGAAGAAGGTTGACCCATTCAAGATTCTTCAAAAAATTTCAGCGAATGCCTATGTGATCAATCTTCCTCTAGGCATGGGGATTTCACCCATCTTCAACATAGCTAATTTATATCCATATCAAGGTGCTAATGAAGATGAAGCACTTGAGTTGGAATTGAAATCCACTATTGATCGAGACATGACCAAAACCATTCCATCGGAAATTGAATACATTCTAGATCAACAATTGTTGAAGAAGACTCGTGGCAACGAGTACTTCAGGTTTTTCATCAAGTGGCGTGACCATCCTTTGGAGGATGCTTCATGGTTGACTACGCCTAAAATTTCTATAATAAGGGAAAATAAACATGAACAAATAAAGCATAACAATGACAACAATCACAAATTTCCTAAATCATGCTAAAATTCCCCAAATCAATAATGAAGTGCAATGCAACAAAATAATTCAATAAAGAAGAACTAAATCATCTAATTCTCATGCTTGCTTGACTCCTCTCCATTACTCTTCTCCACTTTGCTTTGGAAAGATCAAATTCCCTCAAATCATGAATGCACAAAAATAGCCTGTAAGTATTTTGAAAGCAAAATTTTGAAGATTGTGATTACCCATGAATATAATTCAAAAGCTTCTTTTATAGAAACTTCACAGATTTGACGATCAAGATTGATTTGTGTTTGAATGGTCTAGATCGAGTGTGAGGATTTGATTGAATATTTAAGTGACTTGATTGATTGGTTTGATTGAATAGTTAGCCAATTTGATTGATTAGTTAGCCAATTTGATTGATTAGTTAGCTAATTTGATTGATTAGTCAAGAGATGCAACTGAAATAGTGTGTGAGTTAGAAGAAGATGATAGATCAATTAGGTGGTGAACTGAGAAAGAGTGTTAGTCAGGATTGGAGAGAATTATGCATTAGATATTAAATTGAAAATGTAAGAGACGTGCTCAAATAGAATAATTAACTATAAAATTAATTCCTTTCTTTGTGGAGGAGGTTGTGTGTACGTGATTCCATAATGAATTAAATGAATCATTGAATTTATGGGTTCACTTTAGATGAGAAAGTAGAATAATTAATTAAATGAATAATAATTTATTTAATTAAATGTGGGAAATTAAATAAATTTAGGAAACTTATTTAATTAGTAAGAATATGAATTAAATAGATTTGTAATTAAATAAATTTGAAACTTATTTAATTAGTAAGAAGAAGAGATTAATTGTAATTAAATAAATTTAGGAAACTTATTGAATTAGTAAGAAGAGATTTAATTGTAATTAAATAAATTTAGGAAACTTATTTACTTAATCAAAAGAAGAGATTTAATTATAATTAAATAAATTTAGGATTTTTTTTTTTTTTTTTGATAAAAGGGGTAAGAACTTTATTGAATATCAGAAACAAGCATTACAACAAATATAGGGACAAAGCCTGAAAAGAACAAGCAAAGCAGGAGATACAATCAACCTGCACCCACCATGTCTTTAGCAAGAACTCTCCCTAGGTCCAGAATGAGCTCTTGGGGGATCTAAGCCTGATCCTTAATCTGCCATCCCTCCCCATGCACAAAAGCCCATTTGGCCAAACAATCCATAGTCCTATTCCATTCCCTTGGAATATGGATAAAAGACACCATCTCCATCAAAATCCCAACTTGCCAAATCTGCTGCACCACCACCACCAGCTGCCAGCTAACATTGAACATCTTGCAATTGAGCAAGTTAACAAGAACCTGAGAATTTGATTCACAAATAACCCTACGCCATCCCCCCTCATAGGCCCATTCCAAAGCGTAAAGGATCGCCAACCCTTCCATAAGGTTAATAGTCTGCAAACCCTCATGGATAGAAAAGAGAAAAACCATCGAGCCGGAAGAGTCTCTACCAATCCCACCAACTCCAACAGGGCTTGAGTTTCCCTTAGAAGATTCATCAGTATTAATCTTCAAAGTGTCCACTGGAGGGGGTTTCCAATTCCCCTCTCTCTGAACACGCTCTTGCACCTACCTACCTCGCTTATAACAAGCACCTGTTGGGGATAACCCTTTGAATCCTAGCCTAGCCACCATCTCCGCATCCCTTCTTTCAAGCAGCAACACCACATCACCCTTCGCTTCCAACGTCTCTTGAATCATCCCAAGGATTCTAAACCATACCTATTGTATCTACAAGTGCTCCCCTCTAAAAATCCTCCTATTTCATTCTAGCCACACTTGCCACAATAGGAAAATAGGCCCAACATGCCACACATCTTGCAAGAATGATGCCAACAAGGGTGGTCTCCCCAAACTTGTCCAAAATTCAACCAAGGAAGAGGCATGAACACAAGGACTGTTCTAAACTCCCCACCAAAAATTCTAGAGCTACACTGAAAAAGGACACCTAAAAAATAGGTGAGAAGCATTCTCCTCACCTTTTCCACAAAGAACATACCTAGAGAGTCCCTAGAAACCATGCTTCTGAATATTATCCCATGTGAGACACTTGTTCCAAGCCAAATTCCAAATGAAATAGTTACACTTGGGCCAAGAAAACTTATGCCAAACCCTCTTCCACCAAGGCACTTCAACTCCTTCCACCTTTTGAGCTAGTAGCCTCTGGTAACTAGAAGCAACAATATACTGACCTTTCTTAGTGGGAGACCAAGCAAGAACATCCTTCTCTAGAAAGGAACTACACTGTCTACCAAAGAGGATATTATGAAGCATCATACACTCCTCATCCATTCCCACCATCGACCATTCATTAGGATTCTTCCATCTGGCCCTCACATGCTGCCCATGACAATCAAACACCTTAAAGTCACACACCCTTGACCAACCCACATCACCAAATATCTAACTCAGGGTTGCTAAGTTAGGGAACTGAGAGATAATGGGGGGGTAACCATCCCACGAGTCTAACCAAAAGTGAACCTCCATCCCACACTTACACATCTAGAATAAGCCTTCCTTGACAAGCGTTGCTCGTTTCTTGAGAGTAGCCCAAATGGCTAACCCCTTCCCCACCAAAGGGTACTTAGGGATATCTTCTTGAGGAATCTCCTTGAAATACTTAAGTGAAAGGATCTTGGCCCATATCCTAGCCTGCTTCGTACACCATTGCCAATAAAATTTAGCAGTTAGAGTAGTACCTACCATTGAGGAATTCCTTAGCCCCAAACCCCCATACTGCTTAGGCCAACACACAATCTCCCATTTAACAAGGCTCCATTTTGAAGAGGAAAAATTTCCAGCCCATAAGAACTATCTTGCTAATGAGTCCATTTCCTTAACAATACCCAAAGGGGCCACCTAAAGCATACATTGGTAAATGGGGAGAGCTTGAACAATTGACTTAAGTAGCTAAACCCGACTACCGAAGGAAAACCAGCGAGTGGTCCAATGGGTCACTTTATCCTAAAATTTATCCAAGATGGGCACCCATGAATCCCTAGATAACCTACCCACTGCAATAGGAATACCAAGATAAGTCAATGGGAGAGTCCCAATCTGAAACTAAAGAATCTGAGCAATTCTCCTCTGAATATAATTCAATGTGTTGAAGAAGGAGATGGAAGAATTGTCCTCATTAATTTGCTAACTTGAATCTCCAAGATAGATATCTAGAACCTTGCGGAAACCCATGGCTTCCTGAATAGTGGCCATCCTCATCAAAGCTATATCATCAAAAAATTGCAAATGGGATTGCGGGGGTAAATCACCCCTCAACTCCACCCTTGGATTAGGCCCAACTCCACATGTCTTCTCAAGAGGTGCCCCAAACCTTCAACCAATAGGAGGAACAGGTAAGGAGAGAGAGGGTCACCCTGCCGCAACCCACGAGAGGCACCAAAAAGCTCAGTGTGCTCCCCATTAATTAAGATGGAGAATGAAACTGACTTGATACAACTCATGACCCACTGAATCCAATCCTCACTAAATCCAAGAGCACCCAAAACCTTCTGAAGGAAAGCCCATCGAACCCTATCATATGCCTTGGCCATATCAAGCTTGATAAACATTGCCTTATCTCTTGAATTAGCCATAGAATGAATGAATTCAACAGCTATGACAATACCATCCAGAATCTGCCTGCCCTCCACAAAACCACTCTGCTCCTCAGAAATGAGCATTAGTAGCCACTTTTTCAACCTATTAGCAATTAGCTTGAAAATAATCTTATATACCACATTGCACAATGAAATAGGATGAAACTGACTTAATCTATCTACCCCCTCCTCCTTGGGAATGAGAGCAAGAAAAGTTGAATTCAATGCCTTTAACATATGCTTGTTCCCTTGAGATTCCTGGACAACCGCCAACAAATCCATCTTGATAATCTCCCATAATTCTTGAAAGAATTCAATCGGGAAACCATCCGGGCTTGGGGTCTTCCCCTTCTTCATTTGAAACACGTCTCTTCCAACTCCTCAAGAGTGATTTCTCCCATGAGTTGATACTTCATGTCCTGAGACACCAAGGAAGGGATACAAGAGAGAACCTGAGCTTCCTTCGTTAAACTAACCTGCATATCCTCATTAAATAAATAAGTCAAATACTAGATCGATTCCCTTGAGATATCCCAGAATGAGGAAAGAGTCTCCCCTCTATCATTGACTAAGACAAGAATAGAGTTACCATGACGCCTAGCCTTAACAAAATTGAAGAAGAAAGCAAAATTTCTATCTCCCTCCTGGAGCCATTCAACTTGATCCTTCTGCTTCCAAAAGATCTCCTGCAACTCCCACTCTTCCAAAGCTTTCAAGGCCCTTGATTCCTCCATCAAATTCTCTATTGCCCCATTTTCCCTAATTAACCTAGTGATACCATCCAGTTTCGCCAGAGCTGCCAACTTGGCACTAAAAATATTACCAAAGCATTGACGGTTCCAACGTTTGAGCTGATACTTAACAAACTGAAGAAGCTTAACAAAGACATACATAGCCATACCAAAGGAGGTCTACCATCCCACCACCGTTGAGCAACATAGCTATGAAGGTCAAGATCTCACAACCACATCAACTGGAACTTGAAGGAAGAAGTCTTGGGTAAGAGAGTAGATAGAATAAAAAGCTTAATAGGCCAATGGTCCAAACCCCTCCAGTCCAATATCTCAGAGCTAGACGACCACAAACCACCAACCCAAAAGCAGGAGACCATGAACTGATCCAGGTGTTCAACAATGCAATTATCACCAACCCTCCTATTAGTCCAGGTAAAAATTCCATTACTTAGCTTGATATCAACAAGATTTAGAACAAAAATGTTGTCTTGGAGTAATAGCACGGAAGCCTCCAACCTTGCAGTACCAACTTGCTTCTTTGCCAGCTCCTTGATAGCATTAAAATCACCCCCAATAATCCAAGGATGGTAAGGAACCATGCTACAGATAGATTAAATGATAGACCACAGGAATTTCTTGCCTTGCAAATACATAGGCGCATACACATTGGATAAGAGAACACTTTCTCTTGACATAAAACAAGAAGCCATCATGGAGAGGGAGGACCTAGAGGACACCCACCATTAGGGAAAATATTTCATGGGTTCCATAAGCAAGCCACCCCCCTAGAAGACCCCAGAGCACCAATGCACTGGAACTCACCATTCCTCCAAAGTTTGGGTGCTAAATCCATCAAATACTCAACATAAAGTTTAGTCTCCTATAAGAAAAAGGACATCAGGAGACTGACAACTAACCAACTCCCAAACAAATTTTTGTCTAGGGCCATTTTTCAATCCCCTTACATTCCATGAAAGGACTATCATTTCAAAGGACTCGAGAAATGTGAATCTAGAGTCTTAACTGACCTTGACTCCACCAAAGTCTCCCCAATCATTCTAATCTTTTCCAAATCTTTCTTCCTCCCCAACTTAGAACCTTTCTCTGACCCCCTTTCTTTAGATCTCTTTGCAAAACACCCAAATGAGGAGATAACTTATTGATCTTACTCACCTCCATTCCCACTTTCCACAAGGGTTGAGCCAGAGCCTCACCGCCCTTCACAACTTCAACAATACAACCCAACTCTTTTTGAGTCACCATCTGTTGGTCTGATTCCAAGTTCCTCACCCCATCAGTTTGTGAAACAATAGCCACCTCTGAATTGAGCCTGACCTATCCCAGACCTTGCCTATCCTACTCTGATCCCATCACACCCATACTCATCTCCTGCTGGACAACCTATACTGCTTCCATAGGTGGCCCAAGTTGTTCAATATCCATAGTCCCTTGACCCAAATCGAGTAATCCTGGATTCACTTCTTGCTAGCTAAGTTAATCCAATATCTCAAACTTGTTAAAAGAATCATCATCTTGCCTTTCCCTTAGAGTCATTTTTTGTCCTTATTTATGTTCTGAGCTCTGAGCGGAATGAAACTATCATCCCCAACCCCACCACTTAGAATAGGGTCCTTTCCCTTATTTACCCTAGGTGGTTGACGAGGAGGTTGAGATGATTGAGCCTCTAGAGGCCTAGTCTTTGGACATCTGCATTGGAGGTGACCATAATCATGGAAAATGTGACAATGAAAAGGTAAGGTTTCATAGTCGAGTTGCTGCGCCCATGAATACTCTCTAGCACACACCTCTAGAGAATCTAGAAATGGTTTATTTAAATCAATTTCCACACAAAAATGGGCATAAGTCATTACCTTCTTGAATTGCATCTGTTGCGATGAACCAACAAGTTTCCCCAACCTCGAGGCCAATAAGTACAAAACATCCTCACGCCAACATTCAACTGAGAGCCTCAGAAGAAAAACCCAAACAGGAACCCAGCTCAGGAGCTCCTCCACCGAGTTGAAGCTTGCATGCCATGGCTTAATGAACAAACCCACCTAGTTGTAAAAGTAGCCCCCCCCCTCAAAAACCCTATTCCAATCAGCCATGCAATCAAAAGTAACCATGAAGTAGTTATTCGCCAAGAGTCTAATCTCCATCTCTCCCTCTGGCATCCACATCATTTGTGCCCAGGCATCCAGAAATTGCAGTGATATTTTCAATCCCAATAACTTGTAGAACAAAGAATGCCTCGTATAATAATCAATATCCTCTAACAACATCTCCATCAGAATGACTACATTTGGCCTCTCTTTACACCTTTCGAGGCACCCATTAATCTTCAAAATCCGAGGCCCTCCTGATGAGCCCGTCTCAAGCTTCTCTGGTTCCATCGAGAAAAGGTTATTATCAAAAATCTTTGAACCTTGACATGAGGGTTTCGAGCTAAATGCGAAATGGAAATCCAACTTGGGACTAGCCCTAGACGATTCCCCAAGTGCTATTGATGAAGAACCATGTATTCAATCAAATAATAATTGCACATACGTGTTAATTTGACTCATAAAACCTCAAGAAACTTATTTAATTAATCAAAAGAAGAGATTTAATTAAATTAGTGACATAATTAAAGTAAATTAATGTAATTTACTTAATTAATCAATTTTAGAAGAATGATGAAATGAATTAATTAAATGGTTACAACTATAATTTAATTAATTAGAGGAATTAAGATGTTAAGTTATAATTAAATGGTGAAATCATTTAATCATTTTGTAGGTATCTTGAATTGATGATGAAAAATACAGTCACAGGCCTAAGCCATTTTTTAGTGTCTACATTTTTCCCCTCTTTGAAATAATGTCACTTTGGAATTTGTGTCAAATAATAAAGAATAACATGCCCCAGTTGTGCCTTAGTGTGAAATAGGTAAGGGTATGCCCCCTTGAGAAAAATGACAAATTTTTGAAAAATTTAGAAAAATTTGGAAATTGTCCCGATTAGGTAATTGGATAGCTAGAAGTTTGGTGGTGGAGAAAAAAAATAGTTTCGGCGAGATTTAGTAAGGGAAATGGTCAATGTAAGTGTCGAAATAGTGCGTCCAGTACATTAGGCTTTAAAGAAAACCCTAAAACCCCCTAGGTATAAATAGAAATTGGGTAAAAATGAATTCATTTTCACCCTTACCTTTTGAAAACTTGTGATTTTTCTCTAGAGCTAGCTTGAAAAATGTCTCCCATTCCCTACACTGAGCACCATGGATATTGCATTAGGACCTTTTGACAGCCAACTGACATAGGACCCCCATCATGTATCCTAAATTTGACTTTTGAATTTTGAATTTTCACACATTTCTAGGCTCTTAAAGTTTAATTTTCATGTGTCGCTTGTTGTGCACCGCAAATACGTTCGTATGCGATGCATTTGTCTGCAATATGATGCATTTGTGGAAACACGTGGGGGGCCATTTTTTGTTTTTATTTCAATCAACACATTTGCATGATTTTGAACCGCATGTGTCTTAGTCAGTCACATATGATATGGATAATGACACACTTGTAATTATGCACCACATTTGTGAATATAGTGACAAATTTGCATGAAGAGTCGCATATGCTGAATAGAGTGACACATTTTTTTTGTGTGACACATTTGCGAAATGAAATGACACATTTGTAATTATGCACCACATTTGTCAAATAAAATGACACATCTTCTTGTTCACTTTTTTGAACTTTTGAAGTGTAAAATTAACTTTGTCTATTGAATGATGCGCCTTTATTAGCTTTGTGTTTCTAACACAAGATATGTGTGATGCCTTTGTAGGTTGTTTTGGATTTGATATACACCCAGGAGTCGAGGCCGACTACCTACGATTTGCAAAACCAATCGAACAGTGTAAAGAGACGTTTGATATGGCGTCTTGGACTTCACCATGTGACATTTATGCCCAACATTCAGGCAAACCGAGGGATGCTCACTGTACTCGCTAAGCAATGGCACTCAATGACTTTGTCCTTCCATTTTCCCATAGGAGAGGTGACAGTTACATTGGAGGATGTGTATAGGATACTTCGATTATCGATCAGGGGTGAGAGGGTTTAGTATGATACCCAGAGGGGCTATATTGAGATCAACCATTACTATGTGTATGAGGATGTTAGGCACCTTGGTATCGAGCATTGTGAGATTAGATGGCATGTGCTCACAGAGAGATACGAGCGGATCGATTGTTTCTTGTGTACTATGATTGTTGGGATTATACTATTAGACCATTGAGGGCATGGGTTTCTTGTGGGTTGGGGAGATGTTAGTGGGGATGTTGGAAAGACAAGTTGTTTATGCATGGGGCCCTTGTTTACTGGCAATGTTGTACTTCCATTTGCATTACATAGCTTATAGGGAGGTGCAGTCCATGAGCTATGGGACTATGTTATTGATGATTTAGGTGTGGGAGCACATTGTGATTTTTTGTCCACCAATTGTTCATCAGCTAGATGATTGATCTTCGTATGTATTTTGGTATACTGGGGCCATTACACAGACTCATGTTGGAGATACTAGATATTGGAGGCATGCAATTGACATTCTTGTACAATTTACTTGGAGGCCATACATGGACTATGCGTAGTGGTAGGATGAGGATCGACACTTTCCTTTCTATTGTTAGACACGATATTTGATTGGGAGGACCATTTTCGTTGTACGCATCATTGAGGGACACTTACCAGACAAAGTGCTCCGTCAGTTTGATGAGATTCAGGATGAGTTGCACAACCAAGCTGAGTTCACTAGATCTACTAGGGAGGTTTCCCTATGGGGGAACATGATTCCCATAGCGACGACCGAGGCAGATATTGATGCTCTACAACTAGTGCAGTGGGCATGGAGGGGTGGGCCAACAGATGTTGGTACAACAGTAGCATATGATACCTAGTGGGTGCAACATAGACTTGTGTTGTACATAGTATGGACATCTAAATTTGGACACTTAATTTATCCAAATTCATCCCCTTTCGTTCTATTTTCGTTAATTAAGTAATATTACTATTATTTAATTAATAGCTTTAATTCTGCCAAATCCCTAAGGTATTTAATCAATAATACCTTATCTCTTTAATCCTCCTTCCATCAATTGAATTAAATAAATATTTCATTTATTTAATTCCCTTCATGTCACATCCTCCATCATTTTTATCTAATTTTAATCCATCTTCTAATCTCATCATTAAGGTGTGCACATGCCTAATCCTTGATTGGGATGTGTCACATCCTCCAAATTTTGCAAGTTGGCCTCTAATCTCTTAGCCACCTAACCCTCCTCTAACTCTTCATTACTCTTCCCCATGTGATCTTTGACTTGTCACATCAAGTCACATGTGAAATCTAACTCTCTTCTAATCTTCATTAATCAGCCTAATCAAGTACTTGCACAATCCTAATCACTTAATTGAGTCAACCCTATTAAATTCTTTTCTTCTTTGACAAGGCATCTCCACTTCCCCATGT
>VDFB02058242.1:491655068-491736182 GCA_007258455.2 Sequoia sempervirens
ACTGCATGTCAGCCCCTTAGGGCTTAAAAAAATATCCTAATTCGGGATAGGATTTTTCCCCAGATCTTTTAATGAACTTAATGTTGCATCCTTGCATGTCCCTCTTGTGTGTGTTGGTGTGAAGAATCGCTCTTGGAGAATCCTTCAGATCTTTTGTAGCATTAATTCTTCTGACCCATCATGTCCAGCTACCGAGTCCCCTGTTGAGGAGCTGCATTGAATTCCCCCCAAGCTCAGAACAAATATATGTTGTATTCATCCCGCGTTGACATCCTGCATTCTGACCAGACTGCCACGGTTCGCCTCAGCTCTTCATGGTTGGTCGAGCTCACTCCATGCGGATTTGCGGGTGATCAAACTCCTTAGTCAGAATTGCATCTTGGTGAGACAGTGGAAGTGTCTCACCGATGCGATTATGTGTCTCTGTAGCTCTAGAAGTTATATTGATACCACTGAAACCATCAGCAAGACAAACATATTCGATTAGAAGTCCCAGCGAGCACCATCGAGTCACACCGATATCCTTTTCACTTGGCACATCCATCACTGTCGGCCAGAGATTATATGTTCGGGAAGACCTCCTAATGAGCCCTCCATCTCTCGGCAAGCACATACACAGTCGGTATGACTCTTGGCGATGACCTCTCGTCGAGCTCACTTTGTTTGCCCCGGGCTCACTCTCCTCCTCTAGGCTCGGGCTCTTTTGGCTTTTGGTGAGACCTTACCAAGTTGGCAAGACTTCATCCCGATGGCCTTATCTCACGGCGAGCTCCTTTGTAGTCGGCAAGAAATTGGACTATCGACCGGACTTCATACCGAGTGCCTCTTTCTTTTGCCGATGTCACCTCGAGTTTCACTGTGACCTTTATCCTTCGGCAAGACATTTTTCCAAAGGCGATATCCTTTGTCGAGATCTCCTTTTGTCTGTCTGAAAAGACATCCTTGTGTATCAGCGAGAGTCTTGCCAAAATGATTTCGTCTTGGTGAGGGCCCATCTCAGTATCGGTAAGAGCCTATTGGTGTCACCTCGAAAGCATTTCACTCCACCGGGATGCTCCCTTTCACCCTATGTATCGGTGAGACATATCAATGTCGGGGAGATTTCCCCATCACTGGGATTCTATCTCGAAGTCTCCTTGATCCACCAAAATTTCACTTGAGCTTAGGGAGAGCTTGCTCGGTCCGCAAGACATCCTACTAAAACCATCCTCATTCTGTCTGAGCCCTTTGTTTCATGTCAGGGAGACATAAGCCTTTGCCAAGACTTTATGGTGACTTCATTTACCTTTGCTAAACCCCGCATTCGGCGAGACACCTGGCGAAGTCAATATTCTTTTAGCAAGATCCTCCCTAGATCGGCGTGACATCTTGGTGAAGGCCCTTAGTCACACCGAGGTTCTTTTGTGTCACTGGGACTCATGCCGAAGACAACCGTATCGAGGCCCATCCTTTCCTTCGGCGAGACTTTCGCCTTCGCTAAGACCTCCTAGCAAAGCCCACCCTCTTATGCCGATAGGATCCTGATTGCTTTGTTGGAGAGACCCGATATAGACTACAAAGTTATACCGAAGTCTCAATGCATTCAAAGTCGGCGAGACACATGCTTTATCTTGTCGATGAGCCCATCCGTTCTCCATCGTTGTGACATTCTACTATCGGCAAGACACTATATAGGATGCACACTATTATTTTGAAAGACCTCATGCATTGAAAGTCGCCGAGACAAGGAAATTGTTACGCCGACAAGGACCCTTCATTGTTTTCCATCAGCGAGACCGGAGGTCACTCGTCAAGACCTTACGGCGATCACCCCAACCTACACCGATGAGTTCATCCCTCCACCACTAATCAATGAGACAAAAGTGAACTCATGCTAATATGATATACTCTGCTCCTCCAGTTGGTGAAACAAGAAAACTTCGCTAAGACATAATGCCAATATGATATAGCTCTGGCGATGAATCACCATACATATAGTCGGGGAGACATGATGAGATCGGCAAGACGCAACCCCGACAGTGAAAACATATGCCAATAGAAGCCCCCGTGGTCACCAAAGCAATAAAAATGGCCCACCGAATGAAGAATGCAGAAGTCTTGTGATCACCAAGACCATGGATGAGTCTTGCTAATAGGAAACATAGATTCATGCAAGCAGAAAACATAACCTGAGTCGGGGAAAATTCACAGACCTATGCTGATAGGAACCAGAATACAGAGAATGCAAGACCCAAGGGAACATCTGATGTAACATGGTAAAATATGGGAAGAAATTGTTCAAGAGGGCACCTAACATGAAATAAATTTTGATGGAGACATCCCATTTGGCCCTTATGAACACCTGCAACATAGATTCTTTACTTAATTGAGCCTGAGGGTGAAAATTGGGTAACAAATACTTGAGTGGATCAATTTTTGCTACCATATTTGTTTGGTGTTTCAACACGTAATGCCTTAATTTCTATGTTGCAAAGCCCACTGCAAGGCATGCCTATTCAATATGAGTGTATTTGAGTTCATACCCCACCAAGGTCCTGCTAATATAGTAGATTTCTTTTTCCTTTTCCTTGTGGTCATTTTGAGCAAGTAGTGCCCCCAATGCTATTGTAGTTGTAGATACATATAATATGAGGGGCTTCCCATCTATTGGTGGAATCAACATAGGAGGTGTTAGGAGATAATCTTTTATCTATTGAAAGGATTCCTGGCATTTGTCAGTCCATATGAAAGGGACCCCTTTATGTAACAGGTATTGAAATTGATGGCATTTGTCAGTGAGTTGAGCAATGAATCTCCTAATAGATTGTAGTCTCCCCTGTAAGGACCTTAATTGAATGATGTTCTTTGGGGGAGGCATGTCTATGATGAATTTTCCATTGGTGGGATCGACCTCTATGCCTCCCTGTGAGACAATGAATCCCAATAATTTTTTGGACTTTACCCCAAAGACACTTCTTCGGGTTGAAAAAAAACTTGTACTCTTCTAGTCGTTGAAAGATCTTTTCTAAAACCTTCAGGTGATTGGCTTTGGTTAAGGAATTTTCTAGGAGATCATCGACATAATCCTCCACTAGTGTATGCATTAGGCCATGAAATATTGTAGCCATTTCCTACTAGTATGTAGCTCCTACATTTTTCAACCCAAAGGGAATGACATTCCAACAATAGGTACCTCATGGACTAGTGAAAGTTATTTTATGTTGGTCTTCTTGAGCAATAAAAAATTGATTATAGCTGGAGAAACCATCCATAAGGGACAACATCCCATATCCTACTGTAAGATCCATGATCATGTCAATGCTGGGGAGAGGAAAGTCATCCTTAGGGAACACATTGTTTAAATCTTTGAAGTCAGTACATATGCGGATTTGACCATTCAGTTTTGTGATAGGTACCAGATTGGAGATCTAGTCTGAATAATCAATAGACTAGATGAAGCCAACATCCAAGAGTTTTTTTAGTTCTATCTTGACCAACAAGGTGATTTGTGGATGCATTTTCTAGAGTTTTTTCTTTATCAGTTTAGCATCTGGATTCAATGGCAGGTGATGTAAGACTAGCCGATGATCCAACCCAGGCATGTCGGCATATGACTAGGAAAAATTACCCTTGCACTGTGTGAAGAATGCTTGGAATTTGGGTTTTTCTTCTTCTACCAAGGATGTTGCTAGTAACACTATCTTAGGATATTCAAGTGTTCCAATGTTGGCCTCTTGTGTATTTTCATTTAGCATCGATGATTGCTCTTGTGTGATGGGGAGAAAGTCCAACCCTCCATCCTTAAGCACCTTAGGGAGGTTTTCACTTTCAGATACATCCTTTTTTTTTACTTTTTCCTGATCAGAGGGTGCCTCATGGTTTTCACCCAAAGACCTTTCATTTTTCACTTTATTACTATTTTGTGACTGGAGGGTGATACAGTCTCCCCACAGTACACTACCACATCAAGTTCTATCGTGAAGCCAACTTTATGGTCTCCCTATGACATTCCTTCTCTTAGTCCCATGAACTCAACAATAGCTTTGTCATTCTCAAAGGTGTCCAAAATGATAGGACCTTTTTGGTTCTAGTCAATTAATTGTGGGTCAACTGGGGAAATGCCATCATCAATATTTACAAAAGGTGGGGAAGTAGTTGATAAGGTAAGGATTGAGGTATTGTCCCAAATGTTGGCATTCATACAGTTGGATACCTAAGGGCCAAGTGTATCTAAATTAGGGAAAATGTTATCCAGTTTGTAAGTGCTAGAGGCATAGGATTCCCATTCCCAGTTGTTGGAATCATTTTCATCATAAAAGTCATCATCAGAAGCCTCTGATGCATCAACACATTTAGAAGCATGTACTTCCTTATTTGAAGGAAATTTGGTTTTAGTGCTACCCACCTTTAGTGGTTTCCATCCTAACCCAAGATTCTTTCCCCATTTAGTTGGTATGTAGGGTTCTCTTCTTCCATTTTTGTTTATGCCCAAACCACTAGTTCCATCATACCCTTTTGCTTGCATCATCAGAAATCCTTTACTATATTGCTATATTGGAAGTGGTGTCTCATCTTCTTTATAGACCCAATCAAACACATCCTTAATATCTTCTTTTCCAAGGTTTCCCTATTTGAGGAAAGTAGTTTTGTGAGGTACATGAATTAGGACCTTAGGTTCCATGTTGTAACATGACTTTCCATATGTCTTTGGTGATTTTGGCATTGTGGTGATGCAGAAGGAAGTGTTCATGTTGTATTCCCTACATCCCTTATCTTGGATCTAGATCTCAGGGTGTATGGATTTGGTAGCGGAAGCAGAAGATGTGGAGGCAAATGACTAAGGGACATCAGATGTCCTAATGAGTGTTGAGGAATGAATGTATTTGGACAAGTTTGAAGTTGAGGCCTCATGGTTAAGTGGCATCTAACATTCAACGTCTCCTCGTAGGCTAATGGAATACTCAAAGGGATCAAGGTCACCCTCGATAGTAATTTTGGTTCCATTTTAGGGAAACTTTAGGCATTGGTTCAATACGTGGAGGGAATGACCTTCATGAAATGAATCCATGGTTGACTGAGGAGAAGATTATAAGGGATTTCTAGATCCAATACTTGGAAAGTTGTATCCAACATTATGGGTCCCATTCAGAGTGGAAGTGTTATTGTGCCTTGGTAGGATTGTTTATCATCATCATAACCTTTTATGACTATGCTCTTTGTCTTATCCACACATGCTTTAGAAAAACCTAGTGCCTTAACCAATTTTAAGGAACAAACTTTCAATCCTGCTCCACCATCTATCAAGACTCATTTGATGCTATTTTAATGGATGAAGGCTTCAATGTGTAGTGAGTCATTATGGTTCATGTTTTGGGTTGAGTAGTCTCTATTAGAGAAGGTAGCATAGTGAGAGCTCGCAAGAAATCCAACCATGGCTTGAAATAGGTCAACGATGAGGTTGTCTGGGACAAAAGTTTCTTTCAACATTCTATCTAGGATGGCCCTATGCTCGGGTGATGTGCATAGTAGTTCCAATATGGATATTTGTGCTGGTGTTTTCTCTAGTTGATCTAGCAAGTTAAAATGGCCTTTAGCTTGGGACTTATTGGGATGTGAAGGGGAAGGTATGGTTATTTTAGTTATGCAAGTGTTTACAACACACTATGGGGCCTTCTTGGTAGTAATGGTGTTGATATGTTCATCTGCAACACGAAGATGGAGGATTTTGGTGTAATTATAGTCAATAGCCATATAATTGGCTATGTTATTATTTTTAGTACCTAAACCAGAGGCTTTCCTTGAAATGTGGTCTTGAATAGGAGTCTTGTAGATCATGTGATCTTGATTGGAGGTTTGTTGTTGTTGTCCCTCTACCTCGATTACTTTGTCCTCGATAAGGTAGCAAATGTTTTGTCCTTTACCTTGGTGATATTCACAAAAGGTGTTATCATCCCACCAAGAGGGTTTAAAATCAAACACGTAAAATGTGGGTTCTCGTAGTTGTATGACACTTGATTGAACAAGTTTCTTCTGTACCGTTTCAATGGGTTCTCCGAGGGGAGTGTATTCGCATCTAATGTATTGCCTAGGTGGTCTTTATTGTCCTAGTCCTTGATTTTTTGGTAGGGAATTTTTTGTTGGTGTAGGGGTTTGTGGTGTAGTCATTGAGGCTTCAAGTCCTCTTATAGTGACAACAGGACCAATTTTGTTTACAGCTTTGGTATCCACAACCCTATCGTTCGTGACATTTTTGTTTCGAGACCAGTATTTGTTTTGGTCATTGAACATGTGTTGCTTGTTTGTACTCTTAGAGAGCTTAAGGGAACCTTTAGCGACAAGTGATTTCTCAATCATTGTTCATTTTTATACTAGGTCTACAAAGTGTGCATAACAATGAACTTGCAAGGGATCTTTTAAAGAATCCAAGAGGTTTTCGACAAACATGTCCACCTTTTGTTTTTCTAGGATCTCTACCTGACATCGACTCGCCAAGTGATTTCTCAATCATTGTTCATTTTTATACTAGGTCTACAAAGTGTGCATAGCAATAAAATTGTAAGGGATCTTTTAAAGAATCCAAGAGTTTTTCGACAAACATGTCCACCTTTTTTTTTTTTGGGATCTCTACCTAGCATCGACTCACCAAGTTTCTCCATCTCTTGAATTATTTTATAAAGGACTCTCCCTCTTCTTGTTTCGAGGTAGACAAGGTGGCTAATGTGATATATTTTCAATGTTAAAGGCATAGTTGTCTACAAATTTGTTGGCTAACTCAAACCATGTTGTTATGCCCCTAGGTAATCGTGAAAACCACTCAACTGTAGGGCCTGTAAGAGTTCTAGGGAATAATATCATCAAGTATGTGTGCTCCAAGGCAATGTCAACACAAGTCATGCTAAATTCCTTGATGTGCGCTATTGGGTTGCTCCTCCCTTTGTACTTTGAAAAGGTCAGAATTGTGTATCCTTGTGGAAAAGGAGGCATGTAGATACTCCTATCAAATGGGTATGGATGTAAGTCCTGCATGTTGTAATATTTTTTGGTTGTTACTTGCATGTTCTCAACTTGTTTTTGTAGGGAAAGCATTTGTGTAGTTAGGGCATCGACTTGTGGGTTCGGTAAGTCATTTGTATCGTTAGGTCCCACATTTTGTGTAGGTACATGGTAGGTGTATGAAGGAGTTTGTTGTTGTACCTGAGGTATATGTGTAAATGAGGTGTTCATGTTGGGTTTCCCTTGTGTGTTCTAACTTTTGGGTTGTGCATGGGTACCTTGTTGTGACGTGTTTAATGTAAAGGTATTTGATCGATATCCTGGTTGTGCTGGATTCCCCTGAGGCAACATATGTGTGCCTTGTTGTCCTTTTGTAGCACTGTTTTGGGGGATAGCATGAATATATGTGGGACCCTTGACATTAACCTTGGGTGTGGGTCTTGAACCTAAAAATCTTATTCTCTTGTGTCTAAGAGGATTGTTTGAGGTAGTATTCATGGTGTTCATTGAGGTCACAAATGGATTAGTACCTATCGGTGGTGTCAGTGATTGCATTACAGGTGCTAATGTTGATTGGGTCGTAGCCTGTGTAATAGACTTTGTAACAGATGATGCTTTAGGTGGAGCTGTGAAGGGCATCCCAAAAGTGTGAGTAGTGTGAAACGTTGTAGGACTTTTTGTAGGTCATTCTGAAGGTATACTAAGGTTTACCTGAGGTATAACATTTTGTGGAATATGTTTTGTATGACCCTAGTTTTGGCTTGAGACATCTCCAGGCGAAGGAACCACTTGTAGTGTGTTTATGTCAAATATAGGTGGTAATTTAACTCCATCCACTAGGAGTTTGGCTAAAAATTTCTCATGGTTGAGCGCAATGAGATCATCGACAAATTCAGCAACCTCAGGATCTTGGGTTGCTGCCTCAAGTTCCTCAACAATGATACAACCTTGGTCATCTCTCTCGAGAAAGTTTTCAAATGGGTTGACATAACTTTGGAGGTTCTTGTGATATTGAGCCGAGGTTCAATTCACTAGTGGGATTGTAAGAGTCCTCATGTTGTTGTGAAGGGTCCATTTCTAATTGTCTCTTTTGTAATCTAGTCTGGACCATAAGATAAGACTTGCTCAAAGAAGGATGACATGTAAATGTGAACCGTAGGGTATGAAACTACCTAAGATGTGAAAGTATAAGATATGCTTTTTTTTTGTTTTCTTGGCATAAATTTTTACATTCAATGACTAAGGTGCGACCTAAGATAATGTCTAAAATGAAAATATCAAGGATATGAAAGTTAAGCAATGTTTTTGGTCTTTTTTGACATAAATTATGACATGCAATGACTAAGGTATAATGAAAAATATATGTTAATATATTTGGATTACTAAGGGACAAGTCACTAATTGACCAAGTTTGATGCAAGGTTCCAACTGGGATTTCCAATGATGTTTTGGGTTCAATACTGAAATGACTAAGTGACAGGTTGACTAGGTGGAATTCAAACTAACCTAGTGAGTTTGAGGTATTCCACTAAGATGACAAAGGAAAATTTGTAAAATGATATGTCATGGGAAATTATATTTGAATTACTGTTTTCAATCAAGGTAAGATAATTTATCTACCCTAAGTCTACAATGTATTATGGAAAAGGATTTCCCTAATATTCTAAGGATGATCTAAGTAATGTAATGATGAAACTAATAGGAACACTAAGGATGAACCTAAATATGAGCAAGTCGTAGGTCTGGATTCAATTTAACAACATAGAGTAGATCAGATAATGACATCCTATGGTAAATGTTTTGAGTTTTCAATTGCTAAATGTTAGATTTTATGTGACAGGTAGATGTGTTGTTATAGAATGTAAATGCGGTTTAGAATATCAGATGCATCACAAAACTCATAGATACGGTTTGCAATGTCATATGTAGTTTACTGGTAAAATCAAAGTCTCAGGTTTGGATCCAGTTTCAGTCTGTTAATTGAATGATTTTATATCACAGGAAGATGCATCATTCTAGAATGCAAATGCGGTTCATAATGTCAGATGTGTCACAAATGTTATCGGATGCAGTGTAATATGTCAGATGTGTTTCAGGTTTGACAATTGTGACTTAGAAGATCAGATGTAGGTTTCTGTGTGACAAATGCATTGAACATTGAGGTTTTGATACATTTTTGACTTGTTTAAGATTGATTCTTGGATGTTTTCTATTGGATCAGATTTGATTGAACACACATGTAAGACACGGCAAGTAAATTTTTTGAAAAAAATGAACAATTTACAATCTTAAGGCTGGCAATGACAATATCCACTAGACTCCCACTTAGAGTTTCCTCCAACTACACTATCTAGAGCGAATGACTTAGGATATTAGTAGCACAAGCTCCCCCTTATAGTGCACTCACTTCTTAGGATTACCAAGATCTAAATTGCTGGGTAGTGACATCCCATAAATTTGTCATCTCTACTACTAGACTGTGTATAATGTGGGTCGGCTTGGAAATGAGCATTCTTGCACCAGTAGATAGAAGTTTTTTGGAAATCTAAATAAGTGGTTTTCAATTAAGGCACCCATTCAAGTAGCCACACAAGAGGCAAGATTAGCTCCAATAAGGAGAATCACTTGCTTGTCTATAGGAGCGCCCGTAATGCCGAGTTTCCTCAACATTCAAATTTATATACCGGTTGGGAGTAGCTTGGCTTTAACTCATTATTGGTTTGATCAATACCTTGGAGTGAGTACTTTTTCCCACCAAGGAAAGCCCTCTAATAGGTAAACATAAAAGTGGATGGGTTTGGCTTTCTGATCACTGATGTTTCCCAAAGTGAGAGCATATGAGCCTACCAACCTTCCCAAGCACATAAAACAATAATAAATCCACCCTAGTTAAACAACAAACTACTATGTGAAGACTCAAAGTAGGGTTACTTAACCATTTAATTAATCAAACAACTCTTATGTGAAGCAAAACAAGATAGGAGTTTCAGATTATTTTCTTCGATAATCGTCCTGCAAAACCACACATTAGAAGTTTGAATGTTTGTATTTTTTTCTTCATCAATCGTTCTGCAAAAACTAAGTTAACTCCACCAGATCACACGTTGTAAACTCTGAATTAGTCATAACAAAAAACTGTAATTATTAAAATGAAAACTTAGAATTTTGGAAATTAGAATTTTATTTTCACCAGTCATATGTGTTATAGGAAGCCATAGATGCATTGCTTGAAGTCAGATGTGGCATTTCCCTCTTCAAATGCAGTTCATGATGTTAGATGTGTTGTTATGTGTTGCAAATGCATTGATCCATACCTATTCCTACAAAAATAAAAATTTCTATGAATTTTTTTGAAGTCAGTGGCTTCACTTAAGGTTCACCAAATGTAATAACAAAAAAAAAATAGGAACAAAGAAAGCATAACAATGACAACAATCACAAATTTCCTAAATCATGCTACAATTCCCCAAATCAATAATGAAGTGCAATGAAACAAAATAATTCAATAAAGAACTAAATCATCTAATTCCCATGCTTGCTTGACTCCTCTCCATTATTCCTCTCCACTTTGCTTTGAAAATATCAAATGCCCTCAAATCATGAGTCTGCAATAATAGCCTATAAGTATTTTGACAACAAATCTTTGAATATTGTGATTACCCACCATGAATAGAATTCAAAAGCTTCTTTTATAGAAACTTCACAGATTCGACAATTAAGATTGATTTGTGTTTGAATGGTCCAGATCGAATGTGAGGATTTGATTGAATAGTTAAGTGACTTGATTGATTGGCTTGGTTGAATAGTTAGCTAATTTGATTGAATAGTTAGCCAATTTGATTTATTAGTTAGCTAATTTGATTGATTAGTCAAGAGATGTAACTAAAAGAGTGTGTGAGTCAAAAGAAGATGACAAATCAATTAGGTGAGTGAACTAAGGGAGAGTGTTAGTCAAGACTGAAGAGAATTATGCATTAGATATTAAATTAAAAATGTAAGAGACATGTGCTCAAATAGAAGAATTAATTATAAAATTAATTCCTTTCTTTGTGGAGGAAGTTGTGTGTACGTGATTCCATAATGAATTAAATGAATCATTCAATTTATGGATTCACTTTAGATGAGAAAGTAGAATAATTAATTAAATGAATACTCATTTATTTAATTAAATGTGGGAAATTAAATAAATTTAAGAAACTTATTTAATTAGTGAGAAGAAGAGATTAATTGTAATTAAATAAATTTAGGAAACTTATTTAATTAGTAAGAAGAAGAGATTTAATTGTAATTAAATAAATTTAGGAAACTTATTTAACTAATCAAAAGAAGAGATTTAATTACATTAGCGACATAATTAAAGTAAATTAATGTAGTTTACTTAATTGAGCAATTTTAGAAGAATGATTAAATGAATTAATTAAATGGTTACAACTATTTAATTAATTAGAGGAATTAGGATGTTGTAGGTATCTGGAATTGATGATGAAAAATACAGTCGTAGGCCTAAGCCATTTTTTAGTGTCTACAATTTCCACTTATGGTCATTCCATTGATTGTTGTGGGGTTTTTAAGTCTTGGTGAGTTTGCAATGATTCTAGAATTAGCATTTGCTATTAAATTTAGAGTGCAGCGATTCCATAATCAAGAAGAAGAAACATTAAATACATGCAGGCTTTGGATACTTGTTTTCATTGTCATGTAAGCCATCCTCTATCACCTATAACTTACTATATACTAGTTCTTACAAAATGAGCTCTATCCACACAATTTGCTTGTGTAAGCATATAATAGATTCTTGTTATAGGGGATGCATCCAAATGAAATATATAGGGGGATAATTTAACAAAGATAATTTTGTATAAATGTATTATAGATAAAAAACATTTTTATTTCAAAAAATCAATTATAGATATTAGAGGTCAATATTTCAAGAACAACGTATAATCTATTATAAATAATATAATTTGAATCCAACTCCATATTCAAATATTTCTCATTACAATAAAGTTGAATAAATTCAATAGATATAGGATAGGCTATGTTATGGTATAATGATTATGACATGTATTCAAACATGATTCGAGTTTACAAACTTTAAAAATATGGGCCAATCTTATCCCACAATGTATTAAAGGGGACCATATATTACCAATAATATAAGTCTCCATATATTACCAATTTTTATTGTAATTAATTGTCTTCTTTGGGGTTAAATCATACATTCAACCTTTTCTATTTCATGAAAAAGTCTACTCTTACATAATATGATTGTTTAGGATTATTTCTCTATGCTTCTCCTTGTTTAGAAATCTGAACGTTCCATTTGAAGATGGAAATGAATAATAATTATTTGTAAATAGACTTATTTTTAAATATTTTCCTAAAAACAAGCATTGTCTTCATGGGGAAATGCTATGGGGTTCATTATTTTATTTTAAGAGGGTGGTAGTATTGAAGAACTCCCTTTCAAGTTACTACATGTTTCCAAGGTTAGATACACCATATGTGAATAGTTGACATGGATCCAAGTATAATTTGAACTAAATATGTCTCTAATACATCCTTATATATATTAGCTATACCTAGGGCTATATCTAGCTTAAGAAAAACTATACATATAATATTGAGCCTACTTCCTCCAATCACTCCACATAAAAATAAATTAAGAAAAAGAAACATGTCTAAAAAATATTATATATGGTGTTTACTATTTTGAAATTTCTAGTTTTTGTTAATAATTTTATAAGACTTGTACAAAAATTGTATCTTTTAATTAAAAAATGGAACATCTTTACAAGATATTGTACCTATATAGTGTATTAAAAACTTGGTACACATCTATGCAATTGGATGTTCATGAATGACCGCAATAGGCCAATGAGGCCTTGGAGGTAGATTTAACAATAAGTAGTATTTAAAAGATAACTTCCAATATTTTCTATTTGATAAAGAAAGTGGAGAGGGTTTACCAAAAAGTGCAACTCCAAAAATAAATAGTAAACTATATAAATTTACAGGACATCACAATAAGTAGACATATTCAAGGATATATGTCAAATTTAATTGAAATATTCCCACAAAATAAAAACCAAACAATAAAAAGAAGAAGAGGGGATTAACACCTTGATTCCTTAGTAATTGGTTTGATGAAACATGGACACAACATTGTTGATATTGATCACTCGTAACAAACCTAAGAACATCATCTTGTGAAGTGATTATTGATCAAAGTTCTACCTAGGTCATCTATGAGCTACCTCTATTAGTGCTATTTGTAATACTTGATAGATCTCACAAATGACAATATTTCAAGATACCACTAGAAGATAAACAAATAGTAATAAAAATGTGTACAAGAGGATAATTTTCTTCGTAATATATGAGGACAAGCCATGCCTTTTCTTGTGTGCCATTCTTGATCAACTTTATATTTGATTTAGAGATCAAAATTCTATAAATCCCATGGTTGGGAAGAGCTACGAAAATAATCTCCCTTTTTTAATAATCATGTTTCATGGCTTTGTATTTTACATATTCACATTAAATTTAGGGCCTTAAATTAAGGCATAATTTACTCATTTTATTATTAATATTTTCCAAATTAAGTGTGAAAAAGGGATACTTTTTCCTACACTACATTTAGCCCCCACTTTAGTGAGAGTATGACCCCATGTCAAACTCACACCAAAGTAGACATTCAAGAAACCTATGTATGCAACAACAAAAAAGATACTAAATCATACAAAATAAAAGCCTAGGAGAAAGGGACGTGGATCAAACTTCGACTATTTTTCCAACTCGATGTGGATCAAGTCTAGGTTGTTTTTCCAATTCGTTCACAAGTAGAACTCAATGTCTACTATGCAAACAACACAAACACTCACACGGGCTGATGGAACCTCAGGCCATCCATTAGGTGAGCCCCCAGGAAAGTGGCTTAGTGAGAAATTCATGCCTTTGTCTAGGCTCTCACTATACTTACCATACCAAAGCTATCTCTCTGATAACTCTGATAAGGCACCACACACATTATGGTTTCAAGCTTCATAAGGCCTAACAAGTTGCGTTATGCTAAGCACTCATGAACATGGGCAAGGCTCTACTAGCAAGCAGGGCGTGTTATGCTTGGTGGCCTTGAATTTAGGGGTTCGAGCTACACAAGGTTAACAAGTTGTATTATGCTACACTTATGAAAATTGTATTTATATGTAGGTTTGTTCAAAGGCATTTCACTTAGTTTGTGTAAGTTCTCTTCTTAGGGATCATCATGCCTAATGTCTCCAAGAGAGGACAAGTCTAGAATAAGAGAATCACAACCTAGGGAATGCAACACGTAGCATCACCACTAAGAGGAAAGTCATAGGCTAAGAAATATCATGTTCTTAGAGGACATCAAACCCAATGACACCACCAAGAAAAGGACACATCACAAGAATAAATAAAATCACACAATGAAATGTGAGTGTTGATGTGTGCCCCCACTTTAAAGCGATTGCTAACACCATTGCTATGAGTAATTAGCTTTAAATTAGAAAATATTCAATGCTAACCATAAGGAAGACATGAGAGCTTATTCCAAAGCCCTATTCCAAGTCATATGTTTCTGAATGAAACCACATCTCCCAAAAATACTTAAGGGATCTACAAATTTGGGGTCAATATATCTTTGCTACAATGTTTTTATAGAGCTCGAAAATGTAATCATTTCCCAAATACTTGCAGAATAGGAAGAATGACACATAGAGAGCGAAAACAAAGAAAAATTGTTTGGATCAACATGGAAGAGACCTAAATATCTCGATGCCTTGCATCATGCCCAAGAGGAAAGCACAAGACAAATGAAAAAGATAAATTTTTATGACATACATAAGAATGTAGGTACAAATAGAGGAATGCACATGAAGAGAGAGGTACACCAAATGGAACAACACAAGGGATCACATTACACGCATGCAATCACACAAAGAAACATGCAAAAGAAAACAAAGCACAATACTAGTAAGAAACATGTGAGTCCACCTATAGCAGGTCATCTGCATCCCAATCTTGTTTAGTATATACGAAAGGAGGACAACTAGCCAAAGGGACAACATCAAGTGCCAAAACTAGAACAAGGATATCTAAACCCTTGCCCCCACTAGGTGTAGGAAAAGGCTATCTAAACCCTTTCCCCCACTAGGTGTAGGACAAGGATGAACTGAGAGAAGTGATGAGAATGAGCTCCTTGTGATAAAGAAAATGATTTGCAATGAATGTTAAACATGTAATAGTGAGCATATGAAGATCCTACAACTATTACATGGAAAGTATGGATCCCTAGGGGATCTAAATTTATCTACTATTCCCTTTAAAATAAGACACTTATCAGTGCAATGTCTAAAGAATCTATGGCAAGCACAATATGGTCAGTTTTGATAAGTTTTCTTTTCAGTTAGATTTTCATGTTTAGGTGGAAATTTGCTTAGTCACCAATGTAAAAGGGTGTAAAAGATATTATCAATCTTGGAAATTTGTAATAGGTCATAGGAAGATGCAAGAATATCATACATCTTTTGTAGTTGAACTTGTTGATGTGCATGTAGTTTTAGTTTCTTCTTCGTTGGTTTGATAATAGTTTGGTCATCACTTTCATCTTCTAACCACAAGCCCTTTCCTTTTTCAGAAAGGGATGTGTTAGGAGTAGTAAAGTGCTCAAAATTTGTGTTTTATTTTCTCTTATGTATGGGAGATGTATTGGAAGGTGGTTGAGAGGGAGGCAAATTGTTATTAATGATATTGGCCAAGGCACATATAAACTCTATTCCTTATTTATGTTTTAGCATCGTTCGTATGTTCCCTATTAGAGGAATGACATTACAAGTAATAGGTTCATTTCTCACAAAGTCTTTCAAATTATTTAATTCTTCACTCATCCTTCTTATGTTTTCTTGTGGGATATTAACAATCATTGTTTCAACATCATGCATATTGTTTGTAGGTAGGGGAGTAATTGGAAATGAGGTATGAAGGCTATGATCCATAGAGGGTTGATTATCAACACTAAGAGTAAAAGAGTTGGAGAACCCGAGATCCATGCTGAATGGTGTATCGTGGGATGACATAAGTCTTGAACTATGTTTCACAATAGTATTGTTAATAGGACACCAAATTGTAAAGCTCATACAAGATTCACAAACTTGACATACACCCAAAATGGAAAGGAGGGTGAAATGCAATGAAGTAACCTAGAATGCAATATGTTAATTCAATTTTCATATTTCAAACAAGGGAATTTTCTAATTACAAAATGAAAAATCCTAAGAATGATGTCTTGTAAATGCAATTTTGAAATCACACAATGCACTAAATTTATCAAATTAAGCTAAATATGATCAATTTCACTTAACATAAAATCTATAAACTAAAATAGAAAACTGAAAAAAAACAAAATGGAATATAGAAAAAGGTGTTTTAATGCCCAAAAAATTAGGAAATGTCCCTGATCAAGGGCTCATTCGTCCAGGGGCGAATGGGTCCTAGGTTAGGGTTTTTAAAAATGTTTTTGCATATTTTTGAGATGATTCTAATGGTTTCCAAATTTTGATTAGAAACAACAAGTTATAGTTTGAATTTTTCTATGAAATTAATGTTGAATGCAAGTGCAAAGTATGACAAAATGACAAACTAGGAGACCTAATTTGATGTGCAATTTTGTTTCAACTCTCAAATGCAAATGAATGATGATGCAATGCTATGTAAATGATATGCAAAATGACTATTTTTTTTGTATTTTTCAGATTTAAAAAATGTAAAGATGCAATCCTAAAACCCCTAAATGAAATGAAAAGTAAATGGAAGCTAAAAAACCCTAAATGGGGCCCAATTTAATGCAATGAAATACAAATGAATGCAAGATCTAAATCTAGGGTGGAAATGGACTCCAAAATCTAAAAATGTAATGATCAAACTCAGGTTCACCAAAATGAAATAATGGAAAACAAGCTTTATCAATGGGAAATGGGAAAATTGGGTTATGATGGACCTATCTTCCACTATTTCATTAGGAAATGAGATCCACACAATGAAAGGACTGTCAACCTTGAGGTGAGTCAAGTCAAGGTGTGAATCTATTGATTTCCTATTTTTGCAAGGACAGGGGTCCTGATTAAACAACACTTTGGGTAGAAAGATTAAAAATAGCAAAAAAACTCCAAAATGCAATCTACAAAGTGCATCTAATAAATTAAGCTCAATTCTGATGGAACCAGACATCAAAATGTAGACCTGCGAAAGGGAAAATGATGTGTACCAATCACCAAAAGTGATTTTTCAAAGCTTACTAAGGAATCATTTTCCCTATGCCAGTATTGGCATGGTGTGATGGTTTATAGGTGGCATTGTTGTTCGTGCTACCAAGGTTCAAACCCCGTTGGGGTGTTATTGTTGAATGGTTGTATCCGGTTCATAGCTCCGGTCAAAAGCGTTTACCCCTTGAATAAATAGGAATCATTTTCCCTATGGTGAATGGGTCCTATATAGGGCTCTATAAAAATGTTTTTTGGGTTCTCTTCTACTATGTTTGCACTCCCATATCCCTGATTTTCATAGTCTAGCTAGAAATAAATCCTGTAAATGAGTTTTTGTGAAGTTGTAAGAATGATGGCAACAAATGCAACTTTGAAAACTTTGCAATTTTTCACTTCAAGAGATCTTCCACCTAGAATCTACAAACACAAATCAAAAGGGAAAAATGTTTTGTTGTTGATGAATGGGGGTTTGCCTTGGTCAAACCCCATTTTGGTAATTAAACCTTGAAATGAAATGAAATAGCATGAAAGGAATGATGAATGAAAAGCCTACATATGTCACAACTTACCAAACCCTTGAATGCACCTTGGAATATAGATCTACAACTAGCATGAAATGGCTTCAATGGATGTGGATCTTGATCTTGAAACTCGACTTGAAACAATGCCTTTGAATGCTTGAATGGATCTTGAACACTACATCAATATATTAGCTCAAGTAACATTTATGATGGAAGAAGACTTTGATATGATAATGGATCTCAATTGCTACAATAATTCTTCTATAAATTTTCTCCTGAATGCCTTAAAATTCTCTTGATATCATAAACTTTCTTAGATCACACTTGTTCATAAAATTGCTAAGATGCTCGAAAGTCTTAGGATGAAATATAGTGAAATGACCTCTTATTTAGATATATGTTAACATTAATTCCCAAAATTCAAATAACACAAGACGATTGAATACACATTTGAAATAATTGAAATACTGCCAAAAACATAATAAAAATTTAGGTCCTAGGCCTAAGTGAGGATCCATTCTCCCTTGGGTGAATGGGTCCTAGGTCACTTACCTAGGACACACATTCTTGAATGATAAATGTTATGTCATGGCATTAATGAATGCTGAGTTTTCCTCTTCAAAAATTGTAATCAATTGGGTTTGGATTTTAATTAAAAAGGGCCAATTAAGTAAAATTAACCTCAATTAACTAATAAATCCTTAGATGAGTGTGAAAGTGTAAAGGTACACTTTACAACACCAAAAATAAGGCATAATTAATTCCATTTTATTTAATAGGGCCCTAAACTTAATGTGAATATGTAAAATACATATTAAAACACTAAATTAATGCATAATTTAGCTCATTTTATTATTAATATTTCCCAAATTAAGTGTGAAAAAAAGATGCTTTTTCCTACACCATACATTTTATAGCTTGAATGAAGTTATATGTTTCAGATTGTCCAACATCCCCAATTGAAATGAAAGACATGTGAGTAGTGTTCCTTATCAAAGTTTAGTTGGAAGTTTGATGTATGCAATAGTTTGCACTAGACTAAGCATTTCCCAAGAAGTGGGTGTTCTTTCCATATATATGTTTAATCTATTGAAATGAGAGGAAAAATTGAGATTGCTCTCGAATCAAAATTCTGTCAATCACATTACTTTGAAAATAATATTGCCCTTACAAGGCCATTATTCCTGTATGAAACCAATTATGGGAATACAACTTCCAAAACCTAATTTATTTAATAAATTAACAATAATATGTTAATTAATTTATTTAACTATTTATGTCAAGTACTAAATTCTAACATAATCCTAGTAGAGTTCATTGGGATGCAATTCAAAGAGTCTTCAGACATTTGTGGGGTACCTTGATTATTCCTTATGTTATCATGGTAATATTATATGAGATGAAATTTCCCTTGATACTCATGGTTATGCGGATTCAAAATGGGCAAGTGATATTGATAACAAACCATTGATTAGTGCTCATGTGTTTACTTTATTTGGTGGTATAATCAGTTGGATGAGTAAGAGATAGGTTGTGGTTTTCTTTTATACTATTGAAGTTGAGTATATGGAAATAATCATCCTTGTAAAGAATCCATTTGGCTTAAGAGACTATGTTTAGATGTTGGAATAAAATAAGGTGGGTGATCCCACAATATTGGTTTATAATTTTTGGCCAAACTAGACACTAATCTAATTTTTTCTAACTAAAACTTCACTTCCGGGCACCCATAATGGCTAAACTGTTAGAAATTTGAAGATAATGAAAACTAGTGATTTGTGAAATTTTTTCTGTAGATTCTAAATATACTTTTTTCAAAATTTTTGGAATCAGATTGCACTTCTTTTTCCATCTCCTTCAAAAACTATTTTTTTCAGTAAACACCATTTTCAAGGAGTGACGCTCACCGTATAACACAACTTTTTTTCCATGAAGGATAAAATTCTATTTTTTTTTTAATTTAGATTTGTAACTATGATATATAGTGCTTCCAATTGGTTTCATAGTGTTTTATTGAATATTTTTTCCTTAATCAAGGTTTGAAGTCAAACCAATTACAATTTAGACATAGACAGACTGCATAACATAACTGTTTTTGTATGTATCGAAATTCTTTTTTTTTTTGTTGGATCAAGGACTTCAATATTATTGGTGCACTCATATTTTTCAATTTGTTTTTTTTGATAAACTTCTATTTTTCCAAATGTGCAAAACAAAGAGCTTGATTTTCGGTGAAAAACCTACATTCACAAGAAATAAAAAATAAATATAATAATAAAATTAAATTTATTTAAAATTATACTTTTTGGGAAGATTATAATAAGGACTACATACTCACAAAAAATAAATTTTAAATGAATTCATTTGATCCCCCAAAAGGTAAATCGAAAGTGGTTTTTTATCAACATTGTGATAGGTGTAAAGGAGACTATTATAGCTATGGTTTAAAACTAGTGGGCTTCTATCCAAGGGGGTTTGATCTAAGGCCATTTGATCAAACCCTCTTCAATTGGAATGCTTTAAATGGAACTTTTAAGGCTTCAATCATTATATTTTCTAAAAATATGTGATTTCAACAAAAAATAGAATCTCCCCAAAAAAGTAAACCAACTTTGTGGGATCACCTAGGTGCAATGATAGTTTATTGTGATACTAAAAGTGTAACTTTCCTAGCTAAGAACCTAACAATTCATGCCAAGACCAAGCACATTGATGTACATTATCATTTTATTAGAGATATGACCAAGGATAGTAGGGTGAAGCTTGTTAAGGTAGAGACTTTGATGAATGTTGCAAATTATTTAACTAAGGGTATGAGCATAGAGAAGTTCAGATGGTATTTACAGTCTATGGGCCACTTGATCCCTAGCAATTAAATCATCATATTGATCCACTCATTTCTCTTGTAAGGTGTTCAACAAGTGGAATAATTTTAGGAAAAAGGGTGTCTCAACCTTGTAATTATAATAGGGTAACATATCTGAGAATGAGGGGGTGAAGGGGGGCACCCCCCTATTAGGTCTAGAGGTTTCATCCTCTCGATGAGAGTTCCAAGGGTCATGTGCCCTAGTAGGGGTTCATGGGAAATGCTCTTGAAAGCCACAATTTATATGTATATTTAAATATTATAAATCTAGACCATTCATCATTAGGTTTTATATTTGATGGAAGATTTTTTTTTGCTAGTATTTACCTAGAACGAAACCCTATTTTTTTAGGGAATTATATTATAACTATGCATTGTGATGTATTCTAAGAGTTTAATAGCTCTTGTATTTCCTATAGATCTTTGGTTGGTGATACTCCTATAAGAAGCTTTGCTTGCAAGTATATTGTAATCTTCATGATTTTTCAATAATGCATTGGATAGATTTTAAGTGTGGGGTTTCTCTCTCAAAAGGGTTTTCCCCACATAAATAACTATGTTATAGTATACATAATATTTCTATTTAATTTTTGTAACTATTATAAAGATATGATTTTTTTTGCATTTCCCTCTCCTCAAGATTAATGTAGGAAGGTATTTCACTACCTTATTTTCCTTATAATGTCTAGGTGGCCAAGGGTTGGCAAAGTGGTGACGTTAAGTGGTGGTTGGGTTGATTACCACTCAAGTAGTAGGGTGAAAGGCTATTAGCAATAAAAAAAGTGGAAGCGACCCTATATAGGTGGCTATTGGCTACTTATTGGTTAATTCACTACAATTAGTAATTAGCTTACCACAATGGCTATAGCTAATTTTCCTTTAATATTTTCTAATTTTTATCTTTTTTCTTCTATACTACAATGTGATCATATAGAAAAAATAAGAATGATTACCCTAAATTCTTACACCATTAGAAATATGTGTCTTTTTAATCAAATAGGGTTTTGGGGGCTCTGTGGAATCAATGGAGAGGTTCAATTGGTATGAAAATATCCTAAATAAAATATGTTTACCCAATCCATAAACAAAACCTCAATTTATATTATATTTTTTGATCTTTGATTTAAATTAAATTAAAGTCTAATTTAACTTTCATGATACTTCTAGATGTTATGGAACAACAAAAATCACTACCAAAATTACCAATATACTATAAACACAACTTTTTTTAATAAAAAATAAAATACAAAATGTAATTTAAAAAAAAAACTTCCTTTAAATTAAATTATTATGATTCTCTAGATAAGTTTAATATGCAAAATATGCAAGAGAAAAGCATACAAAACTTGCATGTAAAACTTATTATCCCCCATAGGTCTCTCAAATATAAAAACTAAGAAACTATTCTTAAACTAAAAAATGATACCATGTTAGAAAATATAAACCAATGAATAACCTAGAATATGTATCAATAATAAAATTATTAAACTATAAATAAAAATTATTATTAAAATAAAATTGCCAAAATAAATTTTTGTTAGAGCTTATAATGTCTTCATTTATATCAAAAATAAGGGAAAAAAATAAAAAATAAAAAAAATGAAAATAAAGAATTGGTTATAAAAGTTTTTAAATATATGAAAATAAGAGAAAAAATAAAATCATATAAAGAAAAGACTATGCAACTCATTATCCTATCTTACTTAAGTAAAAAAATATTTAAGTAAACTTATTAATTTAGTGCAATATCAGATTTAGAATAAAACATATCCAAGACGAGTAATATATTACACTTAAAAATAGAACTAAAATATATAATAACCTAATGTGCTAAGTTAGTTAAATTTTGTATGCAAATATGGCTAAGTCTGATAGATTTATGTATTATTTGTTAGTTAAATTTTGTATGCAAATATGGCTAAGTCTGATAGATTTATGTATTATTTGATTAAAATGTTCAAGGAAGCCTGTTTTAAGAGTATTCAATTTTTATGCACCCAAAATTAGGTTTAATGTTTATAAATTAGGGTTTAATGTTTATAGTTTAGGATTTAATATTTTTTCATCTAAGGGTTTATATAAGGGTTTATATTTAGGTTTAGTGCTTAGATTTTAGGGTTTAAAGTTTAGCCTAATTAATATTAGGAAAAAATAATTTTTTTAATTATTTTCTATAAATATTGAAGAAAGAAATGATAAATTATATTTATGCATCGATGAACATAAAATATTTGTAGGCCAAAGAACTGTATTTAAAGATATTTTCCTTCTATTCCTCTAATATCATTATTGATGTATTTTAGGGTTTGTAGTTGGTTGCTATATTTACTTAACAAATATGTTAGAAAAGTAAATGAAAATTACATATTCTTTTTTATTAAACTAAACAAAAGATCTTCATTCAAAGATACCTTCAAATGAAAGTATTTATTTTGTTTCAAAAGAAAGAATAAAACATGTTTTCTTTCAAAGATATCTTCAAATGAAGGTCTTGTCTATGAATGAAAGTTTTGATGACAAAATCTTCAAGAATTTAGGGACCTCACTCAAAGGTTTTTCTCTATTTTAAGGTGTTTTTTAATTTTCTTACAAAGAGCTCTTTTTTATGTTCATTCTACAAATGGGGCACACTATAGTGGGATGACATTGATATGCGGTGGACTTCTCTTTGACTATTGAGTAAACATCCCATTTATACACAATTTGTACAAGGGTCAACACTTGAACAATACATTAAGACTAATTTTTCTTCCTATATTACAACCTTGAACACTATATAAAGTGTAATACCTAGTACCCAACATGGAAAAACACATACAACATGGAAAAACACATAAATCACTTTATTTTAACATAGAACTACTACATTGTGTAGTAGTGCATAATCATATGTCATTAGCTGTAATGTATAACAATTCATTATGCCAAATGTATACAAAAGATATATGTTTGCAATACAAAATAGAAATAAAAATAATCATATTACAAAGATGAGTCACACATCTCCATACAATACACTCAATCTTGTGGAAGCTCACTAAGAGGTAAAAAGGTCAAAACACATGATTCCTAGAGAGTTGGCATCCCCATGATGTTTTCTCCTCTATGTACTCTATATGAAAAGGAAAAGGATAACTTTTACATTTGATGATAATAAAAAATAGAACATACAAAACCACTTAACATATCAAATTAAATAAAATGTAACTAATTAAAAATTAAAAACAGTTAGATAATTATTAAATATTTCCTTTCTTTTTAAATGTATAACTATATCTAACACAACATAATTATATACTAGAATTTTTCAAAAATGCGCGTGAGCGGGAAGAAGAAGACTGTGCGCAAGCTGCAATGGTCCACTATGAATGGGAAGGCCATGCTTCTTGAGGATGCGTCTGTGCTCTCTCTGGTTGCGGCTGCGCTTGGTCCTGATGGGGTTTGCGAGCATCAGGTTGGGGATTTAGGCTGGGGCTCTTCCTCTCTTCCGTCTGGAGATGTTGAGCGAGGTGTGGGCTCTGTCCCTGGTATTGTTGCATGGGGGGATGTCCCTCCTACTCCAGTTGCTGGGGGTTGTTCGAGCCGGGTGAAGTCCTTCTTCGAGGATGCTAAAGGGGGTGCTTGGCCTCTTGCTTAGACTCGTGTTCGTCCTTTGCTTTATGCTCGAGATTCCCCTGTTGTGGTTTGTGGACTTGAAGTTGCTAAGAATGAGGATTACTATTTGAAGTAGGGCATGGTCTGCAGGTTTAATGGCCTGTGGCCCTCCCTTCCTGATCTCCATAACTGGGTTTCCATCTCCTAGAAGTCGGTGGTCTCTAGACAGAGATTGAGCTCTATCCCAGTGCAAGGGGTTTCTTTTTAGCAACCTTTGCCTCCTCCACAGAGTGAGACTATGTGTTGGATAGGGGGTGGATGTGGGGGATTCATTCATTGTCCATTTGACCTTGGTCTCATTCTTTCAATCCCCTTACAGAGCCATTGAACACTAGATCAGTTTGGGTCCATCTGCCAAATCTCTCTCTTTAGTTTTGGGAGGATTCATGTTATGAAGCTATTGGCAACACCATTGGATGCTTTTTAATGGTGGACTCTATGACTCGAGAGCTTGGGCATACTACGGTAGCTCATATATTAGTTGATTTGGACATCTTCAAACCTCTCCATGGTGATGTTGTCTTATTGGTGGAGGACAAAGCTTGGAAGCAACTCTTGGACTATGAGGGTCTCCCCTTTCAGTGTAGGAGATGCTTCTCTATGGGTCATTTGGCCTCTAATTTCTCACAAACCTGTCGTAAGGGCGTTGCGACTTGGTGGAAGGATGCTCTCTCGAATCACCTCACAGTGGGTTCTCCTCCTTCAAAAGTTTCTTCTGCAAAGGATGACCCTATTGTGTCTTCTCAGGAGCCTATGTCTGCTCCTCTTCTAGCTATCCCTTCCGTGGAGCCATTGTTGGCACGATCTATTGACGCTGTTTTGTTTGAGCTTGCCCGAACATCATTGATTGCCTCTGTTGGTCCATCAATTGATCCTGTTTCCTCCCCTGTGCTGTCGTCTCCCCCGCTGAGTGGTGGCTCATTGCCCGCTAATGCAGATCTGCTTCTCTCGCCTCGCTTGATGGACTTGGATTCTGAGTCTTCCTAGTCTGTTGTGTTGAAAAAGAAGAGGGGACTCCCTTGATCTGTCGTATCTTCACGCATAGGGTTAAGGGAGTTAGATTTGTCCCCTTAGATTCTAGGGTTGTCTAGTCCTAGTCTGTGGTTTGACGGCTAGTTGTCAGTTGTTTTTGTGTGTGGTCTATTCCCTTTTCCTAGTTCATTTCTAGTTTGAACTAGCTTCTTTTTTGGCCTTTTGGGCTTTCTTTGTAAAGGGTACAACAACCTGAAAATGTTGCTTATTTTATCAAAAACATAATTATATACTAACCTTTAAAATTCTATGAAATAAGAATAGAAATTATAATAATAAAATAAATAAATTTACAAATCTATCATATATCTCAATAATAAATCATATGGTAAAAATAATTTCATTAGTTTAATCTTAATTGTAAGGCATATTATTATGAAAGAAGGCTCAAGTCAAGATAATTTTGTTTCTAATCTCATTTTAGTTTCTTTATATAGACCACTCTTCTATTTTCTTATATTTGAAAAAAAATTAAAAGATAAAAAATGTTTGACTATTTTTAAAGGGAAATTGATTGATTAGTACATTTCAAGTTAGTTATTAAATCTATTTTTTTTCATAAGTGTTATAATATCACAAGATAAAGAAGATTGCAAACAAAGCATGGCCAATAAATCAATAAACAATTATTGAATGTTTGTTAGTTAGAGGTCAATAATTATATTTTTGTGTTTCTAAGGGTTTCCCTCACTTTGGCTAGAATTTATGAGAAGAAAAAGGTTTATAGTGATTAATAACCAAAATTTAAAATCTATTATATATTGTGATATTGTTGAATGCAGTAATGACAGTGCTAGGTGCTAGAATTGAACTCCTAATTAAAGTAAAAATAATGAAAGATGTACCTAATTTTCTTGTGACAAAAAAAAAGGTTCCAAACAATTATATAGAAAGAATAAGCTCTAATTATCTTTATTTATTAGAATTTAAAAGTAATTGTTCGAGAAGTTAAAATTTAAAGTATAGAATAAAAGTAATCCCATGTGTTGGTAAATTAAACAAAGTTATTGCTAATAATCTTATAGTATTACAAATAATAATTTAGACATAAAATTTATCATGATAATCTTTATTTTAATCTCACTTTAATTTGTTTTATGAAGATCTCTTGCATTTTTCTTTACATTAGAGATATGTCAAAAGACAAATCTAACTAATTTGCAAAATAATCATTAATTATTGATCTATTAAATTTTATTTTACCACTTTCCAAAATAATTATTGATAATTATTAATGAATATTTTTATTATAACATCAATAATAATAAAAAATGCATTTTTTATTTTTTTAAAAAAACTCTAAATAATATCAATCTTCAAAATTTAAAATACAAATAATTTTGAAAATAAAATTATAAAATTACAAAATAAAAGCAACCTTATAAATAAATTAGTTAATACATATTAATTTTATATTATGATATAAAATAGAATTACTAGGCATTAAATAACAAATGAAATTACTAGATTTTAATAACCTATCAGTTATCTTGAAAGAAGACTAGGCCTAAACAATAGTAATCCCTGTTCTTGAGATTTAGCAGAGTTCAACTCCTGACAGACAAATTCTACGACAGAAGAATGTTCAAGCCTTAGGCCTACTTTCCAACGGTTGGTTCGGTTCTATTATCTGGGTCAAAGACAGGAAAATGAAGAAGAGTTTACTCCTTCTGTATAACCATTCATTTGGGAAAAAAAATTTAGAAAGACAAAAATATGGGTGATTATGTTGAGAAATGAGAACAATTCTTGAGTAAATGAAATGTGACATTATTATTGTCCGTTGAATTAACTTGTGGTAGGTGAGAGGGGTGTAGTACTTTTGTTTTTTTTCAATGTGAACTGGTATCTTACCTATTGTTAGAAAAGATGAAAAGTGCAAGTGAGATTGTTGATAGATGCAACATTTGTATTGACATTAATGATGTTGAAAGAATTTTCATGTGTGAATGAGTGTAAAATTGTCAATTGATGATATTTGAATAAAGCGTAAAATTATTAATTGATTGAATGTGTTCAAATGATATATAAATTGTTGGGGAGACTAGACCTTGTGACCTCTTGCCTGCAACAGGATGCTTTAGCAAATCGAGCGAGGCCCCTCGCCCCAAATGAAGTGCAGAGTTATCAATTGATTGATTAACTTGTTTATTTAAACTACAAAATTGTCGACTGTTTACTCCTTTCAGTGTAACCACTCATTTATAGGTATGCATTAAATTGTCAATTGACTTCTTGACTTAGAACAAGTAAAACAGTGAAATTATTTCATCCTTTGTTAAATCAACTGCAAACAATTATGTTAAAAAACTAGACTTTATCCTTAAAATTGTAAATACTTTGTTGAAATTTCTATTACAAGTAAAACATAGTACAAAATTATGGGTGGCAATATTAATACATGATGTTAAAAGAATGTTAAAATGAAAATGAAGTGTAAAATTGTCAAATGATTAATCGACTCCTTGAATTTGATTTTTGACTTTTGACTTTAATTTTGAGCCAAATAAAACTGTAATATTACTGCATCAAATTTACACTTAAAATTAAAAAATGCTTTCTTCAAATTTCTATTAAACCATTGATCTTCTAACAAATTCATTTACCTATTACTCAAGTAAAATTACTGTCAATAGTGGCTTGGTGTGATGGTTAAGTTCTGTTGTTATTCTTGCCATCAAGGTTCAAAGTCCATTGAGATGTAATTGTTGAGAATTTATAGTGGGGATGCGGTCCCCCATTTGTCCCTCTTAATAAAAATAAAAGATTATTAAAAATAGAGAAATCTTTGGGTAAGTAGGAGGTGTTTTCCACAATGTGTCAAATTATGATATTGCTATCAGAATTCAACCGTATAATTTTTCAAGTCAAATTTATGACCCATGTCATAATAGGGGAATCTTTGGTTTCACATTACCTTGCTGCCATATTAATGTACAGGAGCTTCAACAAATAAGTAATTTCTTGTTTCTCTTTATATAGAGAGGACTCTCTATATCCTTAAGTACTACAGCACAAAATCATGGCCAACTCCTTTGGGCTTTTGAGTTCGAGGGGCTTTCTATGGATGCAGCTGGGAATTTTTGTATGGCAGGCCATAAGACCAACTGCTACAATGACATTACCATGGGCTTTACTAAGCACAGGTATCTATAAGATTTTCTCAAAGAAAAAATTTCGCAATGATTATTTTGTGTTGTTATCAACAGATTTGGAAGACACAGCTGATGCAAACCAGTTCTTGGCAGAAAACAAAATTAAGATTAATGAGGCTCCCTTAGGTGACTCATCTCTTATTGTCTTCTAGTATAACAAAACTCATTACATATGTGACAGTCAAAAGGCAAGCCAGGTAAGATTGTTGATTGCTGCTGAGCTAAATGGTGTGCCTATTGTTAAAGAGTATCAAGTTGTAAATGGTTTCATGGGTGTGTTGAATTTTTGCTCAGCTGATGAAGCCATAAGATTGTGTTTGCCAAGTAAAAGGTTTAGATTGTCCTTCAGGAAAACATTTGGCTTCTGTTTGATAGAACACATGCCACTTATTGTGGACAATTACTGGCTATCAAAAGTGTTAAGTGGTATCCCCTTGTATTTGAATGCTAATGGTGATGAAAAACTGTCATCAATATTGACATTAGTATTAATCATTCTGGACTTCACTTACAACATTTGGGTTCCATTACTAGATAAGGTATATCTGATCACTGTCAGATGTGTACAGTTATTACTGTCAAATCTTGGTCCAAATCTAAGGTTTACGTTATTTTACTTGCTGGGCAACTTTGACAACACATTTTTGCCCCGCTCAATCGGTGATTTTAAGGTCAAGATCAGGAAGACTGGAGCATTCTATACAACTGACAACACTATCTTAAATTGTCCAGTTAAGTGGATAAGTAAGGTAAGATTTGATGATATTGATATAAGCAGAGATCATTTTGAGTTACAGGCAAGTGCTTTCAGGGGGCAGCTAACTATATTACAGCGCAGAAACAATTTTGTAGAATTTGAACTAAGGCTGCTGGATATTCTGTTTAATCTTGTCAAGCTCAGGTATACAATGAGCGTGCATAACTTTCAGACATACATTTGGTGCTGGAAGTTCCTAAAGGAAGGTGATATTGGTTTGGTTCAAACTGTTGATAAGGGCATTATAAACAACATGCATTTATTTCGGCCTGAGGACTTCAGCAACCTCTTTTTGGGCAGTGATATCCACGTCTATAAAGTTGATATTGCTGAAGCCTATCATTTTATGATTGCTTAAGAAAATGAGAAAAAATTTATTACTTGGCCTGGTTTTAAGCTTTTAGAAGGTTTTGTTTTGGTCTTTCTCCAATATATATTCCCTTCTTAAATTCTTGTATTTTATTTCCTGTTTTCGGTTTTATCATGTTCGATGTAAAATCTGAAAGGAATGGCAGATCAGATCAGCATTTTTATATACTGATTCCTTTTCTATTAGTCCCATGAGGACTAACTATAGTCTTGTCTTTTACTGTAATCTTCACTTGGCATGATTAAATGAAAAAAAAATAATTAATAATTTATTTGTAATCTTCTAAGATTTTATTTATTATTTATTATTTTTAAAAACATAAAACTAGCAATCACATCTTGGTGTGCAATGGGTATGCCAAAGAGTTGTGGAAGGTCTATTAGAAAAAAATTTGATCCATTTTTTTTTGCAATTTGTGGTGTGCATGTGGTCAATTGGTAGAGATATAAGGGTAGGTAGTGAGATAGAGAGTGAGAAGTAGAGATAGAGAGATATAAGATATAGAGAGGGGAAGAGTGTGAAAGGTAGAGAGACAGAAACGTAGAGTAGAGATAGAGATATTTAAAGGGGGAGATAGAGAGAGGGGGAGAGACTCAGAAATATATGAGAAGAGAAAGGGATAGAGTGACTACCTTTCTCTCCTTTCAAGAGAAGCATGTTGTGGAATGTTACAATCAGGCAAGTGCCTGTGTCTGCTATTCTTAGTTAACAAGGAGAATGCAACATTTATGTATATTGTCCTCACTTATCTCTGCCATATTTTCACTGCACCAACAATCTTTCTTATGCCATTAAACATGAGAGCTACGTCTGCAGATTCCATGGCTATCGCAGAGCCTTCCACACCCTTCCACACCCATAGCTATCCCCACATCTGCTTCTGCTAATGCCGACGCATCATTAATTCCATTGCCCACCATGGCAGTCATGCCCTCCTGCTTTAGCTCTCTAATAAATCTCAGCTTGTCTTCTGGAAGTAATTGGGCATGAACTTCAATTTCTCCTACTTGTACACCATTACCAGGGCTCCTCTGTCTATTAAAAATGTTGTGATAGGATTGCCTACTCAAATTAGCCATTTAAGGCATGTACCTCTTTTTCACCTTCTGCAGCAAAAACAACAGTATCACCTTTGAGCATGATTGCTCTGATTCCTAATTTATGAAATTAGTAAGAAACCAAAAAAATAAAATTTAAGCCATGAAAACGGAACACAAATAATCACAAACAAATCACCAAACCAAAAAATGAAAAATAAACTTCAAAAACTGAATGCATCCTAAAAGAAAAAATTATTAACAGCTAACCTTAAATTTGTTTAACTGCTTTTGCTGCTTGTGGCCGGATGCGGTCTGCCACACTAAGTACTCCTACAAATTTTGTATCTACTACTACATATGCTACTGTGAAGCATTCCATATTCGATGTGTCTATTACATTTATAATCCACCATTGGAAAAATGTTACCAGTCTCAAAGTTGTAATAAGAAGAATAATTACTGTTGCAAGCGTCAATTTTACCTTCGCCCGAACAAAGCGAGTTTCAAATGGTTGTTACCAATGTAAATTTTATGCACAACAATTAACCGCAGATGCCTTCTCCTTGCAATATATTGAAATCTTTCACCTCTACAGAGGGCTCAATGCCTTGTTGCCTACAATATGCTACCATTGCCATGTCCATAGGATGTGCTGATTTACTCTTCAGGCTTGATATCCTGTATTTATGTATGCAATTCCCTTATTACCTTATCTATGGATATATATGAATAGATCCAAACAGAATGTTTCTTAAAACCTATGGTACAAATTTTTACGTACCAATGCAACAAATTCTGTCTATTTCTGACCTCTGAATCCACAAACTTGATGTCCATCGTTTGAAATTGTCTTGTCAAAGGCTACAACTTTGAGCTTTCCCAAGGCTTCTAGAAACCCTCCATCTTTGATGAGAAGGCTGAGCCTTGCAGCAGTTGCCGAGCCACAAGCAGTAGCAACAGGGGTGGAGATGACAAGAGCTCTTGGGCAAGCAAATATAGAAGGACAAGCGCTTTCTATATGTATTCATGAGCATCTAACGACCGCTTGATAAATGGAATTATTGCTCCTGCTATTGCCAGGAATACAACCATTGAAATATATACAGTAAAGATGGTTATTTTCCATGTACAAACTAAGGCACAACCTAATAAAGATCGTATTTTCGACAAACCAACAAGGATATTTCCCATAGACCGGATTTCTGTAACTAAGACCTACCCATGACTCTGCTCGATATACTGGGGATTCTATTGCTATAGCTACCAGTCCCTCCATGCTCTAGGATGTGGCTTGGTTTCTTCAACAAAGGATATAATTAAAACTTGATGAAAGTTCAACTCGCTTTTAAACACAGCATACTTGGGGTATAGTACTTGGCAAATCGGTGTAAAAACTACTATGTACAGGACTGTTGGTTTTGGGCTTCCTCAACAAAGTTCACCATCTTTGCCACTCTAGAGTCTTCTGCCTTGGCTACAGTCCTTACACTTAAATACTCTGCATTTCTTAGTAGTTTATGACATATCCTTTGCAGATAATATCCATACTAATTATTCAGGTAACTTAAGGTTACCTGTAAGATTGATTCATGGTGCCACCCCACACCGCCTTACCCACTTCTTTTTCCACAGACACGGATTCACCTATCAAGCTTCTTTCATGTACATAATTGTTAATATTAAAATAAACAAAGAAATAGAAGAAAAATAGGAAAAATCAAGAACAAGATAAGAGACACGAAATTTATAGTGGTTCGGCAAATTTTCCTACATCCACTTTCAACAGCTGGAGAATCTCTTTATTAATTATTAAGATACATTTACATATTCAACCAACAGCATATATATAAAACGGTCTCCACTCCAATAATTAGAAAAATCCATCTATGAGAGAAACTTGCCAATTTAGGCAAAAGGCATCCTTAACGAGAAACTTGCCAATTTGGGCTTCATCGAACCCAACAATCTCCCACTTGAAGACCAAATTGCTACTCAGAAATATCCCCTGCTGCAGGTATTTACATTAGCCACAACGAAGATTTGAACTTCGCCAAATTTTGTTCACAAACGCTGCGGATCAGTCTCCGCCAAGGCACATCAGATTTTATAACACTTATACCATCATCAGCCTCAAAACTGAAAACAAACTCCACTTCACATAGCCTTGACTCAAACTGTTGGTCAATGATTTCATGAGGAAACACAACCTCATTTTCATTATCCACAAGCTCAAGGTGATCCATTTGCACATACATATTGTTTCCCCAGCAATAGGGCTCCCACTCAAGCTGTTGAACATAATGGAGCTCGACGCAAACCATTTCTCCCTGCGAACACACACCGATTCTGGAACCATCACAAAAATAACAGTAGCAATCTCCCTTATATTTTTTCAACGACTCCATCGCTTTGTCTTCGTTGTTAACAGAATATCTTAGATTACCTGAATCTCTGTTCTCAAAACGACTGCCCCTGCCATAATCCCGAAATCCGCCTCGTATGTTGCCCTTTCCATATAGGGACTCCTCTTCCGCAGTTCGCACCCTTGGCTCGGTGGGAAAACTCGTCATTTCTTCCTTAATTTCAGGAACCGCTTTAGTCGCTCTACCACCGAGAGATCTTGTGAAAAAGCTAATGTTATCAGATTTTTTCATATAAACATCGTGCATGCATGTTGCATTCTTCTCCTCAATCGCCCCTTCTTCCTCCACCCTTTGCTTTTCTTCGAAGATCATGTCGAAGGCGTTCAAATTCGCTGGGGTTGAATCAAGCCGTCCATCTGGCATCGTCAGCGCAACGCGTCCAAAGTTCTCCACATTTTCGTCTTCGTCGTCATTCTCCGTGTCCTCATCTTTCCTCCACTTCAGAAGTTCGTTCCCCTTCTCCACAAGCCGATCAAACACATTAGACCTAGCCCTCTCCTGTACACATCTCATTGTACCCTCACACCTACGCGTGGCAGAGTCTTCTGGCTGCGTATGAAATAGAGAGGGCTGCGGATAGTCTACAGGCAGCGAATGACATGTACTAGGCTGCCAAGAAAGTAAGGGCAGCGTATTTATCAAAGGCTGCGAATTACATACCAAGGGCAGCGAATTAATAGTTAAAGGCTGCAAATAGTCTGAAGAAGGCAGCGAATCAGTGGTAGAGGGCTGCATAGATAGATGGGGAGGCTGCAAATCAAGTAAAGGCTGCGCATGAGTTTGTGTAGGTTGCGCATGAACAGGGGCTCCTATATTTGAAGGGTGGACGCTAAGAGTTTGATGTTGGGTAGGTTGCGTAAAAACTATTAGAGACTCATTTCTTCTTACCTCCTCAACTTTTTTTACAGAACAGTCTCCTATTGCATCGTCACCTGCAAGCAGGCCCGTTGCCTTTGGGATTACTGCAGCGACAAATTCTTCAGCCTTGCGTTCCTCTTTCTCCTCATAAATGTTGAGACCCAGCTTCAACATCTTAAGAATTCTTGAAGCAAAGGTATTTGGATCATCCAGGTGAAAGTTAGAAGTGAGAAAAATCATTTCATAGAGGAGCAATATCAGATCCTTTACAGACTGACCACTTTTATCAGCCTTTGCCCTCTTCTGCAACTCCTCCATGATGGATTTCCTATGTTGTGCATCACCGGTGGGTTCAAGAAGTGTTCGAAGCTCAATCTTGAGATCGTCTAAAAAATTCGTCTGGTTCAAATTCAATTCCAAACCCAGAATCCTTCTCCTCAACCGAATCCTCTTCATTTGTCCAGCCATCCCACCAATGTACACGTTTTGTTGTAGCTTTCACATCAACATCTGTTGCTGATGTATCCTCTGTTTCTTTCAGCCTCTGAAGGCTCTCCAAATCAAAATCCTCACCTCCCAAATCCTGTGGAGGCCTTTCCCACACATACCTCGCTTGGGCAGTGCTCAAGGAATCAGGATCAACAACAGGAGATTCATCTACTTCCATCGGCACAGTTTCATCTAGCTTAATGTCAGTGTCTGATTCCATCATGCCAAGAAACTCCTCAATAATAAAATCAGCTTCATCATTTAATTCATCCAAAAACATCTGATGAATAGCTCCCACTTCATCATCACTCAATCTAGAGCCACACGACCAAGACATGAGAGCTTGAATCCAGTCATCCCAGTTGGGACTCTCATCAGCTTCGTCATCTTCATCATCTGAAACTCCCACTTCATCAGGATCTAACAACCAATCATCTTCCATCTTTGCTCAATACTTTTCCATAGCTTAGGAAAATTTTCACCGATTTCTAGCACTGAGCTTCAGGCTCTGATACCAATTGTTAATATTAAAATAAACAAAGAAATAGAAGAAAAACAGGAAAAATCAAGAACAAGATAAGAGACACGAAATTTATAGTGGTTCGGCAAATTTGCCTACATCCACTTTCAACAGCAGGAGAATTTCTTTATTAATTCTTAAGATACATTTACATATTCAACCAACAACATATATATAAAACGGTCTCCACTCCAATAATTAGAAAAATCCATCTATGAGAAAAACTTGCCAATTTAGACAGAAGGCATCCTTAACGAGAAACTTCCCAATTTGGGCTTCACTGAACCCAACAATAACTTGTACCAGATATCACAAGGCCATCTAGAGGAATGGCGATCATAGCCAAAAGGGTTTAATTTCCACAGGCTTAATAGGCACTTTTCCCCCTGTTTCCTTGACCACAGCAATTTGAGGTACTAGATTCATCATAGCCGATATAGCCTTTCGGGTCTAAAAAGAAACCCAGATATTTAACCCTAAATCTTTAAATTGAGAGAAGTTCGCTGAAACAAATGCAAATTCAAACAAAAATATGCTAACCTTGTTGCCAGATCTAGATTCAAGCCATTTCGAAATCTCAAACAATCTGAGGTAATCTCAAATTGAGTGTCTTGAATGTGTTCGCCAACAGTTTGCCTGGCTCTATTCCTGGTGATTTCAATAATTTTACCTATGACCACAACTTTCTTGAGAATCCAGGCCTGTGTGGAGGTGGACCTGGCAATTGACCTAGTTGGGAAGTAATGGATCCCCTGATTTGGTTGTTTGCAAGGTTAAGCTTTGATAGATATGGCCATTAAATTGCATTTATAAGCCCTGATTTGTAAGCTTTGATAGAGACAACATAGCGAGCGAGGAAAGTTGAGCAAGTTTCGCAAGAATGGACCCTGACAAATTTTTGCCACTAGCCACTAAAATAGTGAGATTCAGTAGTTCTCCAACTTCAGGAGGAATGCTTCCATTGAACTGATTGTGAGCTATGTTCAATCTTACCGGATTAGGTGCTTTGCTGACTTGATCAGGAATTTGGCCATGGAAAGAATTTTTTGTGAGTACTATTTCGTGAAGAAGTGGAGAACTCCATAAGCCGGAGGAAACCTTTCTGCTGAGCAGATTAAACTGGACTTGGACATTGGAGAGACTTGGGAAACTACTGGAGAGAGGCTTGGGTAGTTTTGCAGAAATTCAGGGAGACTGCCATTGAAATTATTTGAAAAAACAATGAACCCATCTAGTACTTTGCCTCCACAAACGTTTTGAGGAAGAGGACCTGATAATTTATTGTTCGACACATCAAACTCCAACAGTCTGGAATTCATCCCTATTTCCGGTGGGACTTTTCCTATAAAGCTTAAGATGAACCAGCTGAGAAAGCTTATCTATTCTAGAAGGTATAGACCTAGGGAGCTATTTATGATGAAGAGAGTATCTCCAGGTTTCGGCGAATGAAAAATGTAAAAAATTAAACGGTCCAGATTTCTTGCATCCTCTCTGGAACAGCCTGCACGTTGGATGGCATAATTAAAATTAAAGTTAATTCATTTCATCAAGGATTGGTTAATTTTTATTTTATTTTTATGTGGAAATGTTTTAAATAAAATTTTGAAAGTATGTTAACTAGCATATCTATATTAAAAAAATATATCTAAGTATCCCGAGAGATATCCTTCTCAAGGCGCCTATTCCACTTATGTGTAGTAAATTGATTAAAAGACAACATTATTTTAACTATCTAAACAACATTATTTTAAATTGGATGATGTTTGAGTTCCTTAAATTGGGAGTTCATTAATTAAGAGTTAATTTATCTTACTTTAGAGTTGTTTAAGAATTATTTCACTTTATTTGATTTATTCACCATAATTGTCCCTTTAATTGTGATACATGGCTAGGTAGACCTTTAGTTGTTCTTCACACTTTTTCTATGATTTTACAATGTGTCATTGTTCTTGATAATTTTTTTTTTTATTGAAAAAAGCATATATTAATAGTAAAAAATTAATGTACAAAAGGCTCTTTCAAAATGAGAATCATGAAAGGAGACACAGAGTAAACAACATCAACATAAATCAGCAGTACATAGCTGCAAGAGACAAACTAGTTGTAGCTTATAAATTACAAAATGATCAAATTTCTCCAAGAGTGCATAAAACTTGCTCCTCAGTAATAGTTTCTGTAGATGAAAGAAGGGATTGCTGGTGTTTCTTAGCAATCTCTGTCAACTGGGACTGCACATGAGCTATTTGGATCTCGAGTTCTGAGTTGAAGCTGAATTTATCTTTCAATGTTCTGACAAGTATTGATTGCTGCAAAATAATGCAAGAAAATAAGCCATGCATAGTAACTTCCTTAGGCTGGAATGCATTAGAGAAAACAACTTTACATCGAAGCTTCCAAATATACTAAAGTCTACATTGACGAAAAGATTTTGAAACAATATTTTTTGAACAATGCAGCCTCAATAGTGCTAATTTACCTCTTAAATTTCTTAAATATAGCTGAAATCTCAACCAAATTGTTTGCCAAATTTCCTGGGTATACTTGCACATCCAAAAAACATGTTTAATGGTTTCAAGCTTGTGGCAAAACGAACATTTGAAAGAGCGGGAAGGGAGAAAAGTAAGACGTTCTCCCACAAAAAATTTATAGTGGATAATCCTCCAAGCAAGAAATTGTGTTTTTGCAAGGCTCAAACTGAACCTTTTAGATTTACTCCAATTCACTCGCCATTTTAGATTTAACCTTGCTTGCATTTGGATTGGAGGAAGAAGCTTAGTGTAGATTAATTTTAGAGGGAAGTTAGCTATATTAAAACCTTGAAGCCACCTCCAATCTTTAAAGAAGTTGCATGAAATGGGAGTAAAAATTTTCAATTGAAGATCAAGAGGGGAAATTTCTTGCACCTTGTAGATGTGATTGATTAAAGCATTAGACAAATTGAAATCGTGTTTGAGTTGGAAGTCATTTTTTCAAGTAAGAGATGAGAACTTCCAAACGTCCTTGAACTCAATGATGCCTTTTTTGAATAAAGTCTTGTTATGTAAATAAGAATTAATGGCAAGGGGCTGATCATCTAAGCAAATCAATCTATTCCACCAAATAGATGAAGAAGAGAAGCTCATCCCATGACTAAGGTCTTGACCATTCCATTCAAGAAGAAGAGACACTTTTTGCCACACTCTCCATGTGCTTAGAAATTGTCTAGAAGCTTGAGGTTTAAAATACTTAGCCATAAGGATTTTATCTTTCCACCCCACCTCTCTCCAAGAATTAAAAGCTTTGGTTGTAGCTATTATGTGTCTAATTAGAGATTTTCGTGGGGATGTTCCATGTAAAGATTTAGAAATCCATTTGGCTATGAGGCAAATCCCTAGAGCAAGAGGATCAATCACTCCTAGACCCCCTTTATTCTTTGGTTGAATACAATACAACCATGAAGCAATTGGATGACCTTTTTTGTTATTCCATTTTCCCCAAAGAAACCCTCTAATTAATTAGGTTAATTGATTATAGCTACTTTTTGAAGGAAGCCAACATGATGAAATGTAAACATGACTGGCTATGAGGATTTTGTTTCCAATTTGTATGTGCCCAACTATAGAGAGTAATTTATTTGACCATAGTTCAAGCTTTCTTTTTAATTTCTATATGAACCATTTCCACATTTTAGATAATGAGACTCCTATCCAAAAAGGGATGCCAAGGTATCTTGAAATAACACCATGGTTGTTGAATTTCCATTGTGAGGGTATCCAAGGAGGAGGCTGATTAGACAGAGTCATCCAAAATTCTGTTTTGTTAAGAGATAAAAGTGATCCAGTAGCTGAGCAAAACAAATCCAAAAATTCAAGGGTGTTGTTAAGCTCTTCTTGAGAGTTTTGAATGAATAAAAGGCTATCATCAACAAAATGAGAGTTAAGAGCAACATCATTAACAGGTAAGGAAATACCATGGATGAGGTTTTTCTTTTTTGAATGACTTAAAAGGTACCCAAGAGCATCTATAGTGAGGACATAGAGGAAGGGAGCTAAGGGACAACCTTGCCTTATTGATCTACGCAGATGAAAAGTTTGGGAGATGGATCCATTAGTGGCTAGGAAAGCATTAACATCAGTGAAGAGAAGTTTAATGTGGTTAATGAGCTTGGGGCCAAAGCCTAACCATTTCAACATTTTTAATATGAATTGCTACCTAATCCTATCATAAGCTTTTTCAAAATCTAATTTGATGAGGAGGCAATTTTGACCAGTTTGTTGAGCCCATTCCACCGTTTCCCATGCTAGAATCAAGTTGTAAAGAATGAATCTTCTCCCAATAAAACCAGTTTGCCCAGGCCTTACAATTTATTGCACTGTATGTTTAATTATTTTAGCAATAGCTTTGGCAATAATCTAATAACAAAACACATACAACAAATTTAACACGGTTGGCACATTGAAATAATGAATAGAACTACTTCAGGTTCTAGAATATGCCTTTAAGCATTATCGGTGAAGCTAAGAAAATTACTATGTGAATAAACTCAGAAAATCACATTAATATTCCTAGCTAGAAATGCAACTTCAAGCATGGACAAATGAACATGCATACCTTTGCAATATGAAATTTTGTCTCTCTCCTAATCGTTGACGCTTTCCTTTATTCCACCTTTTGTAACATCAACATAAAACAATATGAGATGACTTTGTCAGGCTTCATAGAATCAACAATAAATTGAAGCACATACTTTTTGTTCTTAGAAAGTAAAAGAGAGATTATTCTATTCATTAGCGAGAATGGGAGCATGAACGATTTTGCAATGTTAGCTACATAGAGATTCTACACAGAGGCCGGCTAATGGATTTGGATCCTACATATTGAGGAAAAAGTAACGATTAAAGGAAAGACTAAAACAAACTTTTCTTGGGAGAAATTCAAGTGTGAGGTTTAATTCTAGACCAAGGTGAAATTTTTTCTGCAAGCCAGGCTTAAGACCTGATATGCATTCTTGGTAGAACGAAACACACATTAATATTTCTAGCTAGAAATGCAACCTCAAGTAGGGACAAATGAATAGGTGTACCTTTGCAATATGAAATTCTATAAATCAAAGAAAAGCAAATATTCTTTCTGATTTGTGTATTATATACTGATGCACACTATAGTGATTCCATATAAAATAAAAATAACAGCTTTAAAATAGCTCTAAAATTAAAAATGATAGTTTTAAAACAACTTTAAAAATAAAGCAAAAGTTTCATGTATCTCCATTGCCAAACAACGATGTATATTGAATTCAATATATATATTGAAATTAAATTAATAATAATAATAATAATTTATTATCATCCTATATTTATATAATATTAAAAATTAAAAATTATTTATATTTTAAAAATGTATATTTTAGTTTTTTGAAAATATTCTAAATTACTATATATTTTCATAACAAATATTATAAAATGATATATATTACTATTAGAAATTAAAATACTATATTATATTTTCATTTCTAAAAATGTATATTTTAGTTCTTTGAAAATATTCTAAATTAATATGTATTTCCATAACAAATATTATAAAATTATATATATTATTATTAGAAATTAGAATACTATATTATATTTTCTTAAAAATTTCATATATAGTAAAACTATAAAAAGATGATGATAATACATGTTTTTAAAACTTACATATAAAAAAAATTAAATATAATATTGAAATTAAATAAAAATTCTAAATTGATATTTAAAAAATATTCAAGATTATCTTTTCTACAAAAAGGAAATTTTTGCAGTATATAAACTATTTTAAAATCTAATTTAAAAGCATAAATCTATTGATAAATACTTTACCTTGCGCGGGTTAGTAGACGCCAATTTAAATGGGGTGAATAAAAATGTACACAGGGTCTTCAATTCATTATGTGAGTGTAAGAAGCCTATCAGCTTAATTAATATTTTTATGATTAAGTATTTATATTATTAAAGGACACTATAAAATGACAAGAGTGTCCAAACTTCAAAAATAAATTTTAGATTCTTAATGAAATATTATTATTGGCTGTTGGATATTGAATTAAGTAAAATTGTGGTATTGTTGAAAGAAAAATATGATTAAAGTGTTATGCACGTGACATTATTGATATTAGAAAAAAATAAATCAAATGAAGTTTATTTGAACCAAATAAACTTGTCCTATTGTTGCTTGGAGTATCAAATCACTTGCAAACAATTATCTTAGAAAAGTAGGCTTTACTTTTAAAATTATAAATATTTTGTTAAAATTTATATTGAATTGATGGTCTTCATGCTTTATACTAGAAACTAGGCTTTATACTTAAAGCTATAAATACTTTGTTGAAATTTCTATTGAACCAATGGTCTTTTAACAAATTTATTTTATTATAAATGCATGGTAAAAAGTATTCATGGCATGTTACTGCATGATAGTGAAAAAGGTTTAGGTGAAAATGAAGTGTAATTTGAGGATTGCCTAATTGACTCTTTCTCTTTAACTTTGAATTTGACTTTAACCTTGGCCTTGACCTTGACCCAAATAAAATCGTAATATTGCTACATCAATAATCAAATCAAGTGTTAATAACTCTATTATTTTATTATTTTTTAAAACATAAAATTAAAATTAATTTTAATTTATTTTATCAAAGATTGGTTAATTTTTTTTATCTATTGCTACATATGATTGCTTAAGCAATAAATGACACCTAAATTCAAATACATGGTATAATCAATTACTGGCAAGGTGAATAAAACATGTCATCTTGTGAGTGGGTAAATATTTGGGAGTAGTGTGGCTCTCAATAGGCAAAACATTAATCCTCTCCAAAATGAGCTAGATAGCCAACTTTGAGATTGTGGGCATGGGATTATTGGGAGTTATGAATTTTAAATTTTATTTAATATGTCATGATGTTATAGGAAAGAATGGGATGCCCTAGAGGTGTTTAGCTGGCAATTTAAATTTGAAATTCAAAATTTGGTGAAATGGGTGAGTAATGGTGTCGGCTGGTGGAGGCATGCCTTCATGGAGGAGGAGAAAACATGCATTGGCAGTCAAAAATGTGGATCTCATGTAAATTAATGAATTTTCCAAAAGGGGGGGTGGAGTTGGAGGTTTCCCAAATACTGGAGTTTGTGGTTGGAGGCGTTTTTCATTTCTTGGTTTTGTTTGTTTGATTTTTGTTCCAAATTTTGGGGCCTTGAAGGTTTGGGTGTGGTTCTTCATGGGAAGAGGTTTTAGACTTTGTTGTTGTGGGATGGGGGTGTCAATTATTAGCAAATAACTTTGGGAGAGGTTTGGTTCAATGTGGAATTGATTTTTTAGAAGAAGGTTGCAGGTGAAGTAGAATGACTGTGCAAGAAGGGAGATGGATGAGAGCTAATTTGTGAATGATTTAATTGGTTGTAGTAGACCTATGAGTCTGATTTTTAATGTTCTTCATAAGCCCAGAGGGATGCATATGTTATATTTTTAATTTGGTTGCAATTTCATGTGTTGTAGGAAACTTTGAGTATTGAAATTTTCATCTGTGTTGCTGATTTTGATAGTTAAAATCAGAATTACCTCCAATAGTTGGATTTATGTGTAATGGTTTTCTTCATGAAAGAGGGGTTTTGATGTTGATGTTAAAAATTCTCTGAGATAGAGTTTGTATTGGGATTTGATTGTTGTTGCTTGTATTAGCCTTCATCTTCATGATTGATCTATTTTCAGATTTATTCATGTATTGTGCAACAAGAAATAAAGGGTTGCTTTTTCATGCTTTTTGCTGGAATTATGTGTTTTAAAAGTTTGAAGTTTTGAGAGAGTTATTTGCGAATGCTACTTCATCATTTAGGATTGAGGCATATGGTTTAGGCAATGTGTTGGCAATTATTTGGTATAGTTATCTTGTGTTTTAACATATCACTTAGAGACCTTTCTAGGAGGAAAAACTATTCAACTTATGTCAAACAACTGTGTGCCAAGATGCAAGCACTTAAATTTTGGTGCCACTAACTTCTAGAAAAATAGGTATCTTAAGGTATCCTAGGTCAAATATGTTTCTTGCATACATATAACTAGTTGATATCACCAAAATCAACATTTTCCCAACATTTAGGTAACAAACTATAATATTTGCATATTCAATTTGATGAATTTAAATCACATGGTATATTTATATATGCATAATTCTTGTTTACACACAAGCCACCCATATATGTGACTATATTATAATTATGCAATGCATCAAATGTACAAAGAAAATAAAAACTTGGCTTCTCTGAGAAGACTATCCATTATTTTGTTTGTTTGAGCTCTCCCAATACATATATCAAGGATCACACTATGGCTATCAAATTATAATAATGTTATGTTCTAATTTTACCTAATATTTCTATGTTGGTATAGTTCCTATCATTTATATTGTGCTACATGTGAATTATTACCTATTTCCCATCTATCAGTGGATACTATTGAAAGAATCATGATAAAACCTTCATAGTAACCGCAATACCCTTAATTCATTTTCCTCTCCATTCTTGTGCTACCAACTCTATTCTATTTGATTTAAACCATTACAAATATATATTTAGGTATAGATACTATTTGCATTCAATAATTATGCTAAATATGGATTTAATGATCAGTAGGAATTGATTCCATATGGCAATGATATATTTGTAAACCAATAGTCAAACTTAATTTATAACTAGACTCAACTCTCCATTTGTGAGGTTGAAGTGGAATATTGTATTTCCAAAATAATAATCAATCCTAGTATCAAGGTATCCTAAGTCCATTATTTATAATAAATACACAAAACTAATTGACAACGACATTGTAAATTCCTAGCAAACATTTAGAAAACAAACAATTATGATTACATATATAATGTAATGAATTTGAACATGAGACTATTGTATAATTATAATTCTTGTTTATGCATAGCTTACCTATACATGTAACTATATTATAACTATACAATACATCAAACTTGCGAAAAATAGTTGATATGTTGATTTTCCTAAGAAAACTACTCTCTAATATATTCCTTTGAACTTTTCCTATTCATAAATCAATGGTCATAACAATTCTACTAAGTTATAACAATGTGACCATCTAATTTAACCTAACACTTTCTATGTTAGTGTAGGTCCTCTCGTTTATGTTGTGCTACATACAAATTATTACCTCCTTATCTTCCAAGCCATGTAGGTATCATTGGAAATACCATCATAACACTTTCACACTACACATAGTCCTTCATTCATTTGTTTCTCCCTCCCTACATTAGAAACCCTTTTTTATTTGACTATGCACCATTACTCTCATTAGTCCTCTCTCCTTACATTGGTTGGTACTTTTCACAATCACTTCTTCCCTACCCATTACATTTTATTTTATCCTTTGTATTTATTCTCCTTTGGAACTTTTCATTCTCAACTATGACTATGATCCAAAAGAATAATCACATTTTCCTTTCAACACAAACATAAGATCCCTATGTCCTTGGTTGCTTCAACTATGTGCACCTAACCCATGTTTTAAATTTGGATTGTAGTGTTATCAAGGAGGCGATTCAAGTGGTTGCTGGAAAATAAATCCTATAGGATCCATTGGGTCATTTGTTCTATTTTGAAGTTGCATCTATATTTCTATCTAATTTGTGATGGAACTCCAAAATTTTTCACTCCATGTTAAAAGATTAATCTTTACTTGGTAAAGATTATTTATTAATTGTAATTATGTAATTACTTGTAGGATATTTCAAAGGAATCCCTACAAGTTTTTTTTTGTCTCCTCATACATGTGGGAGGATGACTCATTTTATTGTAATTCCTTTATTAAGGAATATTAGTGGCTTAGGTGTAACCTCCTCCTTATGAGCATCTTGGCACCTTGTACACACATAGGATAAATGGTGGCATCCATAGAGTTGGGAGTTACATTGTAACTCCTCTTCTCACCTATATTTATTGAGGTGCCTCTCTTCTCATTCTTCAAACAAGCAAGCTTAAGGATTAAGTGCTCTCTATCTCTTTTTGTATCATTTTGATGAAAACAAGAATCACTTTCAAACTACAAGCTCACTCCAAGAGCTCTGATATAGCTCCACATTAAAATTAAAATAAAAAATTTGCAATCAAATTTATGACAAGAACCAACACTCCTGTAGCTTTTCTCGAGTTAACTGAAATGGCATAACTCCATTGATGCAAACAAGAACTATCCATCCAAAAGCTCATACAATCACGGGGATCAAATAGAGAATAACTATAGTTTGCAATTTGAAACTCATTAAATCAAGATAAAGCATTTACAAAAATAATTCAATTGGGTTCAAGAACAAAATCTGCACATTTGATGAACCATGGCTCTTCTTGGCCTTCTTCCAACAGCTCCTCCTCTTCTCTTTCTTTCTTCCTCTATCACTTCTCGTTTTATATGCATAGATTGTTGTCCTCTTTACATTTTGTGTTATTGCTTTGTTCTTGTGCAACCTCCAAGAATGGTCACCTTCTCCTCCACGTCTCCCAGTCTCCTCCTTGCTGACTCCAAAATCGTTGCCCTCCTCCCCTAGCTATGCTTCCTCCTCCCTTTTCTACTCATCTCACTCTCCTCTTTTTCTCTAGGAGCTCTTGTGAAAATTCTATTGCAGTTACTGATTATTAATCTCCTATCTAATACATAGATTATTTGACTCTGAAAAATTAATTCTCAGCAAATATCGAAAAATAACACAACTGCAACTTCACCAATAAAACTCACAAGAATAGAGAAGAAAACATTCACAATAATGAACACAATATTTTTGGACAAATTGTCCGTGGAAAAACCCTGAAGGGAAAACCACTACTGCAGATGAGGAATTATATTAAACTTCAGCAAAATTAAGGAATACAAAACTGCTTGCCTCTTACTGGCAGAGCTCCGGCAATATCCTTCTCCGGAAATTCTTCCCTCAATTTCTCCTGCTGAAATTCCATAGCTGCTATCCCCAACGCTATCACTGCGCCCTTGCTAACACTGCAAGACTATTTGCTCTCACTGCAAATTTACTTGCTATCACTGCAAGTCTTTCTCAACTCTATACTTGTGTGTTCTCCAAATGCCCATTGATCCCCTTTTATACTTTTCTCATTGGAAAACCAATGGCCATGATTTAATCTCAATCGATGGCTAAGATTAAATAGACTCTAACAACCCTAACTAACTGGATTCTAGAAGTCGCTAGAGGAATCAATTATTTAATTACATAATTATCTAGACAACTCAGCCCTTTCTAGAAGTCTCTAGAAAATAATTAAATAATTAAATAAACACGTCTTGGGAATGGAGACACTGTCCAAGCTACATAAAAGTCAACACTCCCTCTTAGCGAGGAAGGTGTTCTATGACACCCAACCTATCTCTGAAGAAGATGAATTTAGCCTTCCCCAATGCCTTGGTCAAAATGTCTGCTACCTGCTGATCTGTAGGTATATACTGTAGCTGAACAATCCCGCGCTGTACACAATCTCTGATGAAATGATATCTGATGTCTATATGCTTAGACCTATCATGAAACACCGGATTCTCAGACAACTTGATGCAACTCTGATTGTCGCAGTGTATCACCGTAGTCTCAACCCTCTGACCAAACAAGGCCACTAGCAACTTCCGAAGCCATATCGCCTCACACGTCGCCATGCTAGCTACTATGTATTCTGCCTCTGCAGAACTCAAAGCCACAGACTTCTGCTTCCTGCTGTACCAAGAGACAACTCTTGATCCCAAGCTAAAGCAACACCCTGAAGTGCTTTTCCTGTCCGTTGTACTGCCTGCCCAATCTGCGTCAGTATAGCCTATCAACCTGATACCATCACCTCGAGCATATTTGATTCCATACTCGATTGTACCACGCAAATACCGCAACACATGTTTTGCTGTCGTCCAATGCACTCTCTTCGGCTCGACCATGAACTGACTAAGAGAGTTTACTGCAAAGGATATATCTGGCCTGGTGTTGACCAAATACATGAGAGACCCAATCAATTTCCTGTATAAGGTGGGGTCTACATCCTTCTCCCTGGATGTCTCTACCTTCTTCCAATTCGTGATCATAGGAGTAGACATGGCTCTGCAATCTTCCATCTCGAACCTCCTCAAGATTTCGATGCAGTATTTCCCTTGTCCAAGGAAAATCTCTCCATCTGTCTGCCATACCTCCATGCCTAGAAAGTAGTGCATAAGCCCCAAATCCTTCATCTCGAACTCTACTGCGAGGTCCCTCTTGCTTTCCTCTATGAGCCCTAGTGAACCTGTTAAAAACAAGTCGTCCACATAAAGAACAAGAATGAGAACCTCACCCCCAACCACCCAGTAGTAGAGGTTAGCATCCGCTTCACTCTTCACGAAGCCCATTCCCTGCAAGTATCTATCAATGCGCTCATACCACGCCCTGGGAGCCTGCTTGAGTCCGTACAAAGCTCTCTTCAATCTGCACACGTGAGTTGTACTGTTGTGTGCCACAAAGCCCTCTGGTTGTTCTATGTATGCCTCCTCTTTCAATTCACCATTAAGAAACATCGTCTTCACATCCATCTGATGGATCGCCATCCCATCGTGCTACAAGAGAGAGATCCGCGACTTCATTATAGAAGTATGCACGGCCCTTTGGAGCAAATGTCTCCTCATAATGGTAATTCCTCCATACGAGAGAACCCCTTGGCCACAAACCTTGCCTTGTATTTCGCAGATGCTACCATCGCGGAGTGCTTGATCTTTATAGATCGGTGAGATCAACCATTGCCCTATCTATTGGTCTAGGCACAACCTCCCATACATCATTCTGCACTATTGAGGTGTACTCCTCAACCATTGCATCTTGCCACACTTTCTGCTGTGCGGCCTCCTGATAGGTAGAAGGTTCACTATCTACCAACTGACTAACTAATGCCATATAGTCATCATACCTGGCTGGTTGTCTCCGCTGTCTACTACTCATCCTAGGAGCTCCCACAAACTCCTGAGTATCACTTTGTGACTATTGGTTCTTGCTACCAACTGTAGAGGATGAAGTATCAACCTTCATATCACCCTGATGCATCTCTTGGATCTGCTGCATCTGCTGCTCCATACTCTGCGAATTCTCAGCACCTGAGCTTGTGCATGTACTAGTAACTGTACTCGAGCTTCGCTGTCCTTGATCTGGTTGAATGATCCTTGGAGCTTCCACTAGTTGCTCACTCTAATCATCTGCTGGCAAATCTCTGGACCTCCTGAATGCCTTGTCCTCCATGAACTTGACATCACGCCTAACTATAGTCCTCTTGGTCCCTGGAATAAATATCCGATATGCCTTTGAGGTTTCACTGTACCCCACAAAGTACCCCTTCTCTGCAGTTTGATCTAACTTGGAACGTGTCGCACCTGGAATGTGACAATATGCCAAACTCCCAAATATCCTGAAGTGGCTGACATTTGGCTTCTTCCCTGAGAACGCCTCCTCTGGTGTCATCTTGCCCAATACCTTATGTGGAACCCTGTTTTGTATGTACACTGCTGTACTGCATGCCTCTGCCCATAAGTAACGTGGCATATCCTGGTCATACAGCATAGCCCTTGCCGCCTCTGATATAGACCGATTCTTCCTCTCAGCAACCCCATTCTGTTGTGGGTTGTAAGGAACAATCCACTCTCTCTTGATTTCTTCCTTAGTACAGAACTCCTGGAACTCTTTCCCTTTGTACTTGCCTCCATTGTCTAACCGAAGAACCTTTATATTTTTTCCTATTGAATTCTTCACAAGAACTTTGAACTCTTGGACACCACTAAAGATCTCATCCTTGGTCTTCAAGAAGTATATCCAGGTCTTCCTAGAGAAATCATCAATAAAAGTAACAAAGTACTCATATCCTCTGAGGAGACCATTAGAGCATTGAGATCCCACATAATGCGAGATGTACTAGATCAGAACACCCTTGGATCTAGTGTCACTCCTTGAAAAGTTTCTTTCGCAAACTTCCCCAACACATCCCTTGCAAACATCATCATGCTCTATGCTCACCTCTGGAACACCTGTCACAGCCTCACGAAGCATTTTAAGTGCTCCATGATGTATATGGCCCATCCTCCTATGCCATAGCTCTCCTTGATCTCTAGAATTACTGCTACTCATCAGTGCCTTATGAGTATCAAACTGCAACCTGTAAAGTCGGCCGCTCCTAACTCCAATAGCTGTGGGTGATTTCCAATCCTTGTGCTTGATTAACACACTTGCCCCCTAAAGAGTACATTGTAACCTTTATCCTGAAGGACATATATGGAAATCAAATTCATACCCAAGCCTGGCACATGCAACACATCATGAATGGGAATCCGCTTACCATTCTCCCTCTGAAATAGAACAGTCCCTTTCCCAACTGGATTGAGTTTGGACATGTTCCCCATAGAGATCTACATTATGATGTCCTCCTCCTTATAGCTGGAGAAGTACTCTCTAACTCCTGTCATATGAAATGACGCCCCACTATCTATATACCAAACACCCTGTGAGGTTGAGCTAGCCATACAAGCTATGAGAGCGAACTCATCCTCCATCCTACTAGAGAGCTCATCTGCACTTGCTGAAGCTGCCGTCTGCTTCTTGCCTTTCTTCCTTTGCGGGCAATCACTGACATAGTGGCCAAACTCGTGACAGCCATAGCATTTCACTTTGGATAAATCCTTCTTCTTCTTCTCACCTTGTGAATTTGATCCTTTGCTTGACCCCTTCTTTGCTTTCCCTTTTCCTGCAAGGGCAACGTTCTCCTGTTCCGCCTCACTTTGCTGACTCTTGCTACTGGTCCTACTGACAAGACTTAGTCTAAGCTCCTCCTGAGTGAAGTCACTCCAAAGTCAATCCCAACTCGGCAAGGTGTCTCGTCCATTAATGACTTGAACAAAGACATCCCACTGCTTAGTAAACCCATTCAGGGCTATCCGCACTAGCTCGTCATCACCTAGATTATCTCCAACAGCAGCCAACTCATCCTTGACAAGTCTGAGTCTGGTGAGGTAACTTGTCACGTCCTCTCCCTTGTTCATCCGAGTAGTCCTCAACTTTTCTCTGAGAATCAACTTCCGGTTAGTGGTAGCATTCTGGTATAGATTCAGAATGGCATCCCACATCTTCTTCGTTGTATCTAACTCTGCGACATGTAGAACAATATGATCCTTGACACCATCAAGAATCAGCCTCCTCACCTTGGCATCTTCCTTCTTATATGCTAAAATTTGTCTTGGATCACATGGAATGCAATTACAACAAGCGGTCACATATTCGCCGATCCATTCTCTTCCGACCCAACAAAGAAATTTTTGAAAACTCCGGACACCAAAATTTGAGGCTCCATCAATCTCGTCACGATCTCTTAAAACTCTTCGGGGTCATCTCAAAAGATAAAATGAATAAATAATAATAGTGCGAGAAGCCGGGATCTTTCCTTCTGTGTTGGCGTGTCCTTCGGATGGCTCACGATGCAATAATGAATTCTATTGCGATTCGCGATTATTAATCTCCTATCTAATACATAGATTATTTGACTCACGAAAAATTAATTCTCAGCAAATATCGAAAAATAACACAACTGCAACTTCACCAATAAAACTCACAAGAATAGAGAAGAAAACATTCACAATAATGAACACAATATTTTTGGACAAATTGTCCGTGGAAAAACCCCGAAGGGAAAACCACTACTACAGATGAGGAATTATATTAAACTTCAGCAAAATTAAGGAATACAAAACTGCTTGCCTCTTACTGGCAGAGCTCCGACAATATCCTTCTCCGAAAATTCTTCCCTCAATTTCTCCTGCTGAAATTCCACAGCTGCTATCCCCAACGCTAACACTGCGCCCTTGCTAACACTGCAAGACTATTTGCTCTCACTGCAAATTTACTTGCTATCACTGCAAGTCTTTCTCAACTCTATACTTGTGTGTTCTCCAAATTCCCATTGATCCCCTTTTATACTTTTCTCATTGGAAAACCAATGGCCATGATTTAATCTCAATCAATGGCTAAGATTAAATAGACTCTAAAAACCCTAACTAACTGGATTCTAGAAGTCTCTAGGGGAATCAATTTATTTAATTACATAATTATCTAGACAACTCAACCCTTTATGGAGGTTTCTAGAAAATAATTAAATAATTAAATAACACTACTTGGGAATGGAGACACTTGTCCAAGCTACATAAAATCAACAAATGACCTTTGTGTTAATGTTGCAATGAATGCCCATAGGGGGTGGTGACTACCTCTTCCCATTTCATGCCCATCACCTCAAACTTGGCGTGGAACTTTTCCTACCTTCTTTTCTCCTTAATTTCCTTTATTAAACCTTAAAATGGAGTGTAATAAATCTGCCTTATGGGGAGTTGAATGTGCAGATTTAAATTTTGGAAATGACATGTGTAAAACCTTGATTTTCCTTCCAAGCAGTGTACAATTGATCATCAAATTTGGAAATTTTACCCAATTTATGGAAACATCAACTTATGAGAATAAATTATCCCAATTAGATATTTGGAATAATGTTTTAAACCTCCATTAACAATTTGGGGATGAATTTAATTGAAGAAATTGCAACAAATAGCAGCAAGGTGCAGGTTCACGTGCTGACAGATGAAAATTTCAAAGTTCTCTATTTCACATGAAAATTGGCGTGCAAGCTTGGAATAGCATTCCATGGACCCCTAAAGTGTGTTTTGGTTGATGTTGATTGCCAATCTACCCTGATGCTCTTGTAACACATTCTCAGACATTTTGCGTCATTCATAATATTAGAGTTTTTTCTTGTTTTTTTCCCTTATCAAATTCTTGTGTCCCCTCTTCATAGTGTTGATGCTTGGATTGACTTCTCTCTTCTTTGGTAATAATTTTCCTTCAAAAAATGCTCATTTTTAGTACTTTCCATTGCTCAATTTATTTTTCCTTTCATGGTATCAAAGCTTTGGTATTACTAATCTTTTGTGAGCTACATTGTTGAAGGTTTACCAAGTTTGTGAAGCACCATTGGAGGCACTCTAGAGTGAAGGTAGAAGAGCTAAATTCTAACTTGCTTCTTTTGAATAGTTTAATAAAAAAAATTAAAACCTAATTTTTATTGTGTAGGAGTCACAGGTTTCTATTGTTGTATTAGATTTCAAATAATTTGTTTTTAAATTTATTTACATCTAGTGTAATTTATTTTAGAAAACTCAATAAGGGTTTACTTTTTTCAAATTTTAATTCAAAGCTTCATTTAATTTGCATGTCATAATATTTACGAATTTGCATGTCTAATAAAAAAAACAATTTTTTTAAGGCTCTAGCCTTATTTTAGTTTATTTTTAGCCGATAGGCTATATATAGTGTGAGGTTTCTGCCGGAAACCTGTCTCACGCCGTAAAACTGCTGCTCGGTTGTGCTAAACAAAAATGGTTTGCAGATTGTCAGTTGTCGTTAGATGAAATCGTTTCCTTGCGTCATGCCTGAAAAGAAACATTAACTCGCAACAGAGATATTTTCGTTTACATCTGTAAAAATAGTGTCGTAAAGCTGCAACCGCTGTAGGGAGATATTTTGAGAAGTGGGTATTCATTTCAGTTAAGCAGAAATGGTTGAATACGAGTGCATCAACAATCCACAATGGTTTCTACCCGACATCCCCTCTGTGGTGATCACAACCACCAATTTCTGCCCCCCGAACTTTGCCCTTACGGCCAACGAGGGCGGATGGTGTAACCTGCCTCATCCCCACTTTGACATGGCCTTCTCAATGCGGGTATCATACCTGTCCAATACAAAAGGTAACCAACCCATCTGCCTTCCAGTCCCTCTACCAGGGTAATGCTTACAAAATTGTCTACAAGAATCCTGATTAGATGGGTTTTACTGCATGGTGAAATACGAGAAGGAGGATTGTGCTTCACCATCCATGGAAATCATTACTTGTGTTGTTTACGAATGTTGGGGCGGATGGAGACGTGGCAGTGGTGAAGGTGAAGGGGTCGCAAAACTTTGAGTATGATACACGTCAGTCAAAGCCAGAGCACATTTTCTCCAGATATGGGAGAGTTGAACGAGTAGATATGAAATCAGGTTACATTTCTCTGTCATTTTTAAATTGATATGATTTAGCTTACTCTATTGAGATAGGAACTTTGAAGTCTCTATATTTGTCAAGGTCAAAATGGATTTTTTGACTATACATTCTTACTTGGAGAAAGTATATATTCTGATAAAATGTTTGTGTGTAACTATTGGAGTTGCAGTGAACTAATCAGTTGTGTAATGATCATATGTTTGGATATATATATTGTGAAAAATAGCGTAAAGGTCTTAGGATTATAAATTTAAAATGTGAATAGATTGTCCTGAAGAACTTCTGCACCGTTTAATTGGGATAAGAATTTGGAATGCTAGCTGTTGAGATCAAGGAGGTTCTTACTTACAGCTTTTGGCAGTAAAAGGGTTTTTGTTTTCTGATGAATGTTTGGAGACATGCTTTGTAAAGTAGCATTGATTGTTCTATAGGAATCATCTTAGATGGTCTAGTTGTCTAGAAAATCGTGAAACATCTTTTACAAACAGGTCTGACAAGTAATCATCCTTTAACCTTTTAGGTTTAAGTAGTCCTTAGTACTGTATAATGTTCATAGAATTAATGGCATTAATGAATAGAGGCCTGTTCAGAGTTGTTGCAGTTGTGAGTTTGGAGTTGAGGTTGTTTATTTCAAATATTGTCAATATGAGGAGCTTTGACTGTTGGTAAGATGACATAGAATGCTAGTTTCGGCTTCTGTTACAATTGTCCAATGGTTATTCTCACCTGCTCATTTTTTTCTTTCTGTCTGAGATTGAACCATGATGCATGAATACAGAACACTAAATGCATTGTTGATTTAATGGTCATCATGTTATGCACACAGGCTAATCTTGTTGTTTATCGTCTTATGGATTGTTGTGACCCCACTGGAGTTGGACCTATTGACTGGAATGAACTCTTTCTCTCTCGGTTAGGTGGCTTCTTGCATTACTAAAAACTATGCATTCACACATACAGAGAAGGTTTAAGAACAACTAATTAGGGTAATTTTATTTATTTGGAATCTCTAATTCTTTCAACAAACACTAATAATACCCCCATGTTGCAAAGACCATGGGAATGCTAACTTACAACAAGACAAAGCTTTTTCCTCTTCCTACGAGCTTGGGCTTAACTACATTTAGAATTGTTTGTTAAACGCAGGGTAAAGGTTCATGCAAACTGGATCCTCTGCCACCATTTCGATACATCATAAGGGCCTGGCGTATATGATATTTTGGTTTACTATTGTTATAATTGTAGAATTTATTTGTGCTTAAACTGCATGTTCAATATCTTATGCTTTTTCCTTTTTCCATTTTGTTGGTCTGCTATCCTCACATTCGATATTGGACAGTGGTATGTTAATGTGATGAAAGAGTTAGGAATAACTTTAGACTTAAAAAGAGTTTGGCCATTATCATGGAAAATCGTTTCAAAGAATTTGCAAATCTATAATATTTTGTTGGGTTTTTATTATTAGTATTTGTTGTTAAGCAATACTTTTGTAGTGAGTTTTTCTTGTGTGAAGGAAAAATAAATCTAATTGAAGAGCAATGGTGATGAAGTCTTGAGGTCTTTAGGTGGCATCGACTATACTCAGAAAATATTTATATCCATCGTGCTTACTTTATAAACATTTATGTATTAATATTTTTTTGTCTTTGGATTATTTATTGACTTCAAAGTGGTTACAGTCAAGTATATCATTAAAAAAATAAAATCAGATTACTAGCAGTGAAAGGCTTAATAGTTTTTAGTATTTTAAATCTTATAAACCTGTTAAGAGCTAGCTTGCAGCAGGACTGTTTTCTTCTTGTTATGAGTTTGAATTGCAAAGAGTGTCCTAGCCCTTGGGAGTGATGATATGGCACGATTCTGTTAATTCTGATGTTAAGATATTCATGTGATCCTGTTTGAATTTCCACTCTAAATATGTGATTTGCATGATATTTGACCTTGCTGAATGCTACCATTTTTGTGTTCTTAATTTGCAAAATCTATTGATCACCAAAGCCTGTTCCTTCACCATAGAACTAGTAGTTTTTATATGCTGATAATTTTCTAGCTTTTGTGTTGTTTTCCTATCAGAATTTTCGCTCATTATTTCCTACAGTCATTTGGTTCCATGAAACCTCATTTCTTAAGTGAAATTTCAAAACAACCTTGTCTATGTCGCCCTATATTGGGTTGAATAAATATGTTATCCAATATATAAGTTTTGTGGTGAAGAAAGAGATAAGTTTAACACAGGAAGATTGGTTTTATAAGCATAATCCTTACATTACAATAGAATGTTTTGGCATAAAATTAAATAAATAAAAGGTAGGATTGATAAGGTCATTGAAGTAATTGCATACATTGGTAATCAAGTGGGAAATGCATAGTTTCATGTCATTAGATTATTCAATTTTAAGCATTAGTCGTTTTAAAGTAAAATATCAAAGGCATGGTTTATAAATAGAAGCAAATAACAGGTTGATAGCTAGAAAATATCAAATCAGAGTACTCTATGACAAGACAAAATTCAATAATAATGATATATCATTCTAGAACTGGAAATTACAAAATTATATTATGCAATAGCTCTGTACAAAAAAGGAGGCCCAATATCTTTCAAGTAGCCATGTTGCATTGCCCTACAGGTACAAAAGATAAGGGGGCATCATGACAATCACAAGAGATTGGTTGTAAATCATATAATTCTTGGACATGTCTTAGAATGCTATTATCAAATAAGTATTTAAAGTCCAGGAGTGACTTTTTTGCTCGTAAGTGTTCTTTATACCTTACATCTTAGAACACATTATTAATTTATGTACTTTAAGAAAATATCATATTTAGTGGGTTTGAGGGTTACCATTTTTAGGTGTGATTCCAATAATTAGGAGCTAATATACCTAAGCCAATTAAATTGTCATATCTCAATGAAGGTTTCCAACTACATTTTAATAGTATTCTACTGATTTGAGTGTTAATCATCTAAACTACCTAATTGGAGAAAAAACTATGGTGTCCCATCTTTTGTTCAGTTAAACTCAAACCAGCACTTCATTAGTGCAAATGGGCAGACCCAGTTGGGGTGGTTTGGCATTTGTTAACCATCTGTAGTTTAAGTATCATGAGTTTAGAATTGATGCACATGAGGTTAGCGTACTGCAGATGAACAATATTTGACTGTGTTGGCTCACACTCAAGCCGACTTGATATATTCCCTCCCAAAGAGATTATCCTTCTTTCTGGAGATTAATTTATATGTGTTTCGCATATTCATTCTCATCATTCTTGCTGGTGTAATTCCTCAAGAAGTGTTGCTGATTTTTTCATCAATCTAATCTGCTCTGAATTGTACTATTATTGCATGAAGTTGATTTCTTACTCAAATGAAGTTTCTGTGAAACCTGATTTACAATCATCAAATGCTTGTGCATTTTTGTAGTTCTAATAGAATATCTCAGAGGGTTTGAGCAGCTTTAAAGAGGTCAATATCCTCTTATTTTTCTTCTTTCTTCCATGCACAGGCCTCAACCATTCACATAATCTAAGAATTTTTACATTTAATGCCAGCCTCCTTTATCTTTCATTTGAAGAAAGACTTCAACGTTAACAGTTTAATAAATATAAAGATAAAGCCACAAAAAATATATATCCCTTGAAAAGAAAATTCAGTTCCTAGGATGAGCAATTGCATCTAATGCAAGAAGCAAACAGTCTTCATTAAAAGAAACCATCTTATCACCCGCCTCCCCTTATCTCATCCCCTTTGTTTCCTTGTTACCTCCCTCCTTCTGCCATGTTCACTCATGGTCACTTCTTGCTCTTTTGTGCGAAGGATGTTGAGCATCCACATCATCTGCAACAGAAATCTGACCATCCAATGTGACCATCAGGTCACTCTGATGTTGAATGACCTGTTCAATATGTTCACCGTGTAAAACAGTAGTCTACCCATCTGAATCAACCACTTGCGATGAACCTTCAAATTCCAGTTATTCTCATCTTGTTGATACTGAAACTACTTTTGGGACTCCTACTGCAAGTACGATAATCAAATCCTCTGAGGGAGACATATCTAACATGGAAGAGAAAAAGGCTGACAGATCAGAAGCCCCTGCTATTGATGATGCATCTTCAAATAATGGAGGTCTTAGAGCCAATTTATGGTATGTAACTTAAGTGCATGTTCAGCCCTCATAGCAGTAGCCTTTTCAAAGTATTCTACATTATCTTTGTTGTGACCAGCAGTGCTAACCTTCTCAATACCTTGGCGTTCTCCCAAATATTCACAATATCCTCTTGCCCAAGAAGTCCGGTAGCGGCAAGGCCATAGCCAGTGAGGCCGAGGCTTGAAGAAATATATTCTGACCTTTTATTTTGATGTTTATGAACACCGCCATAATTATGAAATCTTGTTAATGTTCCAGAAAATTTAGTTTTGTACAGATGTCACAATGGTTTCTAATCAGTTAGATGCTAGAAGAAATTGATGTAAATTCTTTACTATGGAATTTGAAGTTTCGATATAATATATAAAGGCCCCAGGGGTTTTGATTTTTCAGTAAAATTTGACTGTTCTGGTCGAAAATTTTGTTTCAATTATTTTTTCTTTTGTCTTCTATGGTGGTAGGTGGCAGATTGTTGTTATCAACATTAAAAAAATTTAATAGTCACTGTGGGATGCTTAAGAGGGGGATTTCCATGGAGCTTTTACGTTGGCTTGTATTTGTGTTGAAGGCTTTAAGGGTGATAGACATTTCTGTTCTTTAGTTTTTTGGAGGAAGAAACAAAAAAACAAAAGAGGGTTTGGTATTCAATAAAATGATCCCAAAGGAAGTGAATTTGGCGCTTTATATGCTTGATTTTTAAACAGGGTGTGTTGCATTTAGAATTTGTTATGTGTGTGTAAAATTCCTAGCTCAGATCTAATAATAATTACTACAAACTCAGATATGTAAATGAGATCTCTCACAAACAAATCACAATTCAAACACCATTTAATTTTTAAAGACACATCTAATTTAGAAATGTGGAAAAGTTACAATTAAATATCTCTGTAGCAAAAGAAGGTCTTTCTCTTTAATGGCTTTTTAATGCTAAGCTGGTACATTAGTGGTCTTTTTTAATTTCAATGTTTTGATGAGTTTTGCTTATTTGGGTATAGAAATGGAGCAAAGGAAAGCAGAAGGAGGTGAATAATATGGTTCTCTTTGATCAGGCTAGCTATGATAAGCTTCTCTCTAAAGCACCCAAATATAAACTCATCACTCCTTACATTTTATTAGATAGATTGAGGGTAAGTTGTTGCATCTTCTACTTCCCTCTCTTCTTTTTGGGTTTAATTTTTAAAATTTTATCTTTTATGTTTTAGTGTCAAATGGCATTTGACAACCCTCTTGAAATTACATAACTATTTCAAAAAATTTGCTATGTTTAACTAGGCTGTAAGCCCTCCTTCCCTATATCCTATCAAAACATTGCAGAATTTGGCTTTACACCTACCAATTGCATTTGGTTGAAACTTTGTAAAACCTTTTTTCAAAATCTGGTTTGTGCATATCCTACAAGCATGGAATTCCATGAAACCACATTTCGTTGAGCCATTATGTCAAACACTTCACTAACTTGGAGGTTGTAGTTCAAGTTGCAAAGCTAGAAGAGAGGTAAAAGCAGATCCAGTTAGAGATCAAAATCCAGTAGCGAGGTTAGGTTGTCATTCCTGCCTTGCCCTACGAGACATGGACTAGAATTGATCTAGATGGAACTGCTGGTGGCTGTCCAAGAGCCATGTGCCTTCTCCTTGTTCAACAATTAAGCAAATATTGAGTTTGAAGTCTTAAATATCTAATGGTTGATCCATGTTTCTTTTTCTTTTGTTCTGTTTTCTGATTTTGATGTTTCCAAAAGCTTTTTGACGCTGTTCATATCCAGATATTTTTTTTCTTCAATAATAATTGACTATGGAGCTAAAAGAATTACATCTTGAATATTCTTAGTCTAGAATGACCCAGTTTTGATTTCCCCTATTTTTGATGAATTTAGAACCCTTTAGATACTTTTTGTTCAGAAACTCATTTTCTTCAATAATTATTCATTGCTCACGCTTGTGGTGTTTGTAGAACTCTATCCAGTTTTTATCAGATAGGCTATATTATGTTTGTAGTTGTCTCTAACTCTTTATAAAGTCTTTATCCAAAAAATAATCTTTCAATAGTTTTATCAAATCTTGAAGTCATGAATGTTCTTATTCTTGATCGGAAATCCTTTTCCTTAAAATGTTTTAAAAACTTTTAACGCATTTTTTATCATGCAACCTTTGCAATTATTGGCCGTGGAAGCTTGAAGTCTTTAATGTTCTTATACTTGATTCACTCATATTTTCATTTTATGTTTTCAAAACTTTTATGCAATCTTCGTCTAGAAAGCCGAAACCTATCTCATGCTGTAAAACAATTTACCAGTCGTTGTTTACCGTTCATCTCATCATGTCTTGCATTTAATTTTTAGATCTCCAAATCAAATCGGATTTCCTTGACTCGCATTTAATGCAGATCTTTGAATTGGATTTAATCAACTTTTCGTTTATACACTGAAGCAACGGCTGTAGGGAGATTGGTTTTGGTTCTTCAAATTTTCTTGCAAACTCTACCCGTTTTTCCTCTTTGGCCTCGTTGAAAGATGACACAATTTGGGTAGAATCTTGAGGTAAGTCACTTGCCATGGTCTCAGTGAGTCTTATTTTTCAAATCTATATGTTGCCCTGATGTTTATTTGTTATGTTTTATTTCATTCTACAACAATTATGTTGTTATCTGTTAAATGCAACCATGGTTCTCACTCCTCTGAAATGTTTAACAAAGATGTGCAGGACTAATATGGTGGTAGTAGTACATGGGAAGTCTTAATAACACCACTGCCTGCCAAAAGTAGTAATATGGAGGCATTGGGTATTTTTTCCTTATGCCCTCTTCTTCATCCTGATGATGGATTACAGAGTGTGATCCGAAATGTTAATGCAAAAATAATGACACAATCTAATCCAGAAACGTTCAACAATAATCTTCATGGATTGTGGAAATCCGTCAGCACTAATTTCTACCCTTTTCCTCCCTAATTATATATTCTTTTGTTTTTATTAAAGCCACAATGGCCAGAATTTTGTTTCTAATATCTTCTATTCTTCTCTCCTATATGTCGAGATTCAACACCGGGAGTCCCAGATGGCGGTGGTTAAGAAGAGGGAAACATGTTCTTATAGTTTTCTATCAGCATAACCCTTGCACCCTTCTGGTGCGAGTGCTAGTTTATATTATAAATTATAACTTGCTTTCTCTTGAGTCCATTTCCTATACAAAAAATAATATTGCAAAAAGTTGACATATACATCTTTCGATGTGTTTATATGGTGATGGATCATGAACATAACAATTCATTTTGCACTATGAGCTTTATGATGTGAAAATGTTTAAAGACTATTCAAGATAAATGTTTGTATGATAATGTGTCAAGAAGTTAACTACTTCATCTACTATGAATATTATGTTTTGCAAGTGTTGTGAAGATTATGTATCATTTTCTTAATTAAGTTGTTCCAATCAAAAGATTAAATATATTGGAATCTTTTTATGAAAAATTTCATGGAATACCAATTGAAAAAATGTTTTTTGCTTTTAGATAAAGAGTTTCATGGAACTCTTTGGATTAAATTGAATTGAGATATGTAAGAACAAGGGAGCATTAGGAAATACATTGCTCAAGGATCTTAAATAAGCCTTCTCTCCCGTTGCAATTTTGGGTGGATTATTACTTTCAAAGTATTGAGAATGCTTTGCCTATTTTCTAGTTGGTAGTTGTCATTCTAGAAGGCTCATCTCTTGATATATTTTATACTCATTCTTAATCAATTATCGAGTTAATAATCAACAAATTTAGTTATAGTTAATCTTTTCTTTTCAATTTGTGCAATTTTGGAATTTGTAACTCTACTACTATTCCTATAAATATTAAATTTTTTTAGCATCGATTAATAAAGTTGTTTAGCATCAATCAATTAATATTCAAGACAAACCATGATGGATAACAATGATCAATGTTAGGGATAACCAATTAATAAGTATACACGTAAATAAGTCAAGCATGTACATGTGAATAAGGGAAGCACAAGTACTCAAAAACACATAAGCCTTGAAGTATACACATGAATACATAGCATACATAAATTAATATAAAGTATATGCACGAATACAAGGTATACGCATGAAAACACATAAGTCATAAAGTATACATTGGAATACATGTAAGTCACAAATTATACAAGTTTTAAAGTATACACTTGAATACACATAACTCATCTATTGAACCATGAATTTATAATGAATATATGGAACCCATCGATAAAAAATATTTGTATTAACCAAATAGCCATGTAGGCATACATCAATATATGTCGATATAAGTATAAAATATAGCTACAAAATAGCCATATAGGCTTACGAGAATGCCATATAGGCATACAATGTCAAATATATCCAATACAAAATATGTACAGAAATGCCATATAGGCTTACAACAAACGGCTTTGGAATCAAAAGTCATCGCTCTCCATGCTCTTGAAATAAACTCTTTCCATTTTCTTATTGATTAGATGGTGATACGTTTGTCACTCATTTATGCTATAGTCGAGGAGTGCCCCTGGTGCTCCTCCTAGGGTTTAGTTCTTCGTGAAGTCTTATCTATTACAATAAGTAAAGAAATTAATATATAGAAATTACATTATTAAAAATGATATATTTAACAAAATAATCACTTACTGCCATCTAATGATCACTCTACATGAGGGAAACATTCAAATTCCCATGTTGAGGCATGTTGAAGCCCTGTATAAACCATCCAAATAGAAATTAAACTATGAATCAATAGTGGTTTGATTTTTCACTAACTAATATCTATAACAACAAATATAAATTGAAATTTAGTAATTTGCCTCATACCTCCCTTGTCAGAGCCATCGAGGAGTCTATAGTAGATGAAACACTGATCTCCATTTCCCTTTGAACATTCAGAAGTGTATCCACTTGCAACATCTAAAAATAAAGTAACAAATTATTCAATCACAAAAACTACAATAGCAATCCACGTCATGGCTTATAATGTATGAGATAATCAACAAAATTTTAAGTACTTATTAAACTATATATTTTTTACTATCATTCTTACTATTTTCCCTATCCATATTTTGTTTGAAAGCACATTTTTTTTGGCTTTTACCCATAGCAGCAAGCCAGTGAACCATTTGATTAAATGCTTTCATAGGCATATACGATAACTGTGGTGGCATAGAGAAGGCAGTGAGTAGTATGAAAAAATGCCTCAAAGAAATGGGGTCTCATGGTGATGGAATGCCATTACAAAAAAATGTGTCATGGAATTCCATCACCATAAGACCGCACTTCTTTTAGGCATTTTTTCAAACAGTTCATTTCCTTCTCTATGGTATTATGTTAGGATGGGGTGGATGGTATAGTGTGGCCTTGGTTATGAGATGGAGGGCGATCATGACATGAAGAGGGAGAAGTGGGGACAAGAACAAGTGAAATAAAAGGTGGAAGGTTCCATGAATTGGTAAATTGAGGATGAGGACCTTGAAAAGAATTTGGAGGGGAATTTTGGCTAATGGGTTGGTTTCTATTCTTCAAGCAGTGAGTTGTTTGAAAAAATCCCTTAGAGAAATGTGTTCTCATGGTGATGGAATGGCATTCCATCACCATGATACCACATTTCTTCAAGGCATTTTTTCATAATACTCACTGCCTTAATTATGATATTGCTTCCTATTATGCTTTGATAGAAAATTTTCCAAGTATCCATAGTTTGTTGGAAAGCACATATTTTAGGATTTTAGCCATAGCAGCAAGGAAGTGAGTAGTTTGATAAAATTATTTGGTACACATGTATGGAAAATGTGGTAGCATAGAAAAGGTGGTGAGTTGTTTGAAGAAATTCCTCGAAGAAATGTGGTCTCATGGTGATGGAATGGAATTCCATCACCATGAGACCACATTTCTTTGAGGCATTTTTTCAAACTACTCACTGCCTTGTCTATGCTATTTCTTACTATTATGCTTTTATAGATTTTTTCCAAGCATCCATAGTTTTTTGGAAAGCACCTTTTTTAAGCTTTTAGCCATAGCAACGAGGAAATGAACTGTTTGATAAAATATTTTGGTAGACATGTATGGAAAATATGGTAGCATAGAAAAGGCAGTGAACTATTTGAAATAGTGCCTCAAAGAAATTGGGTCTCATGGTGATGAACATCACCATGAGACCACATTTCTTTGAGGCATTTTTTCAAACAAATCATTTCCTTTTCTATGCTATTGATTACTAATATTCTTTCATATATTTCTTCCAAGCATTTGTAGCATAGACAAGGCAGTGAACTATTTGAAAAGATGCCTCAGTAAAAAGTGGTCTCATGGAATGCCATGACAAGCAAATGCAATCAGAAGCTACTCCTAATTATTACTTCTGCTATGTGAAGTAATTTCATCACTACTTATGTTGACTTTCTAAACAACTATATTGTAGTTGAAGTTATGTCATCTATCAACATCTAGTTATTAGTTATGGAATGTGAAGTAATGCTTTGAGTTTGAAAGATGTGCAATGCAACGTAATCAACGATATGAATATAAACCACACAAATCTATTAAGTACAATTCATTAGTTGAACTCTTTATTCTATTACTTGCATATAGGTTTGTCTAAATCTACTGGCATTGGGAGGCATTCCCTCGAAACCTCCAATATTAGCCTATTCAACATCCAAAATCACATATTAAAATACCATTCATAAAACAATGCTATTAACATGTAATAAATTTATAATTGTTTACTAGTTACATACCTAAATATTAGATGCAGTGGAGAAATAAGCGGGTGTAGGGCCGGTATATCCAGTATCAACACTGTGACCCTAAAATTTTATTAAAATCATAAAACTAATAGTTATCTTGCATTTCAAAATTGAAATTTAATAAATTAAATCCAATGAACATGCTAACATACCTGAGTATCAATGTCATAGGCCTCATTCAAAATGCCAACTCCCTTACCATCTCCATAGTTATAGACGTATCCTACGTAGTAGCCTCCTGAGTGTCAGTGGGGTAATATGAACAATTTGCCCCGTAAGACTGACACAAATGGGATCAAAGCCCACCACTCGAAGACTCCCCTAGATGGTGTTGTAGTATAGGGCTAGCATGCTAGATGGAACTTTGGGTCAAAGATTTGATGGCCCGCAGAGTCTCTACCTTAGCACTCTCCTTCATGATGGAAGGGATAATGATGTGCTCATGAGGCGGCCTAGTGAGAGGTCGTCTCCCTTGCTGCGTAAGATCCTATTGTGCACTAGGTCTATCTTGAGCTGACCCCCCACCTCTCCCCTGGAAGTCCCTCATATTAAAATAATTTGAGATTTTGTTCAAGATGAACTCACAGTATAGTTTCCTAAGGAAATGCTGCAGGACATCACAATTGTTGGATGATGGGTAATCAAAAACCATGTACCACCTATCCCAAAAAAAATTCCTAATATGTTGGTGGTGGCACCAATGGATAGAAAACCTCTCTACATTGAGGGTAAGATTTGCATTTGTGTGTGGGTTAGTGAATAATGAGCACAAATCAAATTTTGTAATTTTTAGATCTTTTACATCTTTATATGATAATTTATCTTAGTAATAAGCCCTAGTCACCTACCTCCTATCTTGCCAACCAATTAATTATTTGTTGATTGAATCTACATGTTTTAACATTTCTTTGAGTGAAGTTTCCATGGTCATTCTTTTATTGGTTGAAATGTTTGGATCATTCAACCTCTTGATTAAATCCTCAATTTGTAATTTATTCTTTTCAATTTCACTCATTAAGTTTTGCTAAGTGCCAGGAGGATGTTGAGGGATTGGTGGAGGAGATTGTTGTTGTGGTTGTTCAAATTGAGGATTTTGTTGTTGTTATTCTTGGTGTGCTTGTTGAGGATTTTGTTCCTCTTGTTGTTGTTGTGCTTGTTAAGTATTTTGAGGAGGGTTTTCAGGTTCATTAACATATCCAACAAATTCAAAAAATAAATATCAGAAACAACCTAAAACTAACAAATTCACAACAACAAAAAAACAATCCTTACTTCTTAGACCTCCTCATTGACATGGCAGCATCTTGGAGATGAAACAATAATAATTTGAGGAAAAATATTGAAAAATGGCTCCTTCCAGAACATGAGCATGGAAATGAGGGGTTTTGGCCATGGGCACAACAAAAAACACAGTCAAGTGAAAATGATTTTGAATTGCTCATTTTTTTTCTTTTAATACCTCATAACACACTCGCATTATGAGATCATTGTGATCGAGCCTTAGGCTCAGCTCACCAAGCCATAACACGCTCGCATTATGATCTTTCAAAACTTTTATAAAAATTTGGCCACAAATTAGGTACCCATCTTTTTGCACCCGCCCTTAGGGTCCTTTGTTGTATGCCTATATGGCATTTTTGGACATATTTTGTATTGCATATACTTGAAATTATATGCCTATATGGAATTCTTGTAAGCCTATATGGTTATTTGGTATATATTTTATACTTATATTGACATATATTGATGTATGCCTACATAGCTATTTGGTTAATACAAATCTTTTTTATTGATGGTGTCCATATTTACATTATAAATACATGCTTCAATAGATATTTGTAGATGTTTTAATTCAAATATTTAAAATCCAAGTGTTTTCCATGCACTCTTATTTTCTATAATTGTAAATATATAATAAAGTTTGAACATTATTGTCCTGTAAGATTATTGAACATTAAATCAATCATATGAATATAGTAATGCTTCATGCTTCATGCTTCATGTTCTTCATGGAAGAAATTCATGTGTATTCTCAATGCTTGATGCTTCATTCTTATTTTATATCATTGAGGAAAACATCTACCATTCCACATGTATGCTTGATGCTACTATTCACTTGTATGCTTTATGCTTCATGTATTACGTAGATAAAGAAAACATCATAAAACTACTGACAAAAGAAAATGGAAAGTAACAACTACATCTCACAAACAAAAACTCAAGGCATGCAAGTCTTATTAAAGATCATAAGGTAATTGGATTATTTGAGATTAAGAGACCATGAATCAACCTTCCCAACAACCAACTTCAAAGATATTCATCTAATTTCTAAACATGAATTTGAACCCAATAATTAGAAGAATGCAACTTTAAAAGTTAAAATTGCATGCTTACAATAGTCAATAAACAAATTCAAGAGAAGTGCATGACAATAACAAAACCAACTGAAAGTTCAAGAATTACCTTTTTCCCAAGCATATCTAAAAATTTGCAAATAAATCAATTTAGGTTCTCACGAATAGTGATGATATGAATTTGGTTGTGACTTTTCAAAGACAAAAATTTGTGACCCATCGAATAAGAAAGACTACTAACCATTTATAACGAAGCACAATGACCATTCCTAGTGTAGATGTGCCCACCTAGATGTGTTGGTGCTAATTGTTTGGCCCCACGAAGACCAAAAAAAAAAAGTAGCCTACCTTGCAACTTTACACTACATGCAACTAACCTGTTTTCCATCAGCTGAAATCTATTCACCATGGGAAAATGACTTGGAGCTATCAAAAACCGATAGAGGTTGTTATAGAGGAGCACTACATGATCCCGCATCCTCAGACGAAATGTTTCCAAGTGTCACGGTTTCCAAGTAATTGCTTGTTGAAGTTTGCTGCACTTTTGCACTTTGGCCTCTTAAGAGACTTCGCCGGTAGAATGTGGCTTAGACTGTTTCAACGTGTTTGGGTGCAAAAGAGGACCTCTCTAGCATAAAACCACCCATACAAATGTGTTGGAACAGTCAGTTTCATCATATGATGAACATAACGAAAGTTACACCACTTTCCAATTTACACTACATACAACTAACTTGTTTTCCATCAACTAAAATCTATTGACCACGGGAAAATGACTTGGAGCAATAAAAAATCGAGAGAGGTTATTTTATATGGGCCCTAGGTGATCCCTTAGCCTCAAAAGGAATGTTTCCAAGTTCCATGGTTTCTGAGTAATCGCTCATCAAAGTTTTCTACCCTTTTGCACTTTGGTCTTTTAAGAGACTTCGAAAGTAGAATGTGGCTCAGACTGTTTCGACATTTTTGGGTGTGAAAGAGGACCTTTCCTAGCATAAACCCACCCGTACAATTGTGTCAGATTAGTTTTTTTGGTCGTATAACAAACAAAAAAAAAGTTACACCACTTTCCAACTTTACACTACATGCAATTGACCCATTTTCCATCAACTGAAATTTGTTCACCACAGGAAAATGAATTGGAGCTATCAAAAACTGAGAGAGGTTATTGTAGAGGGGATCTACATGATCCTGTAGCCTTAGAAAAAAAAATTCCAAATGCCATGGTTTTCAAGTAATCGCTTGTCAAATTTTGATGTCCTTTTGCACTTTGGTCTCATAAGAGACTTCATTGATAGAATGTGGCTCAGACTGTTTCGATGTGTTTGGGTGCAAAATATGACTTGTCCTAGCATAAACCCACCCATATAGACATGTTGTAATCATCCATTTCATTGTATGACAAACACAATGAAAGTTACACCACTTTCCAACTTTACACTATGAGCAACTGACCCATTTTCTATCAACTAAAATTTGTTCACCACGCGAAAAATACTTGGAACTATCAAAAAATAAGATAGGTTATTGTAGAGGGGCCCTACATGATCCTATATCCTTAGATAGAATGTTTCCAAGTGTTGCGGTTCCTAAATAATTTCTTGTCAAATTTTGTTGCCCTTTTGCACTTTCGTCTCTTGAGGGACTTCACTGGTACAATGTGGCTCAAACTGCTTCAACATTTTTGGGTGCAAAAGAGGACCTTTTATAGAATAAACCCACTCATACAAAAATGTTGGAATAGTTGGTTCAATTGCATGACAAACAAAATGAAGGTTACACCACTTTACAACTTTACACTACATGCAACTAACCCATTTTCCATCAACTAAAATATGTTCACCACAAGAAAATAACTTGGAGCTAACAAAAATTGATAGTGGTTATTGTAGAGGGTCCCTACATGATCTCATAGACTTAGAATATTTTTTCCAAGTGCCATGGTTTCTAAGTAATCACTCGTCCAATTTTGCTTACCTTTGCACTTTTCTCTCTTAAGAGACTTCACTGGTAGAATGTGGCTCAGGCTATTTTGACATGTTTGGGTGCAAAAGAGGACCTTTCCTAGCATAAACCCACCCATACAAATGTGTTGGAATAGTCATTTTGGCTGCACAATGAACAAAGAAGAATCTACACATGCACCTTCCTCAACTTCTCGAGAGTAGGAAGAATCTCTTCATTGAATACATTATGTATCTCATTCAATTTGGTTTGCTTCTTTTTCAAGCGGTTTTAGAGTAGACTAACCTCCTTTTTGTTGATGATAAAATTTTCTTCTTATATTTTAATTCCTTTTATAAGTGGTTAATTTTAGTCTTCATTTGTTTTTCTTTAATTTCAACACTTCCAACCATTTCCTTTGCATCTGCAACTATTGGTATCATCTTTGGAAGTGTCTTTTTTATTACAAAATTCAAATGTTTCTTTTAAATTTAAGTTCTTTATAGAATTTCTATACCTTTACAAATAAGACATTCAAGTGTCCACTACATCAATTCTCTTTTTTTTCACTTACATTTCATATTGCTTCTTCCTTATCATCTATTTCCAAATGTATTTTCTCCATAGAAGTCTTAAGTTCAAGAATCTTTTACTTCATTTGTTCATTTGTCAATCTGCTCAAAAAGACGAGTGATTGCAGGATATGCACAAAATGGAAAATGTGGTAGCATGGACAAGGTAATGAGCTGTTTGAAAAAATGCCTCAAAGAAATGTGATCTCATGGTGATGGACATCACCATGAAACCACATTTATTTGAAGCATTTTTTCAAAAAAATCAATACCTTGTCTATGCTTTTGCTTACTATTATGCTTTGATAGATTTTTTCCATGCATCCATAGTTTGGTCGAAAGAACGTGTCTTAGGCTTTTAGCCATAGCAACAAGGGGACCTTGGAATGGGGTATGACATCTATCAAAACATAAAAGGGGGGGTTTTAATGAGTGTTATGGTTGCAATTGCCTTAGTAGACACATGTGAAATGTGGATGAATAGAAAAAACACATGAACTATTTGATAAAATGCCTCAATGACATATGTCCTCATGGTCAATGTGGATGCATTGACAAGGTAGTGAGTTGTTTGATAAAATGCATCAAAAAAATGGGGTCTCATGGTGAGGCATTTTATCAAACAACTCACTACCTTATCAATGCTACCACATTGACAATGTAGTGAGCTTGTCAATGCGGTAGCAATGACAATGTAGTGAGCTGTTTGAAAAAATACCTCAAATAAATGGGGTCTCTTGGTGATGTACATCACCATGAGACCCCATTTCTTTGAGATTTTTTCAAACAACTCACTACCTTGTTTATGCCATTGCTTTGACAAGCTAGTGATCTCACTAGCTTGTCAATGCAATAGCATGAACAAGGTAGTGAGATGTTTGAAAAAATGCCTCAAAGAAATGGGGTCTCATGGTGATGTACATCACCATGAAACCCCATTTATTTGAGGCATTTTTTCAAACAACTCAATACCTTGTCTATTATTTTGCTTACTATTATGCTTTGATAGATTTTTCCATGCATCCATAGTTTGGTCGAAAGCACATGTTTTAGGATTTTAGCCATAGCAACAAGGGGACCTTGGAATGGGGTATGACATCTATCAAAACATAAAAGGGGGGATTTTCATGAGTGTTATGGTTGCAATTTCCTTAGTATACACATGCAAAATGTGGATGCATAGACAAGGCACATGAACTATTTGACAAAATGTATCAATGAGATATGTCCTCATGGTCAATGTGGATGCATTGACAATGTAGTGAGCATTGTAAGAAAAAATTCCTCAAAGAAATGGGGTATCATGGTGATGTACCATCACCATGAGACCCCATTTTGTTGAGGAATCACCATGAGACCCTGGCATTTCTTTGAGGAATTTTTTCTTACAATGCTCACTACCTTGTCAATGCATCCACATTGATAACGTAGTGAGATCACTACCTTTCCAATGCTACCACATTGACAAGGTAGTGAGCTATTTGAAAAAATGCCTCAAATAAATGGGGTCTCATGGTGATATCACCATGAAACCCCATTTATTTGAGGCATTTTTTCAAATAGCTCATTATTTTGTCAATGCTAGTGCATTGGCAATGTAGCGAGCTTGTCAATGTGGTAGCAATGACAAGGTAGTGATTTGTTTGAAAAAATGCCTCAAAGAAATGGGGTGTCATGGTTATGTACATCACCATGAGACCCCATTTCTTTGAGGCATTTTTTCAAAAAACTCACTACCTTGTCATTGCTACCTTCTAGAAAAACTAATAAAAGGACAATATGAGAACAATATATTCAAAGTTAGAGTTCAAAGTTAGAGTTTAGATTTATAATGTAAAACAATGTATTTACATGCTACTAAATTTAGGATGTTAACTAAAATGGTATAAAATGTAAGAGGAAAGGGCACAATGCAATGAGTCAATTAGCCTTGCATCTAAATTATTTAGGTGTTTGAAATGTATTTTTAATGAAAATACAATGTTGTAGCTAATGACTATGAAAACGCACTATTTTGATGCAAATATAAAGAAAATGGAAATTGAAAGTCAAATTCTAATCTACCAGATTTGAAAAGAGCTAAGTATTGTGCACCCGTGGTTCAAATTTGGGCCTAATTTTGGGGGACTAAGTTTCCTAGGGAGACTATGTCCTTGTTGACCAATTTGAAATATGTTTTCATAGTCCTTGGGAGCTAGATCGAGGCATTCTTCCTTCTGATGCTCACTATCAGATCTTCGTCAAATGCTGAGATAACTAAGTTTATGTATGTTGTCAAGTTGTAGGGTTTGAATGCAACAATGAACAAATTATCTTCAATCTTCCTCCAACACTCTTGATATTTGTAACCTACACATTCAAATAGAGAGGAAGGGTTGTGTCATATAGGGGCTTGCCTTGATCAAACCCCGTGTTGGTGTTTCCACCTCCACAATGGTAAATTTGATGAAAGAGAGGTTATCCTTTTGAGGGATAGAGGCTAAATGACAAACGAATAATGAATCAATGGATTGCAACTCGCCACTCAAATCTGATTTTATTGAAGGACTAAAGTCAAGCACACTATCTCAAGGATTGATTGTTGTTTGGATTGATTTGCTTGAAATACCTACAAGGGTTAGTACAAACAAAATAATAGCATAAACATGAATAAACTCACATGATACTTGACATGATGCTCCAATGTTGAAATGATGCAACAAATATGCTCTTGATTGCTCTTGACTTGATAATAGTTGCTTGATAATGATCTTGTCTCCAAAATTGCCTCTTAGATTTGAAATGATGAAATGACTAGGTATTTATAGGCTATTAATCTAATTTCCTAAATATTAAATCCCAATAGTTGACATTTGACATGTGAAATTCAAATAATAAAATACTGACTATGACATATTAAAATTTGGAGGAAAAATAGGGGACCAAGTCACCTAGAGCGACTTTTTCCTAGCCCTATTTTACAAAGTGTAAAGTGTCAATAGCAAAATATTAAATTCTTTCTTTGGTTTTGCAAATGGTTTTTCTTTATAAATGTCCAAATGGACCATAGAATGCATAATTTAGGACATTGGATGTACAATTAGGTCCATAGACTTAGGAGGGAGAAAAATATAGTGTGAAATTGCCATTGGTGATAATTTATGACACTACACTATTATGTAATACTAAGCAAGGCATGTTTTCATGGGCAACTAAAGCATGTGATTGAAAGTTACTCATATGTATCTTATGTATGTCATTGGGTCCAATTGGTATGTTTGTTTGGACAGAATTTTTTTTTGTTTCTATTTTTTTTAGTGTGGAAGTTGATTTCCTATCACCAAAGTCTCTAAGAAACATACTAAATAATATAACTTACTAAATATTGAATTGGAATCCAAAGGGTAGTACACTTCCTCATAGATGTAGGAGTCCTTAATAAGTCTTGTATCTTTATTTCTTGAAGCTTAATATAACATTAAAAAATTATAGGGAACATATCTAAGAGGGTATGCTTTATTTTTTTAATTTTTGTAGGTTCCTTACATATTCTAGCAATGAAAACAACTTTGAATTTATGTTAAGTACCAAATTTACTCATTTTTCATGAAGAGTAAAAAAGATCATTTGATTTTTGTAAGACATACATAGGAAGTAGGAAAACTTTGTTATTGGAGATAGTTTAATCACTTTTATTGAATGTGCTATCAAACAAACATGAATATATTTGCTAATAAATACAATTAGATGTTGGAGTAATGTTGTGTTATAATGAATAGGGTAATGAATTTCTATGGAATGGAAAATTTTGAACAAGCATGAATTTCTCTACTTATAGGTAGGGTTGGGTGCTAAATTTATGATCTAAAATAAAAAACAAAGAGTGATTTGAACATAAACAAATTCACTAATTTACAAATTGTAAGGGGACGAACCCACTTCAATGTGACTAGTGTGCCTACTAGATCAATCTCCTTCAAATTGAGTAAAATAGGTGTATAATTTGTGAGAAACAATGTCAACAATAGAAATTTTAAATTGTTGGATCGTAATATGTTTCATTTATATTTTATACAAGCATCTTATTTTATTATTAGCATCAAGGTATTTAAGACATATTGACCATGATAGTAATAATGAAATTTAATTTGTAAAAAATACATTTAAATCTAAACATGATATTAATGTAGGAGCATCCAAATCCACATACAATCTCACATCAAAAATATTGAAATCTTATTTTAAGTTGTTGATTTTTATTTTTATTTTATGTACCTTGGTTGTACCTTTAACCAACTTACTTACCCAAAGAGATACAATAAGAATTTTCAAAGTTTATTAATATTTGAAACTTGTAGCTAAGTCTTAAAATGTTTTAAAAATGCTTTAAGATTCTCATGAGCTATTATAAAAATTTGTGTTTAAAAATTACTTTTATATGGTTTTATTTGAGTTGCCTTAGAAATTCCTAGAGGAGAATAATGTAAGAGGATTGCATTTAAATGTTCATCTCTCTTCGACTATGATAGGGAATATATTAGAACACTACTTTTGATATTATTGTTATCTGGTGATGATTTGATAATCAATTATTATTGCTTAATGTAATAAATAATCATTTATTTAAATGATATGTATATCTTGAAAGCCCTTTTCCTTACCTGCCAGCTATAGAATTCAACTTTTTAACCTGCCAACTTTAGCATTCTAACTTTTAGAAAGACATTTATGTTACAACTTGGTGGCATGGACTAAGTTATCAAATGATTGTAGTTACCTTTAGCAGTGTGATCGATATGTGAAGGTTCTCCAAGTTTTGTGGTAGTTTTATGTACATGTGGCAATTGACTTTTAGAGTTGAGCCTTTTATCCCTTCCATTGTGGCAATTAACTGCCTATTGGATGGGCTATGCCTAACATCTTTTCTAGCCATTTGAGTTGTTTACCTATTCCTTGTCACTTGGTAAACCTTGGTGGTTCTTTCTTTTGGAACATTTTCTTATTGCTTAGATTTGTTCTCTAATTGGCCAACATGGCAAAATTTATTTTCTTACCTTTATAACTCCTTTTATTCTGTATTGAGCAGCTTATCCTTCACCACGTGTTGATTTCTTTCCTTGGCCAATAAATTCCTTTGATTTTGCAATGATTCATTAAAGATTTCTTGTCTGTGTGGCATATTGTTAATGGTCGTGATCATTTTTTTTATCTTGACGGGCAGTTATAGTTTTGGGTAGCATGATTGAATGGCAGCAAGATCTATACCATCTTCCTTGGTCATTTGTTGGTCATTTTCTTGAATAGTGGAAAAAGGAGCCGAAAAGTTCCTTAGGCAGGGATAATACTTATGGTTTTATTTTTCTATTAAAGAGCAGCTCTCCATTGGCAAGTTTTAAAGAGAAGAAAAAGGGGAAGGTTTCCTCTGTTAGCAGAGAATGTAGGCAGTTGGAAAGCTAAGAGACACTGACCTCTAGACGAAAGTGTGACCCATTTAGTTGAAAGAGGGGATTGCAATGAAAGGAAATGGATGTGTAGCTTTGTTGTAATGAGAAAAGAGTGAGGCATGCTATAGGAAGTTTGGATAGTTTATGTAATATAGTTTTATTTAAGTGGGTTCCTACCCCTAACTACAATAGATGGTTCCAGTGAAATTTAAGTAGTTTGATCACAATGGTACTAGTGACCATGTAGGCAACATTGTTATGAAAAAGGCAATGGGTGTTAAAGAGATCTCATAATGAATGAAACAAAGAGACTAGTGAGGCCCACATGCCGCATCACCAATCAAAACTTAAGAGTGTGAAGGATAAGCTAAGGAAATTTATAGAATATTTATGGTTCAAAAGTGTTTCCAATAAAAAACAATGTTAGATGATGAAAATTCTAAAGAGGTGAAAGCGTGTTAAGTGGATCCTCTATCTAAAGGGTTCTTTGTTAAACTAAATAATAAGTAAATTTTTAGATTTTTTTTAATAAAAGGAGGGTAAAAACTTTATTAAATCAAATGGAAATACATAATTAGGAATTATAGCCAGCCCACCCAGGGCCCAAGACCAACAAAAGAACCATCATGTGACATTGAGGTAATGTCTCATATCCTCTTAAACAAGCTCTTCCAACTCCTGAGAAATAATCGTAGGAAGACCACCCCACTCTTCCACCTTCCAAACACCTCTCTACTCAAACGCCCAGCTGGCCAAGCCATCAGTCACCTTATTCCATTCCTGAGGGATATGACAAAAGGTGATGGAATCTAAAACTCCCTCCAAAGAAATGATTTGTCTAATCACAACAACCAACTACCAATTCACATCCTCCAATTGGTGCTTATTCAAAGAGTCAATCACGATCTAGGAATCAAAATCACAAATTATCCTTCTCCACCCAAGAGCATAGGCCTTTTTCAAAGCCACAAGAATAGCCAATGCCTCCATGATATTGTTTGACCGTTGATTGGTGCAATATTCACAGAATAAGAATACCGCAATGCTATCACTATCCCTTCCAATACCCCCCACACTTGCAGGACCCGGATTACCTCTTGAAGAACCATTTGTATTAATCTTCAAAACTCTTTAGGGGAGGAGGCCTCCAAAGACCAACTTGCAGGGTCTTCCCTCTAACATTCCGCCCTAGACCAACTCCAGGCCTACCCTTGCCACACCTAGAAAGCCCCAAGCTCTGAACCACCCTCATATCTCCAAAGACCATAGGGATTGGAATATCACACTTGTCCTCTATAGTTTCCTGAATAACCTGCAAAATTCTCATCCAAACTTGTCTCACTTGAAGCTTCTTATCCAAAAAGATCTTGTGATTGCACTCCAACAAAATATACCAAATAATCAAACTAGGATCAATTGTCCAAGCAATGTGGAGGAAAGGGCTCTTAGCATGAGGACTCCCCAACTTGAGCCAAAAATCTTCCAATGAGGAGGCATGCCTACAGGGTTTATTCTAGATAGCCCACCAGAAATGCCAAATTTCCTTAACAAAAGAGCACTAGAAAAAGAGGTTAGGACTATTCTCCTCACTATTATAGCAAAAAACATGCCTAGAGGGGCCCTAAAAGCCATGTTTCCAAATATTTTCCCAGGTCAAGCATCTACCCAATATCACAAGCCAAGCAAAGAAGTTACACTTGGGCTAAGAGAATTTGTTCTAGATTTGCTTCCACCAGGTGACCCCCATATCCTTAAAAGACTATATATCTAACACCCGATGATAACCAGAGGCAATAGAATACTTTCCTTTTTTATCATGACCCCATGCCAGAACATCCTTTTCCACAAGAGTTGCAAACTCAACCAACAAGAATGAAAGTAAGCTCTTGACGATCCTCCAAGAGACCTCCAAGAGGCCACTCCTGCAAGTCCTTCCATCAATACGTTGTAGCCTGCCCAAGAACCTGTGGGGTTTTGAAGTCTAGCACACGACTCTAGTCTGCCTCCAAAAAAACTCTACTTAGTCCCTACAAATGAGGATGAGAAACCAAAATAGGAGGATGCCCATCCCAAGAATCATACCAAAAAATATCCTCTGATCCTCTATTGCAAATCCAAAATAAGCCTTTCTTAATCAACTTAGCACCCCTTTTCAGCGTACTCCAAACCATAGAACCTTTTCCCAAAAGGTTGCATCAAGGCACATCTCCACCCTCAATTCCTCCAAGGTACTTGAAGGTGAGGATCTTAGCCCAAGTCTGCTATTGTTGAGTACACCAATGCCAATAGAGTTTTTTTGCCAAAGGTTGCCCATTTAAATTTTCCCTACGTAACCCAAGGCCACCTTCTTGCTTCGGCCGACACACATCCTCCCACTTCACCAAGCTCCAATTCCTCAAAAAGAGATTACTAGACCAAAAAAACTGTCGACTCAAACACTCAAACTCTCTAACAAATCTAGCAGGAGCCGATAACACAAAACACCTATACAATAGAAGAGCCTAAACCACAGACTTCAAAAGAGTAACTCTACCAGTCGTAGAAAGCCATCTACAAGTCCAATGACTCACCTTCTTACGAAACTTCTCAATCACCTCCTGCCAAAACAACCTTGGAAGTGAGCGTACAACAATAAGGATACCAAGATAAACAAAGGGAAGTGCACCAATCTAAAATCTAAAAATCTTGGTGATTCTTCACTGAATAAGCTTAGGAGTGTTGAAGAAATAAATAGAGGACTTATCCTCATTAATGCTTTGTCTTGAAGCAACTAAGTAGCAGTCCAATTCCTTCCTTAAATTAACTGCTTCATCCACTTTGGCCAATCCCATAAGTGTCATGTCATCCACAAAATACAAGTGAGATTGGGAGGGAACACTATTTCCCCAACGCTAACCCTTGATTAAACCAAGCTCCACACGAGATCTCATAAATCTACGAATCCCCTTAACCATCAAGATAAATAAGCATGGGGATAAAGGATCCCCTTGCCGAAGACCCCTAGAAGCCCCAAAAATCTCGGAAGGATCCCCATTCGCTAACACAGAGAAGGAAGAGGAAGTGACACAACTCATAACCCACTCAATCCAAGCACTACCAAATCCAAAACCCTTCAAAATATTGGATAGAAAATCCCATTTAACATGATCATAGGCTTTAGCCATGTATAACTTAATAAACATAGCCTTCTCCCTGGATGTAGCCATAGAATGAACAGTCTCATCCGCAATAACCACCCCGTCAATAATTTGTCTACAAGCCACAAAGCCACCTTGATCCTTAGAAATCAACCTGCTTAACTATAGCTTTAGGCACTCTGCAATCAACTTAGTAATTATTTTGTACACTAGATTACAAAGGGAATTTGGTCTAAAAAGATCCAAATATTTTGCACCCTCTCGCTTAGGGATAATAGCTAAAAAGGTAGCATTCATGGACCTAAGAATTTATGTGTTCCTTTGAGACTCCTGAAAAACCTCAAGAAGGTCGAGCTTAATAACTTCTCAAAACTCCTAAAAGAATTCAATCGGGAAACCATCAGGACCTAGAGCTTTACCTTTCTTCATTTGAAACACAATGTCCTCTAGCTTTTCCAAGGAGATTAGTCTAAGAAGAGAATCATTCATCTCGTCAGTAATCAAAGCAAGAATGCAAGCTAAGACTGAAGCATCCTCCTCTTTGGCAAGTGGGGAGTCATCGGAAAACAAAGTAGAGAAATACCTAACAGCCTCTTTTGAAATCTCAACAACAGAGCAAAGAACCTCTCCATCACGAGACTTGACAGAAGAAATGATATTACCCTTCCTTCTATCCTTGACCGAAGTATGAAAAAAAAAGTATTATTATCCCCTTCTTGGAGCCAATCAATACGTGACTTTTTTTTCCAAAATAGTTCCTCATGAAGCTCCCACTCCTCCACACTTTCACAACCGAAGCTTCAACCTTAGCCAACTCCTCAGTAAGTCCTTGGTCTCAAATCTTCCGCATGATGGAATCCAAATGCTTCTGGGCAGCCCTTAAATTTTGAAAAATATTACCAAAGTGATGTCTATCCAGCGTTTAAGCATATATTTAATGAATTGAAGCCACTTGGTAAAGGAGTGCATAGTAGTGCCAAATATCGGCTTCCCAACACTCCACTGTCTAGGAACAAGATCATGAAGAGACACATCACGAAGCCACATGAATTGGAATTGAAAAGACTACTTTTTTTTTAAATCAACTAGACAAATAAGTAGAGAATTTGATCGACCAATGATCAAAGCCCCTCCAATCCAAAATATTAGAACTAGTCACCAAACTCCCACCAAACCAAAAGCTAGAAACAAGAAACTTGTCCAACCTTTCAGAGATAGCCTCATTCCATGCCCTCCTATTGTTCCAAGTGAACAAACCATTCCCAGGTTTGATGTCAACCAAATTCAAAAAAACCTTATTATCTCTAAGAAGCTCTGAGGAAGGTTCCATATGAAGAATACCCCCCGTTTTCTATTCCAAAGAATAAATAGCATTAAAATCACCTGCAAGAATCCACAAAAGAAAAAGTTCTAAAGAATACAGGTATCTAACACGTAACCACAAATTCATCTTACCAAGTAAATCCGTAGGAGCATATATGTTAGAAAAGAGGATTTTCTCCCCAAACTCCAGACTAGAAGCAACAAAAGAGATAGAGTATAGAAAGCCACCAAATAGGAGAAACTTTGCGTGGATCCCATAAACAAGCAAGACCCCTAGAGCTACCCTGCACTCCTACACACTGGAACATACCTTTGCCCCAAATCTTATTATCCAAGCTCATCATACTTACAACAAACAACTTAGTCTCTTGAAGGAGAACCAAATTAGGAGAGTGAACATGAATTAAATCCTGAATAGCCTTTTTTCTAGGGATGTTATTCATACCCCGCACATTCCAAGATAACACAATCATCACAGAAATTGGGAGAAGTGGGCATCAATAGTCCTCACTGAACCAAACTCCACCAAAGTTTCCCCAATTAATTTTACTTTTTCTTGATCCTTATTCTTGCCTGCTTTAAGGGGATTCTCAGATAGCCCCTTTTTGAGGGGTTTCTGCTACAGACCTAAAGCTGGAGAAGATGCCTTACTTTTTCCAGTATTCTCAACACACTTCTTAATTATCAGTCTAGAACTAGGAACCCCATACCCCATAATTATTTTTCACACCAAATTGGTCTCCTTGAGTAGAGAATCTGAAGGAATCAATCCCATATCCACTTGAGTAGAAGGGCTCATTGGCAGCGCTTGATTACAAAAGGAATCTAGTTGCTCCTCAAGGTGCTTCTCAGAGCTATCAACAGTCTGCATATCAATAGGAGTTCCTTCCTCCTCAAGGTGCTTCTCAGAGCTAACCACAACCTACATTTCAATAGGAATACCTTCCTCCTAAACCAAATCCTCTAAGGCCTGAAACCTATTAAGCATTTCCTCTTCCTGCTGATCTTTAAGAGTCCTTTTTTTCCCCTTATTTCTATTACAAAATCTGATTGGGATAAAACCATCCTTGTCAACCACCACTCTCGTTATAGGAGTTTTTCATTTATCCAACTTTTGGGTTGACTGTGAAGGAGTATTACCCATACCAACATTGTTGACAGCTCTAGGGAACTTCTGCTGAAGGTGACCATACTCATAAAATAAATGACAACAAAAGGGAAAAGTCTCATAGTCCAACTGTTGAGTCCAAGAGATAGACCCAATGCTCATGTCAATTGAATCTAGCAAGGGTTTTCTCAATTCAATTTCAACACACACACAAGCATAAGAAAAAACTTTCTTGGACAAATTTTGTTGCGAAGGCCCAATGGGCTTGCCAAGCATGAGAGAAATCATCTACAATATATGATTTCTCCAACATTCTAAAGGAAAACAGGTGAGACAAACCCAAACTAGAACCCTAGAAGGGAGTTCCTCGGCAGAGTTGAAACCCACGTGCTAGGGTTTAATAAAAAGGCCCACCTTATTGTAGAAGTAAGGCCCACCTTCAAAGGCTTGATTTTTATTATCCACACATGAAATGTCCACCAAAAAAAGTTGTTGGCTACCAACAATAAGTCAAAATCACCCTCCAAGTTCCAAGTTTTGCACACCCAAGAATTGAGAAAGGGGAGTGATGCCCTCATCCCCAAGAACTCACAAATCAAAAACATGGTTACTATAGTATTCAACATCCTCTGTGACAAACTTAGGTTGGAGTAGTTGAGGTCGATCCAACGACCATTCCAGGAATCCATTCACTTTGCACAAATAAAGTCCACTATTATGAGATGAGCCCTCACCCAAATTCTCCATGCCAAAGAAGAAAAACTCAAAACCAGGCAGAACCAAGACAAACATGCCCCTACCAGTTAGGAAGACCAAACATAGTAGGGCCGAAGCCCCTTCCAAGTGGACCCAATAGGAAAAGAAGGATTATGAGCAAGCCGCACACAACCTAGGAAGCAATTCTCTAGAAGGCTCGACATAGTAGAGACATGGAGAATTAAAATGACACCACTAATCACACCCTGAAAGTAATAAAATCCCCCCCACACATAGAAACAACATCCAACAATCTAATCCAAACTCTAATGGTAGCATGCCCGCATTGCAGAAAAATCCCCCAAGCGCCATCACTTCAAATATTCTAACCTTAAATTTTTAGATATTTTATTAATATAGAATAAAATAAATTCTTATTATATAGATAATTTATTTAATTCATGGAACGATTGATTTTCTAAGGAAGTTATTTTTCCATTTTTTACACATTTGATTATTCCTATCACTTTGATAAAATAACATGAGGCCTTTGAATTTGTTACTTACTTTAAAGTCAAAAATTTGCATACTTCATACTTGTCTCTTTATGTTTTGAATT
>VDFB02058242.1:491736282-491784180 GCA_007258455.2 Sequoia sempervirens
CTTGGATACCATTGATTATCTTATTTTTCCTTCTTTTTCTTGCAACACTGTGTATTTCCAGATGATTGATCAAGTTACTTACGAGATATTTTTATTTCCGTGTAGCTTTGTCTCATGTACTATGCCTTTTCTACAAAAGTATGGTTATGTAGTTATAAATTATGTTTTAAAAGTTGTATATGACCCTTTTGATTTGTGAAAGTTACCTTTCCTTCTTGAAAGTGTATGCAATTAAAACATTTTTACAAAATTTTCATGCATAAACTTACAATAACATGTTGCGTAGTTCAATAAATGTCATCAGTTTTCAAGTGTATGTTAGTTTGAATGTTCATAGCTCTTGATATTTTGGTGTATCACCATAGCATTAGGTTTCATTTCAAGTATTTCTTCTACCCTTTTCCTCTACAAATTCAGTAGTGTAGTTTAGGTGATATTTCCAGTTAGGAAGTCAGCCTATCCAGAGGTTCATTCTCATTTTGGGTGACCAATAGCCCAAGAATGCTCCCATGTTTCTCTAGCTAACTAAGTTTCACAACTCAGTTCAGGTGCAAGTTTAAGAGAACACTTATCACAATATTTTTATCACATAGTTTATCAACATTATCCATTCATAATAATCTCCATCATATCTTTCATCACATAGTTTCATATAGGAACTTAATTGGATTGCATGTTGAATAGCATCTTGTTTCTCAAGTTGTCATTTTAACAACCATAGTGCATATACAAAATCTGAGAGCCAATATGGTTTAATAAATCCTTGAGAATAGAGAACAATGGAATGTTTTTAAATATTTGCTTGTTGCAATTTAGAATAGTTTATTTGATTTAAATCTTTACTATAATATGTCTCATTGGTGTTTGTGTTGATTTACAAACAATTCCCACATTTCACACACACACTCCTAAGCATATTGTACTCAGTGAGAGTTTGGTTAGTGAGGCCTAATGATGGAGTTGGTGCTCTATTGTACTCAATGAGAGTTTGGTTAGTGAGACCTAATGATGGAGTTGGTACTCTATTATAATCAGTGAATTTTTGGTTAGTGAGACCTAATAGTGAACAAATTGTGAGGTTTGGATTGGTCCAACTTACATAGTGTTTCTCCCTTTCTAGGTTTTTCCACTTATAAATTTGGAGTCATGGTGACCTTTATGTGTTTGCATTGAATTTTGTACTTGTCAAATGTAATTGCTTTGTTTTTGTAAATCACTGATTCACCCCCCTCTAAGTGATAGTGAGTATTCCTACACAAATTAAACCTATTTCCAAAGCAAAAAATATATTTTGTTGGCGATTAAAACATGTTTTCAAACCAATTTTTTTTTCATTGGCGAATTAAACCTATTTTCAAACTAATAAAAAATTCATTGATGAATTAAACATAATTTCAAACCAATAAAAAAATTCATTGGAAAAATAAACTAGTATGCCAATAAAAAATCATGGAATGGGTGGCAAAAATATCAAATGTTATATATTGTTCTATTTTGAGACAAACTTTCCACATCTCCAAATTCCTTCATAAATTGTCTGGAATGGGGACACGTGTCAACATATTTATTATATTTTCTTAAGTGAAGTGCTATGTATGAAGCCAGATGTCAACACAAATTAATATAACTGACGATTGTTTGATGAATGTTTAATGGATGACTATAGTTGCATTTTGGAAGCAAATGTCTAAAGCACTAGAATTGTGAATTCAAACCTCTGGAATAACCCTAGAAATGTTAGATTTCCAAATATCAATGGTTGACCTTTTATTACTTATTAAATCACTTAAAGTCATGACACCCAAAATAATATTATAGCATTGATTGGCTACCGATAGTTCAAGGTCGCTTAAGTTAGACTTAAGCCTTTGGAGTCATTGTGGTGACCGACCCCTCAACCTAGGATATTAACGGTTCCATGGAGTATCAAAGACTCTATTATCTCCCAAGTTTTGTGAGAAATATTTGCTCACGAAAATCAATGATTGAGATTAGTGATTAATGAGATTGACAACTCTCATGCATCCACACTGTTCAGAAGCTGATGCCATCAATTTTTTGTGATAATGTAGGGTTGTGACATGTATCCTCAATGGGATTGATATCATGGTTAATGGTCTAAAAGGAATCAATGGTCAGCGCTAAGTTCATCAAAGATCAACAGTTATTGCAAGGCCGCAAATTGTAAAGGATCTGACAAGATCAAAATGTGATAGAACTGTTCGATGAATATTTGATGGATGACTGTGTAGACACTGAAAATGTCTTGGTCTATGAGCACCATTTTTTTGAATCATTCTTTCTTCTTCCCTATTTAGTTAAATAATTTTAAGTATTTAATATTTTATCTTTAATCACATTCTTCTATTAATTAAATAATTACATCACTAACATTCTCTTTCTTTCTATAATTAAATAAATTTTCATTTATTTAAGTATTCGCTCTTCATTGTTCATCTATAGTTAAATAATTATTTTTAGTTATTTAGTAATTCATTAATCTTTTTTGTCCTTCTATAGTTAAATAATTATTGGAATTATTTAACTCCCCCTCTACCACTCTTCCACTATTAAATAATTAGTCTAATTTAATTATTTAATTCCTCTTTCTCATTTCCTATATATTTAATTTAATGGTTGCACAATCATTTTAAATTATATATCCATTTCCCTTATTCTCTCAAATAAATAATTTAAATGATTATTATTTCCCTCACATGCTTCTCCATGAATTAAAAAATAATTTTTGATTCCTCCACTACCTTCCCTCCACTTTCTTATTTGAATATTGATTGTCTGTTTTTATCCGTCCCTAGCCCACTACTTTTTGGTGCATGAATCCTCCAGTGTTGATCTTGGAATCTTCTAGACTTTCGATCTCGTCCGTCCATTTGAGAAGCCTTTCTATAAAAGAAGGCTTGCTCCTTCATTTTGGATTTACAACCACATTCTCCAAAGTTCTTGATATCTTGTCATTGTCATTTCAAGTTGTTGAGCACTTCAAAATCTGAGGGAAAAGATTTACAACTTGAGAAAGAAGGGAGGAGAAGCAAGGGAAATAATCAATTGTGATAGGGGATTTTATTATATGCTTTCATTCTTGTTTTCTCTCTTTTATCATTTGTACTCTCTTGTTTGGATTTGGGATTTGGGCTTAGATCTTAGGTAGAGCGATTGCTACTTGGTCTTAGCTATTTTTCATTTTGAATTTCCTGATCTTACATTGGTGAACCCGACATGAAATAGTTTAATCTTTTGGGTGTTTTAAAAGAGTTTTGCATGTTACAACTAGGAATTCGTATGAAACCTATCATATTCCTTTGATAATAAAGAATGAATGTATAAAATTTTATAAAATGGTTTATGGGTTTTGTAGATCAAACTTTCAAATTTCCACAACATTTTATGGTTTCAAATTTTGTTTTTATTTGAGAAAGTTATTGTTGTTTTAATTTCATTTCTTTTTTTAAATTCAATTGTTAACCTCTTAAAATCCATGTTTTCTTTCATCTATAACATTTTTTTCGTGCAAAATTTTGCAGGAAGGTTTCTAGGTTTTGTAAGTATGAGTCTTATCTTTCCATGAAATTTTATGGATTTTAATTTCATTAAGTTTTCAAAAATTTATCACTATTCTTAATTTTCTACTATCATTAAAGGGTTTTTGGTTTGCTAATCTTTTGTTTGCAACTTGTGGCTTTTTGGGAGAAAGACATTTTGAAGATACTAACCCTTTCTTTGCAGGGTTATGTTTATCTTTGTTTAAAATGGGATCATTTTTGTTTTCTTTTAACACACTTCATGGGCTTAAAATAAACCACAAATAGTATCTCACATCATTGGATCTAAAATGAACAACAATCTACATTTCTACATTCATGAGGCTTAAAATAAAAAAAATCTACAAATTTCTATATTCATGAGGCTTAAAATGAACAACAATCTACATTTGTACATTCATGCGGCTTAAAATGAACAAAAAACTACATTTCTAAATTCATTCGATTTAAAATGAACAACTTTGCATCTTTCACTCATTGGGCCTAAAACGAATCACAACTTGTATTTTGTTGTTTTCTTAAGTAGGCACATTTCAATTTGGGTTAATGAATGAATGATTGTCTACCATGTTTGATGCACTTGTACAATTATTTGTAGTAGATCCCATAAGGTGTAGTGAGAGTATCCTATCCCTTTGCGCTTTGTGTGATCTTGGGTGAAGAGAAATCATTGCGTATTATTTTTTCTTTTTTAGTTGGGCATACCTAAGAGACACATCCTAAAGGAGAACTCAAAGGTGACCCAAATCAAATTTTTCCTTGGTCTGGTATATAAAAATATTAGGTGAATGCCAAGGGAAAACTACCATTAGCTATTGTTGTACAGTTCCATTTTGACAGTGAAAGCTATCCACGTCATTTACGTGAGGTAATTTTAGTACCACTAGTAGGATTGGTTAAAGCCTTAAGTGGCTTGTTGGACACTTGCACAGAGGCAAGTATTTGAGTTGTGACTAGACGCCATTTTAGCAACCACCCTTATTTATTGACTTATATTGGCATCACTCTTAGTGCAAGGGTGTAGCACCACACCTTGAAATTTACTCACCATATGGCTCCTTTGAGTTGAGATGAAAATCCTTGACTAAGTATAAGTTACTTGAAATTTATGGGAGAGGGTGTTTTCGTGTTATCCTTCCATTCTAGGAGGCCCTTATCTGTCCACTCTCACAAAGACAAAGTGTTAGGAGGTTCCTACCTTTGTCAAAGGAGATTCCAAGTTGTGGGATTGAGCGTTGCGCCATTGGACATTGACCTTAGGGATAGGAAGTGCTTGATTTGTTGTGATGTGTTTATACCACTATAAATTGGGGTGAATAACCCTTGAACATACACATGTACCAAAATTTTCACAAAGTCAACAACCAAATCTATCTTCAAAGTGTTTTGTGTGTTTTCAAAGTGTCTTCAATCACATTTCCACATTTTCCAAAAATGAAAACCTTTTGAGATCATTAAACTTGAAACTAGCACACAGTTCATCACACTTGTAGAAACAGTGGTTCCACAATTGCTTGATTATCTGAATTTCAAAGAATAATTGTCTAATCTCGATCTTAATCATCTTGACAGTGATCTTATCATCTGAACATTATACCTAGAAAAATTGATTGGTCCATTCCATCATTTTCATTTAGGTTGCATCACATTTAGGTTGCATTTTCCATCCTTTCCTAGCATAGTAAATCTTATGGTTTGGCTTAGGTTGCACATACGTTTAAGATTTCAGATGTAGGAAGCTTATTAAGCCTTTGGAAAATTCATTATTTCTTATTTAGATTGCCATTGATCTTTATCTTTCAGCTTATCAATCACCATCAACATCATTGTCATTGTCAAAATTGGGTCTCAAATTTATGTCTTAGTTTAGACTCATCCTATCAAAATCTCTCAATATTGGTCCTCATAAATGTCAATGACAATTTGTTTTGTAATCTCAAGTATCAACATAGCTTGGTTAGCATCCTTTTTCTTAGAGCTTAAGGTCCATATCATTAGTATCATTTTCCATCCGTTAGTCTCATTTAGCTTCATTTTCATACCATATCCTTTGGTCAGAAGGTCATTATCATCATTGCATCTCAAACCTTAATCTTAGGTGCATTGGAATTTGACATATCCCCAAAAATCAAAAAACTCTAAAAATCATTGCTTAGTCTCATATCCCACTTGGAATTTATCACATCCACCTTGCAAGTCTTACATGGTTGAAACAAGATACAAGTAAAAAGAAAGGAAATGGATTCTTCAAGTGACCTCTTTTCTAGTCCCCCTCATGGTACAAACCTTGGATCAAATCAATCTTCACCATCACAAATAGATAAACCACAAAGAGAATCACCAAACACATTTGATAACCTTTGCTTAACAAAATTCAACAAATGCTTAACCCTAGAAGAGATTGAAAGAGCCTCCCAAGATCCAAGGATTATATGCATTGTACATGAGCTTGTTAGTGTTGATCCAAACAAATTCTTTTATGCACTAGCTAAGAAACGTGCAAAAATTCCTCAAGGCTATGATGTTTCTACACTTGTAGAGGGAGCTACACAAGGACTAAACCAAGGTTCCATCCAAAACAAATTTTCATTAGGAATTCCATCCTCACAAAAAATGATCACTAGCCTACCCCTTGGGACAACAACACACATGATAAAAACCTTACACTTTCCTAATCCACCAACATTTAGAAACAAGAGAACTCATGTAACAACACAAGGAATTTTTTTTACATTTGGTGCCTCATCATCAAGCTCCATGGGTATGACATTCACAAATCCTCTATTCCAACACACAAATCAAGGTCTCACACCTCAAAATCAATCTAATAAATCAAGGAGGATCCATATTGTTCCACATAAGGTGAAAAATCAATTTCAAAACATAAATTAAGGTCCTACACCTCAATTTCAAAACACAAATCAAGGTCCTACACCTCAATTTTAAAAAACAAATCAAGGCTCTAGACAATTATTTAAAAATACAAACCAAGGTCCAACATTTCAATTCCAAAGTACTAATCAAGGTCCAACACCACAATTTCAAAATGCCACACCACACACGAACATGACTTTTGGGACAAATCAAAATAACAATTTCATTCCAAATCAAACCAACACCAATGCAACATTCACACAATAATATCAACAAGGTCCCATGCAAAAAAACACCACTCCAAATCCAACATTTGACACTAAGTCCATCATGCAAAATCAACCAAACACAATACCATCTCTCGTAGACACCATAATGCAACAAATACAAGAGATACAACAACAAATGGAAAATATGCAATTAGGGAACAACAAAAAAGACATATTCTATGGAGGAATTGTGTCCTTATCCATTTGATAGAAATCTATACATGCAACCTTTCCCTCCACATTTTACTCCACCAACTTTTACCAAATACAAAGGGAAAGGGGATCTAGTGGAACACATATGAGAATTCAACATGACATGTATGGATATTGCTTTCGAGCCTACATATTTGATGAGACTATTTCCATGAAGTCTTGTAGAATAGACTCTAGATTGGTTTGCACACCTTCCTCCATGGATTCATACATTGTGTGAATTGGTTGATAGTTTCATTAATCACTTTTCCTACAATATAGGAGACATGGCCCTCGTAAAATTGTGCACAACTAAAGAAGATGGGGGAGAGTCACATCATTTTACCAATGATGGTGAAGTATGGCTAGCAAGTGTCCTTTCCACATACCTAAGAAATAGTTAGTTCCCATGTTTGTGGAAAACCTTAACGTAGAATTAATGACTCAAATCTAAATACAATGTTGCACAACCTCTGAGGATATGATTGAAAAATGTGTCTTTATTGATAAAGCTCTTGTGGAAAAATGACTAATCAAAGTTTCCAAAGAAACCCCAAAAGCTGATAATGATAAAGGAAAATTTTGGTCCTGAAACAAGAATGTCACTAATGATGGAGTTGTTGATGCAAAAGTGGTAAACAAAGTTCACCCTGCCATTTACCTTAAAAGTCCCACCACATCAAACACCCAAACACAAAGTCAAGATCAAACATTGAATGCAATCCAAAATAACTAACAACGTAGAGGACCTCCATGTACTAAGAGAATATACACTCCCTTGGGTGAGACTACTGAATTGGTTCTAAAGAAACTTTTACAATCCAATGTTATTCAGATTCGAGACATCAAGAACTATGAACCCACATTGGTCAAACCTAATTGGTGGAATGAAAATGAATATTGTGAATATCACTGTGGAAAAGGACATAAGACATCATGTTGGAAACTTAAAAATATCATTCAAGACCTTATTGAACAAGGAGACATTTCAATGGTTAACCCATAACCTAAAACCAATGTTGATCATACCATATTCAAAACTCTCTTGCATGACCATGGAAAAGGGAAGGCCTCCAATTTAGGTAACAATAGTGCTAATTATAGCAATGTTTCACATGACTACAATGCCACCACTAATCACATCTAAGCCTTTAATAGTGATGTTGCCACCATTACCATTAATAATAAAATTTTAGAATGTGTTGTTACCATTCACAAAGCCAAGGTAACCCTTCAAGGGGCTACCTCTAATACACAACCTAAAATTCAATAGAATCTCCTTGATAATCTAGGAAAGATGCCCACATAGATATCTATTCTTGAGTTGCTTCACATCTCCCCAGAGTATAGGGCCATTCTGGACAAAGCCTTACAAGATACATCCATTCCTTCTTACCTAAATGTCAACCAATTTTAGGCCATTATGGGATCTATAGCTAGACCACATCATGTCACCTTTTCCAAACAATACCTTTCCACACAAAAACTAAATCACAAAGATCCACTACACCTTAAAGTTTTTATTAATAAACACAAAATTAGATGATTCTTAGTAGACAGTGGAGTGGGTCTAAATGTATGCACCCTCAAATTGGTGAAAGCATTGGGATACTCTGAAGCTTGCATAGATTGATCTAAGAAAATTATTATGAAGGCTTATGATAATGTCGAGCGCTCATCTAAAGCAGTAATCACACTTCCCATCAAGGTTGGCCCTACTATTTAGAACACAATGTTAAATTTATTAGATCTGGATTTTCCCTATGACCTTCTAGGTATCCCATGGATTCATTCCATGAGAGCTATGCCTTCCAGTTACCATCAACACCTGAAGTTTCCTTACAATGGCCTTGAAATTACTATACCAGGTGATCCTAATCCTTTCCAGTACTACAACAATATAAGAGGAACCATCAAATGTCAAGTTCCTATTAATCAAGAAGCTTCATCTTCCACCTTGTCACATTACATCGATCCATCTTCCTTGTTCAAAATCATCCACTCCATTAACTACACCTTCCAAAACCAAGGTCCAGATCCATGATATGGGGTGTTGAGAGTATCGTATGGATATGTCATTTTCTACTAAGAAGTCATCCACAGGGGAAAATGTTAATGATTCTAAGGATATCTAGACTCTTAAGAATGATGTTGAGTCAACTTCAGATGGTTGTGCTTGGATCGAAACCTTTTGGGATCTTGATGATACCTCCATCTTCACCATATTTGCTCATGATACTATTAAGAATGTTCATATTCATCTCTCCATCTATTGATCTTTTCCTTCCACTTCATCTTCTGAACCATCATCTATCCACTTCGACCACCTTGAGTTAGAGTATGCATCTCCTACTATTTCCTCTATTAAGTCTTATTTCCAACTCGTTAATGATGTGCAAGCTTTCGTTGATGTTAATAGTACTGAAAAGGATAGTCTTGAAGAATCTATTGAGTGCATTGTCGAGATTTTCATGAATCATACATTCCTACCATCTCATCTAACTCAACCATCCCACCCACATCCATCCACATGGATCAACAAGTGTCACCTCAAGAAAATAACAAGGATATAGCTCAAGAATTAAAGGTGAAAGTGATTTTTACAAATGGAGATACAAAATCAAAAGAAAGAATACAAAGAAAGAAATATTAAGAAGAGTCCTCTAGTCAAAATCAAAAATAAAAATAAAATTCAAGAATGAAAGTAAGAAAAAGTTGATCTTCAATTATGCCTCTTCATAAAAAGTAACAGGGGGCATCTATCAAAGCAGAATGTCAAAAGAAGAGCTTGTTGATCCAAAATCTCCATTTTCATCCTCTTTGCTCAATCCATACACTATATCAAGTCCATTCATATCCAAATGATCATCATATTATTCCATCTTCCTTGGAAATGTCCTTTGATGGACCTTTGATGATGACCCCTTCACATGTTGTAACTCATTGGTTGCTCAAACTCCTTTTCATGTGAAGCTTGATGGCCCATGTAGGGTGCATGTTAGGAATCATACCCTAGCTCCCTTCGTCTGCTGCATTAATCATTCTCCATATCCATCATTCCAACCCTTCATTCAAATCATATCCTCGTCTGGCATGGTCATCCAGATATGAGCCCAATTGGTTAGGTCCCTACATCATCACAACATCACATGTGTCTGATGCTTACCAGTTGTCTACTCCTGAAGGTGAACCATTGCTTGAGCCCATCAACAACATGTGTCTTTGTAGATATTACACCTAGCTCCCAAAGAATCCCATTAAAAATACAAAAAAAAAGTCACCCTGATGAAAACTTGGCAAACAAGCATCTTAGTCACACCCAAAAAAATCAAGAAAAAGAAAAAATTAAAAAAATAGTAAAGAGAGATAATTTGTCCAATAGTGAAAACCACCTCAATGGCACTTTGGATAAGTACCATGGTGAAAACTTGGAAAACAAGTGCCATGTGTAGCTAGTGTATGCTCCTCTGTCTATTATCACTATATCTAATTTTCCATCTTTCGTCCATCCAAAATAAAGCTTTGTCATCCTTTTCCTAGCTTGAGAACCATTGACATTTAGTGTCATTCGCTTTCATGACCATCCTTTGCATCCATCAATCCCCTCGCACATAATAAGTTGGTCTTATACTTGATTGGGGGAAATTCCTTGACTTACGTCTTCATGGGATCCTACACATGGTATCAACTTTTAAACCGTCAAAATCCAAAAAAATAAAAAAACCATAAAAATAAAAATCAAAAATAAAAAAACTATCAAATCCAAAATAAATAGAAAACCATCAAAATCCAAAAAAAAAAAACCATCAAAATTCAAATAAATCAAAAAACCATCAAAATCAAAAAAAACCATCAAAATCCAAAAGAAATCATAAAACTATCAAAAATCCAAACAAATCATAAAACCATCAAAATCCAAAAAATTATAAAGCCATTTATATGATTTTCTTGCATTTGATCAATGCGTTGCATTCATTTCTTCTTTGCGTCCACGTAGGTCATTCATATTTCTAAATCTTGCATATCCTTTATTTCATGAGCTTGACCAAATATTGATATTTTTGGGCCAATCTCCTAAGGAAACATCCATGACTCTCTTTCCTCATCCGGGGACTCTTTCGTTTTCTTTGATACAATGCCACTTGCTTGTGACATTATATCAAAGAAGGACATAGACACATAAAATTGTCCATGCATTTTCATAACGATGCACACTTGCATATTTCTTTTATTTCCTATTAATTAAATATTTTTTTTTTGATGAATAGGCAGTTATATATATTAATTTAAAGATAAAATACATATCCACAAAAAAAGATGGGTGGTAAGAAGACACACCCTGAGAGTCACATGGGCAACGACTAGAAGACCACAAAATTAACTAGCATGGGCCGAGCCTAGGAGTCCATGAGTACAAAAACATAAATGGGCCATTAAGCGGCCAAAGCAGTGCCACTAGAGCCAGGAGGCTCTCTTTCATCCAAATTATTTCCCCATACATCAGCGGGGTTAGTGATGTCAGGAGGAGGACCCCAACCATCATCAACATCTTTACCTTTTTCTTCTTCTTTATGCTAGCTCCAAGGCGAGATTGCAAGTGCTAGATGCAAAAATCATTTACTAGAATTTGGCTAGCTAGAGCTAGAAGCAGGAGTGTCATCAAAGGGCCACCCAAAACCACCATCGCCACTCCCTGAAGCATCATCAAAAGGCCATCCTTGGCTAGCATGCGGTCAAGGAGAGTGAGTTTTCCAAGGAGGGTGAGAATCCTACTGAAGAGGAGGTTGAGAGAAGGGGTGCGTAGAACCACTCCACTGTTGGCTCCAAGAGGGTGACTGGCCACAAGAAGAGGTGGGCGAAGTGGGCACCCGAGCAACAGTGCATAGGGCATTTCCCTAGTGATCCAACAACACTTGTAGGTGAACAACTTCAAGTGCAACTTTATTAGCTTGCACCTAAATCTATAAAAGCACATTAGAACAAATAATTGCTTTAGCATATAAAGAAACATTAATATCCATTTGAGAATGAGCAAATATGCAGACATTTTTATCTTTCTAGATATTGAAAAGGATTTCCACCTTGAAAGTGTTCCAAAGTTGGCTATACTTAGTAGGAAATCTGGGCGAGTCTCCCAGCAGAATCATATGCCAAGAGAAAGGCTTTGGCTTGAAGGGCCGAAAAAAGTCATGAATCCAAGTCCAAAGTTGTTGAGCTTTGGGACAAAACCAGAAAAGATGCTTAAAAAAATTCTCAACTTGCCCACAAAAAGGGTAGCAAGGGTACTAGACCCCCAAATGAACAAGTTGAGAACCCACAGGAAATCCTTGAAAAGAATACACCAAGCAAAGTGGGTAAGTTTAGGCTCAATACTTGCAGACCAAGTGGCAAGAAATATTTTACACCAGACATGAGTAGGAGATTGAAGAAGCCACCTTTGGTTCAAACTTTGAAGCATAGGAAAGTGTGGTGAAAGCCACTTGTAACCAAGCCGAGGCTTGTAATTCTTGAAAGGGGTGTCTGGATACCACTTCTAGTCCTTCCACTAGGGTTTCGTCCCATGAATACCAACCTTATGAAGCATTTCAACAAGGATAGCATTCACCATACCATCAAAGGTAGCATGGTCCTAGTTATGAAGCATGTACAGGGCACAAAATTCTTCCCACTGCACGATATGCATAGTGGGTCTATGAAAAATCTATTGGAGGGTCTGAATATCCTTTTTGTGAAATCTGAGTGCCTTAATCCAAGGCAATTTAGCCAAAGGCTATCCATTGCTGGCAAAAAGGTTTGACCACCAAATATTCTGTTGGTTGAGTGAAAGCCCATCACGGAAGCCATAACCAGCCCAATGAATCTAGGGTTTAACAACCTCCTAGGCTTTTCAAATTCTCTTAGCCACAAAATTTCCCAAAATTTAGATTGGTTCCTCCATGACCAAAAGGGTTTGAAAACCAATCGCCTTCCAGGCAGGTCTATGCATAGGAAAACCAAACTAGATACAATGTCTAAGAAGAATTTTTCAGGCCTCATCACTAGTGAGGGCATGAATTATCCATTTGACACATAAGGAATTCCCTTGCCACTAAGTGGAGAGAAGCCCAAGCCCTGCAGAGTCTCTGGGAAGGCAACAAAATTCCTAGGAAATACGATGAAACCCTTTGTGGGAATCTGTAGAGGCCCAGAGAAAATCTTCGAGCAGCTTTTCAAGCTTGCCATAAGCAGCCTTTGAAGGTGCCCAACAGGAAGAATAGTAGACATGGGTGGCAACAAGCACCTTAGAGAAAATCTGAAATTTCCTTGCCAAAGAGAGGGGCTTAGTAATCTAGTAGGAAAGCTTCTGGTCAACCCTAGAAAGAACAGCTTGCCATAACTCAACTGAAGAAGCCTAAAAATCAAAGGGAATTTCTAGGAACCAAAAAATTTCTTTTGGCCCAATCCACTTCCAACTATATTGTTGAAACCAAGGAGAAGTAGGCAAAATAGATTGTTTGTAGCAAAAAGTTTTGTACCACTGGATGGCAAAACCAGAAGCAAGACAAAAATTATTAAGGCAATCTAGGGCCACTTTAATATTTTCTTCTTCCTCCAGAAGGGTGAGGAAAGAATCATCTGCAAAATGACCATTAACTAATTGAGCCTAAAAGTTAGGTAGAGAAATACCCTTGACACACTATTGGAAAATCATGTGGGCCAAAAGGTAGCTAAATCCTTCAGCTGTAAGAACATACAAAGAGGGGGAAAGAGGGCATCCTTGTCGAATGGAATGAAAGAATCCAAAGGTAGAAAATTGATGACCATTGATGGTGATACAAGCAGAGGCATCTGCAAAAAGCATATGAACAACCTAAATAAAATTTGGCCCAAATCCCAAGGCTTGTAACATAGTAAGAATAAAAGAACATTCAATGAGGTCATAGGCTTTGGAAAAATCAATTTTACAAAGATGGCTTTCTGGTTTGAATGTCGGGCCCATTTCATGACTTCCCAAACAACAATGATATTATCCATAATGAACCTGGATTTGATGAATCTTGTCTACTCTGAATGCACAATCTAAGGCAACAGATGGTGAATCTTCAACGCCAAAGCCTTGACAATAATTTTGCAAGAAACATTAAGAAGCATGATAGGCCTCCAGTTGCAAATGTCCTTTGGATCTCTAAATTTAGGTATGAATTTGATATTGTCTTTGTTTATTAAGTTACCTAGAGAATTAACATGAAAAGCCCCTAAGTAAACATGATGCATATCTTGCCCTACATAGTCCCAAAGGGCTTTATAGAACTCACAAGGGAAGCCATCGATCCTCGGGGCTTTGTCGTCAGCCATGGAATGAACAACTTCCTTGAGATCATCAATTATTAACAATTGATCATAAAAGTTTTTCTAGGTTGGGGAAATCCTATTTGACACGACAACAAGGTAATCTTGAAGGGCTTGCTAGCGCACAGGAGTAGGTTCCTGTGAAGTGAAAACCTACTCATAATAATGTATAAAGGCCTGGAGAATGTCAAGGAGCTTAGAGAGCACCTGAATACCATATTTGATTTTTTTAATGCCCGGGGATGAGTGCTTGACATGCAATGCCATAAAAAACTTTTTGGAGGCCTGATCACCAACTTTGAGCCAATGTAGCTAGGCTTTGATTTGTGCACCTCTAGCAGCATAATTGTCTGCAATTTTCTTTTTCTACCTTAATCCTGCCACCCTAGCTTGCAATGATGGAGAAAAGGGACTGGCCACCAAAGATTCAGTAGCTGACCGCAAGTTAGCAGTGGTAGCCTCATAAGACCGCCGGTGAAAGATAGCCAATTGGTGCCCATAAATGTATAGAAATCTAGCTGTGCATGTGATATCATCATTCCACCAAGTAATCCAGCCTATATGATGAGCTAGTCTACACTCTAAATTCCACACTTTGCGAATGTGGGCTAGGGTTGGCTTGTGGAAGAGTAAAGACGTATTAAAAAAATTTGTGTCTTGTTCGTGTGAGGCTATCATGTATCCCATTCAATGCAAAAAGAAATGGAGAAGTGGTTGGACAGAGTCACATCTACTAATGGCTTAACTGGTAGAGAAGAACTATCAAAAGAAAAGAAAGATTGAGCCAAGATTATGGCATGATCAAGGTGTTTAAATATTCTATTAGAGCCAACCCTGAAATTACACCAAGTGTGCCAAAGAGAATGAGAATTTGGCGATGACCAATATTAGGGTCAAAAAGCCCCAATTTATTGCACATGTATAACCATGCCTCCCTCTCACCAGTTTCCCATCTAAATGGTAGGGTGTCATCCTTATCATATGCCATCTCAAGCATATTGAAATCCCCACATAATAACCAGGTAGCAATTGCCAATGAATCAATAATCCAATGCCAAAACAAAGCGTGCTCCATGACATCAATAGAAGCATAAACATTAATAATCCTAAAGGAATGATTATCAATGTTAACAAGAATCCAGACAAGTCGAGGAGTGGGATCAGACCCATGGTCGACCACACAAGAATGCCACTGTGGGGACAAAAGGGTGACAACTCCACTATGCCCAACCTCATGTGGTGTGTAAAACATTTTACTGGCCAGCCAAATAGAACGGCAAGCCAAAGCCAACAAAAATCTAGAAATTTTAACCTCTTGGAGACAAAGCACTTTAATACCAAAATATTTTCATAAAGTATCCCTAAAAAAATACTTTCTGGAGAGGTCTGTTAGACCTCAAACATTCCATGAGAGGAAATTCATGAATGAAACTCCTCCATATTGTCGGAGTCTAGTTCCTCTTCATTTAGGGAAGAGAAATGATTCTGTAGAAACTTTGGCAGGATTGACCCAATCTGAATAGGAGAGGAAAATCTCCACTTTTCTTGCATATATTCACCCTCTTCACACAATGGAGATGAACTGCAAGACTGCCTTTGAGCTCTCAATATGGGATGAGAAATGCTTGGTTGAGAAATCATAATGACAATAGGTTGAGGCATTGTCTTTGCCCTAGGCTGCACAGACACATTGTTAGCTCCAACAGGAGTGCCTGTCCCCTTCCCTAAAGGGTTTGAAACGACCTATGATGGTTCAGAGGCCTTAGAGGCCGACCCAAAACCAGTTGAATTATTTTTCTGATTTGTAACCGTGGTCCATTTTTCCTTTGGTTTGGTAGCAGAAGGCTCTACTTGATGAGGCTTTTCAATATCTCATGGTGGAGAAGGTGTAAGAAGAACTGCCAAAGGGCAGTCCTTAATCTTGTGGTCTTCCAACTGACACCTATAGCACGTGTTGGGAAGATAAAAATAAGTGACTTTCTAGGTATGCCAAAGAGCTCCAATTTGAATATTAATGGATTCTTTCAAATCCTTGGAGAGGTCTATTTCCACACAAACCTATTTTTGGGGCCGGGCCTTAAAAAAATTATCAGACTCAACACAAATGACCCTCCCCAATGAGGATGCAATATGATTCAAAAAAGGTATGCAAGACAAAGGTAAACCAGAGAATTCAATCCAAACCCGGACCCGCAACTTAGTGTCATGTGAGACAACAAAATCTTGGGTCCATGCCTAGAAAACTAGCAAGGATGACCTGACATACCAAGGATCGTGGGTAAGATAGCTTGGACATGATTGAATTTCGCAAAGCAGAAAAAAAAAAACCCTTGGTTAAATTTTGGACCATATCAAGGCAGACTCCATGTGGGACCTTAGCCTTGTTGACCCATTCTTTAAGCGCATTTTTGGGGGGAGTCCTCCCAACAAAATAACCCACAAGGGTGTGTTGCTCAAGCCATTGGCAAGTAGAATCAGAATCTAGTAATGGAAAAATCACATCAGCTAGGGATTCAGAGTTCTTACCTCATGAAAGACTTTCAAAACAAATTTTTGGAGACGTTTGTTCGAAGGAGGAGCCATTGAGCAACGTCGACAAACTGCTAACACTAGCATGAACTATTGGGTTAGAGCCGGTTGAAGGCATATTAAAAGACAAAAAACATAGTAAATGTGGTCGGACACACAAGAAAAGAGGGGTTTCCTATGTAGAATGTGCAGTATGATGTAAGAGGGGCGAAGGATGACTGCAAAAACCACAAAAACCTAGTAGAGCTCATACCTAATTAAATAATTTTATTATTTAAGTGAATTTTTCTTTAAATAATATTTAATTATTTTCCATTTCAATATCCATTTTCCTCTCATAATTAAATAATTTTATTATTTAATTATTCCCCTTTCTTAGGTCCCATTTTCTTCTAATAATTAAATAAAAGATTATTTAATTATTTCCACCTTTCCTCTCCCATAATTAAATAATTTTAACAATTATTTAATTACCTAACACTCCTCTCTCATTTAATTTTCCCACCTTTCTTCCTCAATGTTGACTACTAAAATCAAATACCTTTATTTAATTTTAGCTCCTTTATCCATGTCTTTTCTCTCATTAATCCTCCACCTTTGATTAAATTAATTTCAATTTAATTTCCACCCTTGATTTCTTTCAAGCAAAGCATATAAATAAATCTCTCATCTAAGCCATTTAGAGAACACATATCATTATCTCACCTACATTCTACCATTTTCATTCTAGCACTCTTATCTATCACATCTCTACCATTTTCTATCTAGACCTCAAGCATACATTCATCTATCTTATCAAGATTCATACCATATCATATCAAGATCAAGATCAAGGCAATATCAAGGTTATGCAATCAAAGTCCAAGGGAAACAACCATATCAAGAGTCCATGTTCAAGGTGACTTTGTTTCATTTCATGAATGCATTATTTACTAGCTCTTATACACAATTGAGGTTTGATGGTGAATGTGGATTGGATGTAATCAAAGTATGAGGGCAACAACCATATCAAGAGTCCATGTTCAAGGAGATTTTGTTTCATTTCATGCATGCATTATCTTCTAACTCGTATACACAATTGAGGTTTAATGGTGAATGTGGATTGGATGCAATCAAAGTTTGAGGGAAACAACCATATCAAGAGTCCATGTTCAATTCGACTTTGTTTCATTTCATGCATGCATTATCTTCTAGCTCTTATACACAATTGAGGTTTGATGGTGAATGTGGATTGGATGCAATCAAAGTATGAGGGCAACAACCATATCAAGAGTCCATGTTCAAGGTGACTTTGTTTCATTTCATGCATGCATTATCTTCTAACTCATATACACAATTGAGGTTTGATGGTGAATGTGGGTTGGGTGCAATCAAAGTCTAAGGGCAACAACCATATCAAGAGTCCATGTTCATGGTGACTTTGTTTCATTTCATGCATGCATTATCTTCTAGCTCTTATACACAATTGAGGTTTGATTTGATGGTGAATGTGGATTGGATGCAATCAAAGTATGAGGGCAACAACCATATCAAGAGTCCATGTTCAAGGTGACTTTGTTTCATTTCATGCATGCATTATCTTCTAGCTTTTATACACAATTGAGGTTTGATGGTGAATGTGGATTGGATCTAGTGCTTCCTTTGTTATATCTTTTCTGCATCATACAGATTTATAGTGGCTAATAACCAAAATTAAAAATCTAATATGTTGTGATATTGTTAAATGTAGTAATGATAGTGCTAGGTGCTATAATTGAACTCCTAATTAAAGTAAAAATAATGAAAGATGTAACTAATTTTCTTGTGTAACAAAAAAAGAAAGGCACCAAACAATTATATAGAAAAGCAATCTCTAATTATCTTTATCTATTAGACTTTAAAACTAATCTTTTGAGAAGTTAAAATTTGAAGTATAGAATAAAAGTAATCTCATGGGTTGGTAAATTAAACAGAGTTATTGCTAATAATCTTATAATATTACAAATAATAATTTAGAGATAAAATTTGTCATAAATTTATTTTATGAAGATCTCTTCCATTTTTCTTTACATTTAAAGATATGTCAAAAGACAAATCTAACTGATTTACAAAATAAATTGATCTACTAAATCTTATTTTACCACTTTCCAAAATAATTATTGACACTTATTAATAAATATTTTATTATAACATCAATAATAATAAAAATTGATTTAAAAAAAAAAAAAACTTTATATAATATTAATATTAATATTCAAAATTTAAAATACAAAATAACATTGAAACTGAATATTAAAAATTACAAACTACAGACAACCTTATAAATAAATTAGTTAATACATATTAATTTTAATTATGATATAAAATAGAATTACTAGGCATTAAATAACAAATGAAATTACTAGATTTTAATAACCTATCAGTTATCTTGAAAGAAGACTAGGCCTAAACAATAGTAATCCCTGTTCTTGAGATTTAGCAGAGTTCAACTCCTGACAGACAAATTCTACGACAGAAGAATGTTCAAGCCTTAGGCCTGCTTTCCAACGGTTGGTTCGGTTCTATTATCTGGGTCAAAGACAGGAAAATGAAGAAGATTTTACTCCTTTCTGTTTAACCATTCATTTGGGAAAAAAATTTAAAAAGACAAAAATATGGGTGATGATGTTGAGAAATGAGAACAATTCTTGAGTAAATGAAATGTGACATTGTTATTGTCCGTTGAATTAACTTGTGGTAGGGGAGAGGGGTGTAGGACTTTTGTTTTTTTTCAATGTGAACTGGTATCTTACCTATTGTTAGAAAAGACAAAAAGTGCAGGTGAGATTGCTGATAGATGTAACATTTGTATTGACATTAATGATGTTGAAATAATTTTCATGTGTGAACAAGTGTAAAATTGTCAATTGATGATATTTGAATAAAGTGTAAAATTATTAATTGATTGAATGTGTTCAAATGAAATATAAATTGTTGGGGAGACTAGACCTTGTGACCTCTTGCCTGCAACAGGATGCTTTAGCAAATCGAGCGAAGCCCCCCGCCCCAAATGAAGTGCAGAGTTATCAATTGATTGATTAACTTGTTAAACTACAAAATTGTCAACTGTTTACTTCTTTCAGTGTAACCGCTCATTTATAGATACGCGTTAAATTGTCAATTGACTTCTTGACTTAGAACAAGTAAAACAGTGAAATTATTTCATCTTTTGTTAAATCAACTGCAAACAAATATGTTAAAAACTAGATTTTATCTTTAAAATTATAAATACTTTGTTGAAATTTCTATTACAAGTAAAAAAGAGTACAAAATTATTGGTGGCAATATTAATACATGATATTAAAAGAATGTTAAAATGAAAATGAAGTGTAAAATTGTCAAATGATTAATTGACTCCTTGACTTTGATTTTTGACTTTTGACTTTAATTTTGAGCCAAAGAAAACTGTAATATTACTGCATCAAATTTACACTTAAAATTAAAAATACTTTCTTCAAATTTCTATTAAACCATTGATCTTCTAACAAATTCATTTACCTATTATTCAAGTAAAATTACTGTCAATAGTGGCTTGGTGTGATGGTTAAGTTTTGTTGTTATTCTTGCCATCAAGGTTCAAAGTCTATTGAGATGTAGTTGTTGAGAATTTATATTGGGGATGCGGTCCCCCATTTGTCCCTCTTAATAAAAATAAAAGATTATTAAAAATAGGGAAATCTTTGGATAAGTAGGAGGCATTTTCCACAATGTGTCAAATTATGATATTGCTATCAGAATTCAACCGTATAGTTTTTCAAGTCAAATTCATGACCCATGTCATGATAGGGAAATCTTTAGTTTCACATTACCTTGCTGCCATATTAATGTACAGGAGCTTCAACAAATAAGTAATTTCTTGTTTCTCTTTATATATAGAGGACTCCCTATATCCTTAAGTACTACAGCACAAAATCATGGCCACCTCCTTTGGGCTTTTGAGTTCGAGGGGCTTTCTATGGCTGCAGCTGGGAACTTTTGTATGGCAGGTCATATGACCAATTGCCACAATGAGATTACCATGGGCTTTACTAAGCACAGGTATCTATAAGATTTTCTCAAAGAAAAAATTTTGCAATGATTATTTTGTGTTGTTATCAACAGATTTGCATGACACAGCTGATGCAAACCAGTTCTTGGCAGAAAACAAAGTTAAGATTAATGAGGCTACCTTAGGTGACTCATCTGCTATGGTCTTCCAGTATAACAAAACTCATTACATATGTGACAGTCAAAAGGCAAGCCAGGTAAGATTGTTGATTGCTGCTGAGCTTAATGGTGTGCCTATTGTTAAAGAGTATAAAGTTGTAAATGGTTTCATGGGTGTGTTGAATTTGTGCTCAGCTGATGAAGCCATAAGATTGTGTTTGCCAAGTAAAAGGTTTAGATTGTCCTTCAGGAAAACATTTACCTTCTGTTTGATAGAACACGTGCCACTTATTGTCGACAATTACTGGCTATCAAAAGTGTTAAGTGGTATCCCCTTGTATTTGAATGCTAATGGTGATGAAAAACTGTCATCAATATTGACATTAGTATTAATCATTCTGGACTTCACTTACAACATTTGGGTTCCATTACTAGATAAGGTATATCTGATCACTGTCAGATGTGTACAGTTATTACTGTCAACTCTTGGTCCAAATCTAAGGTTTATGTTGTTTTACTTGCTGAGCAACTTTGACAACACATATTTGCCCTGCTCAATCGGTGATTTTAAGGTCAAGATCAGGAAGACTGGAGCATTCTATACAACTGACAACACTATCTTAAATTGTCCAGTTAAGTGGATAAGTAAGGTAAGATTTGATGATATTGATATAAGCAGAGATCATTTTGAGTTACAGGCAAGTGCTTTCAGGGGGCAGCTAACTATATTACAGCGCAGAAATAATTTTGTAGAATTTGAACGAAGGCTGCTGGATATTCTGTTTAATCTTGTAAAGCTCAGGTATACAATGAGCGTGCATAACTTTCAGACATACATTGGGTGCTGGAAGTTCCTAAAGGAAGGTGATATTGGTTTGGTTCAAACTGTTGATAAGGGCATTATAAACAACATGCATTTATTTCGGCTTGAGGACTTCAGCAACCTCTTTTTGGGCAGTGATATCCACGTCTAAAGAGTTGATATTGCTGAAGCCTATCATTTTATGATTGCTGGAGAAAATGAGAAAATTTTTATACTTGGCCTGGTTTTAAGCTTTAGGAAGGTTTTGCTTTGGTCTTTCTCCAATATATATTCCCTTTTTAAATTCTTCTATTTTATTTCCTGTTTTCGGTTTTATCATGTTCGATGTAAAATCTTAAAGGAATGGCAGTTCAGATCAGCATTTCTATATAATGATTCCTTTTCTATTAGTCCCATGTGGACTATTTATAGTCTTGTGTTTGATTTTTTAGTGTAATTTTCACTTGGCATGATTAAATGAACAAGAATTAATTAATAATTTATCGTAATCTTCTAAGATTTTATTTATTTTTTATTTTAAAAAATATAAAACTAGTAATCGCATCTTGGTGTGCAATAGGTATGCTAAAGAGTTGTGGAAGGTCCATTAGAAAAAAAATTGATCCATTTTTTGCAATTTGTGGTGTACATGTGGTCATTGATAGAGATATAAGGGTAGGTAGTGAGATAGAGAGTGAGAGATAGAGATAGAGAGATATAGAGGAATAGGGAGATAGAGAAATATAAGATATAGAGAGGGGAAGAGTGTAAGAGGTAGAGAGACAGAAACATAGAGTAGAGATAGAGCTATAAAGAGGGAGATAGAGAGAGCGAGGGAGACTTAGAAATATATGAGAAGAGAAAGGGATAGAGTGACTACCTTTCTCTCCTTTCAAGAAAAGCATGTTGTGGAATGTTACAATCAGGCAAGTGCCTGTGTCTGCTATTCTTAGTTAACTAGGAGAATGCAACATTTATGTATATTGTCCTCACTTATCTCTGCCATATTTTCACTGCACCAACAATCTTTCTTATGCCATTAGACATGAGAGCTACGTCTGCAGATTCTATGGCTATCGCAGAGCCTTCCACACCCTTCCACACCCATAGCTATCCCAGTCATGCCCTCCTGCTTTAGCTCTCTAATAAATCTCAGCTTGTCTTCTGGAAGCAATTGGGCATGAACTTCAATTTCTCCTACTTGTACACCATTACCAGGGCTCCTCTATTAAAAATGTTGTGATAGCCATTTAAGGCATGTACCTCTTTTTCAACTTCCATTTAAGGCATGCACCTCTTTTTCAACTTCTGCAGCAAAATCAACAGTATCCTTTGAGCATGATTGCTCTGATTCCTAATTTATGAAATTAGTAAGAAACCAAAAAAAATTAAGCCATGAAAATGGAACACAAATAATGACAAACAAATCACCAAACCAAAAAATGAAAAATAAACTTCAAAAACGGAATGAATCCTAAAAGAAAAAATTATTAACAGCTAACCTTAAATTTATTAACTGCTTTTGCTGCTTGTGGCCGGATGCGGTCTGCCACACTAAATACTCCTACAAATTTTGTATCTACTACTACATATGCTACTATGAAGCATTCCATATTCCACGTGTCTATTACATTTATAATCCACCATTGGAAAAATGTTAGCAGTCTGAAAGTTGTAATAAGAAGAATAATTACTGTTGCAAGCGCCAATTTTACCTTCACCCCAACAAAGCGAGTTTCAAATGGTTGTTGCCAATGTAAATTTTATGGACAACAATTAACCACAGATGCAATCTCCTTGCAATAGATTGAAATCTTTCACCTCTGCAGAGGGCTCAATGCCTTGTTACCTACAATATGCTACCACTGCCATGTCCATAGGATGTGCTGATTTACTCTTCAAGCTTGATATCCTGTATTTATGTATGCATTTCCTTTATTACCTTATCTATGGATATATATGAATAGATCCAAACAGAATGTTTCTTAAAACCTATGGTAGAAATTTTTGCGTACCAATGCAACAAATTCTGTCTATTTCTGGCCTCTGAATCCACAAACTTGATGTCCATCTTTTGAAATTGTCTTATCAAAGGCTACAACTTTGAGCTTTCCCAAGGCTTCTAGAAACCCTCCACCTTTGATGAGAAGGCTGAGCCTTGCAGCATGGCCAAGCCACATGGGCAAGAAAATATATAAGAACAAGCGATTTGTATATGTATTTATGAGCATCCAACGACCACTTGATAAATGAAATCATTGCTTCTGCTATTGCCACTAATACAATTGAAATGTACACCGTAAAGAGCACATGGGCAAGAAAATATATAAGAACAAGCGATTTGTATATGTATTTATGAGCATCCAACGACCACTTGTTAAATGGAATCATTGCTCCTGCTATTGCCACTAATACAATTGAAATGTACACCGTAAAGATGGTTATTTTCCATGTACAAACTAAGGCACAACCTAATAAAGATCGTTATTTCGACAAACCAACAAGGATATTTTCCATAGACCGAGAATTTCTGAACCTAAGACCTACCTATGACTATGCTCGATATACTGGGGATTCTATTGCTATAGTTACCAGTCCCTCCATGCTTTAGGATATGGCTTGGTTTTTTCAACAAAGGGTATAGGTAATTAAAACTTGATGAAAGTTTAACTCGAGCGTTTTTAAACACAGCATACGTGGGGTATAGTACTTGGCAAATCGGTGTAACAACTGCTATGTGCAGGACTGTTGGTTTTGGGTTTCCTCAACAAAGTTCACCATCTTTGCCACTCTAGAGTCCTCTGCCTTGGCTACAGTCCTTACACTTAAATACCCTGCATTTCTTAGTAGTTTATAACATATCCTTTCTAGAGGCTTTTTTCTACTGTAGCGAACTGTGGAAACCTTGAAACATTGAACATTCAAACAGTTAAACTAACATCCATACCAATTATTCAGGTAATTTAAGGTTACCTGTAAGATTCAAGGTGCCACCCCACACCGCCTTACCCACTTCTTTTTCCACAGGCACGGATTCACCTATCAAGCTACTTTCATGTGGCTAACTTGTACCAGATATCACAATGCCATCTAGAGGAATGCTTTCGCCAGCTTTCACAGCCAAAAAGGGTTTTAATTTCCACAGGCTTAATAGGCACTTTTTCCCCTGTTTCCTTGACCACTTTATTTTGAGGCAAGCATAATGCATATAAAAATTTGGGAAGACTAAACTATAATTTAGAGTACAGACTAAACTAGGGGAGAGGAGAGGACTCACTATCTGAGTATGTTTCAATAGTTGTGATAGTAGTTGTTTATATAATGCTCAATATTTTTATTAATATTGGATCAATAGTTGTGACTTTAAAGTTGTTAGTGTTGATGATAACTACCCATAATTAAACAAAATGTATTCCTTTGATCTAAAAAGCAACAAATCATGTGATTCCACATCAGCACTCAATAAAACATGCTGTGAATGCACAAGTATTGGTCTCACCTTTTTTTTGGGCCTTTTTGGACACCTTGACAAAAAGCATGCTAATGTGGCATCATATTTGATGATGTGGCCCCGAAACCTTAGTTATAAGCAGGAGACTTGTCAAGTAAGCTGCTATAAAAAATTGGGAGTGATTTGAAATTTCCACGCAGGATAATTAGAAGCGCGAAGTTAGGGTGCACAACTATTGGGTCCTCTAACAAATGGGTAGACTAAGCTAGTAAACAAGAGTATGAAAAATATACTAAGATATAATGTTGGAGATAAGCACAAGAAATGGGACTTATCTTTACCTCAAGCTAAATTTTCCCATAACATTCTAGCAAACAGGTCAATAAAAAAGTCAACATTCAGAATTGTTTATGGTAAAAACCCAAGGGGGTTTTACACTTGGTATAGTTTCCAATTCCAAAATGGGTTAGTGGTGATACAAAGGCATTTGGAGAGTACATACAATAATTACAGGATGAAGCTACAAAATGAAAATTAGAGGTATATTTAAGATAAGAAAGATTTCCCTACAAGAGATGTACAACAAGATGGAATATAAGAAGATTAGTATCTATAAAATCCTAAAGAAAATAAATGACAATGCAAGTATGAGGTAGACTTGTCAAATTTAAAATCTCTTTAGTATTAAGTGTTTCTAATTTATGTGCAAACGATGGGGAAGATAATGAAGAAGACACAAAGCAATTGAATTGGGAGCAACATGTATGAAGAAAAAATAGAAAGATAGGACAAGTTTTAGACAAGAAGACAATGAACATGAGATATGGTAGTTACAACAAGTATTTGGTATAGTGGGAAGGATCACAAGAAGAGGATAACACTTGGATTTTAAAATAGGAATTGAAGAAATTCAGCAATAAATTGTAGGAACTTAGTCAATGCAATTTACAAGAGCTTAGTTTTTCCAACCAAAAAAAAGATGTAAGAAATCAAAACTTGTAGAGATCGTAACTTTTGTATTTGAGAAGCCATTTGAACTATATTTTTTTCAAATAGAAAGTTTTGAGTATATCCACATCACTATAACCTATCTTATCATGCTATAACTCATTTCCATATTTTTGAAGGGAAAATTCAATCATCTAAGGCTAAAAGATTACATTTTTTCAAAATTTTAAGAGTTTTCTAGACATAACAATTTAACTTCTAAGAGTGATCTTGCGTTGAAGTTCACCCCCAAAACTCATTTAGTTGTGTAAGGTTCATAGCATAACTTCTAGGTCCATCCATGCTCAAATGAAAAATTATTAAAATAACATTTTTTTTTTTAAATTAGTCTTTTAGTATTTTTCATAGATTTAATTTTGTGGGAGGACTTTTAGATTTTAGTGGGAGAATCAAGAACTTCACAAAATTTGGAGTAGGATTTTTATTGAAGGATTGGATTTTCTTGGTATTGGCAACATTAGAGGAATACAAAAGAATTGGTAATTTGTGGTGCAATCTTGTTGAAGTTTGTTTCTACACATTTTTTTATTAGTTCTTGTTTACTATTATTTTTATACACTTTCGTTTGCATCAATTTATGATCTTATAAAATACGAATCATACTCCGCCTAATCCCACTTATTCCTCAACTAAGCGTATTCTATGTGAATGTTACACCAAATTACCCAACAAACTTTTTATACAATATTATTTTATTTAACCCTTTCAATATTGACCTTTTAACAATAATTATGTAATCAAACTATTATACACCATATATAAATATAAAATGGTGTAATATCGAAGATCTTTAACACATATGACAAACTAAAGAAAAGTACAATTCAATGTATTACAAAAATAAACTTTAGTGAAACAAAGTTTAACTAAGCTTCCAGACCTAAATTCTTTATATCTTGCACTACCGATTGTAGCACTCTTTCTTGTTGTGGAAGTTTTTTCTTGACACTCTTCCTCTCCATACATTTCTTCATCCACCCAAAAATGCTTGGAAATTTATCCTCAAACATAATCTTAAAATCTCCAAGTATTTCATATGTATGGAACCAACATATCGTTGGGGCAAATGCAATATCTACTATTCCAAAAGTGTTTCCTCCAAAATAATCTTTTCCCTTGAGAGTTTCTTCTAATATTCCTAAACTTTCTATAAATTGTCCTTTCCTTCTTCCTGTTCTTCTCCTTTACTTCGGAATATACACCTCCCTGGATCAATAACCTGCCGAAAATAATATAATAATGTTATAATACATTCCATTAAAAATGTCCTATAAATGATTTTAACTTTTTAAGTAAATATCAACAATGCTTTTGACCACAAACCTTTTTTTCTATAAAATCTACCCAAAATCGAGCCATGGCTCGGTCATATGGATCAGATGGTAAGAAAGCTGGACCATTGCTCCATACCTCATCAATATATTGCAGTATAATGGCAGACTCAGCCACAGGCCTGCCATTGTGAATCAAAACAGGTACTTGCTTATGCACAGGATTCATTTCCAGCAAAAGGGCACTCTTTTCAGACCCATAATATTGTTCCACATACTCATATTTTATGCCCTTTTCTTCAAGGGCAATCAAAACTCTGAGGGCAAAGGGGCTGCCCCAGAACCCAAGAACCTTAACCTCATCTTCATTTGCCATCTCCACCTGTTTTTTCTTCAATCTTGAGTTAAGTTTTCTTTGCAGCAGAACAACTGATCTTTGCTGTAGTTATATTAGCTTTCTGCTTTGCTTGGCAACAAAAGCGTGGTATATTGTTGACGTAGTTGCTAGTGTAATGACGGCCAGGCCTGGAATTTGACAGCCACCCCTACCTGTCATACAATTTTTTTTTACGGTTTGTTCATTTAAATGCCTGTCACTTTACGTTTTATGAAAAAAATTAGCTGTCAAAAAAATTTAAATATCAATTTCAAACCTATCCAACAAAAAATTAAAGATCGTAATCACCTGAAAAAAATGCTGTGGAAATTTTTTTATTGTTTATTTCTTAAATTCATTTATCTAAAAACATAAATTATTTATAAAAGCCAAATAAAATTTCAACATACTCACTAATCACTAATCACTGTAAACAAAATACTGTAAAATAAATGCTGATGAAAAGTTAAAATTTGTGTTGTGTTATTCATATGGATATCCTATATATATATTAAAAAAATGTAAAATTAAAAAATATTGATAATTAGAAATAAATGTAAAAATCTTAAATTTACTGTTACAATTAACAAGAAGTTTCTAAATTCATATAGAAAATAAATCTTGTTAAAATATTCAAAAAGTGAAAAAACAATTATATTCTATTTTGAATTTTTTTTGAATTAATATATATTTTTATAATAAATATTATAAATCATATATATTAATATAAAGCAATGATAACTATTAGTAAAAATGTTAAAATCTTAAATTTATTGTTAAAAATATTTTAAAAATTAGAAAGAACTATATTTAATATTGAAAAGATTCTATTTTGAACAGATTTTGAATTAATAAATATTATAAATCATATATATTAATATAAAGTGAAATTAGAAAGAATTATTCCAATTCTAAACTAATTTATGTTTTTATCATAAACATTATATATATATGCCTACAATAAATTTTTACGGTTTAATAATAATTTTAAGTGTCATATTTACGGTTATATAAAAATATAGCAAGTCAAATTATACGGTCTAATAAATTTTTAGGTTGTAATATACGGTCCAAAATACAAAAAAGGTCAAATAGACCATCAAATTCCAGGCCTGATGACGGCCATCCAAATTTGACCCGTCTCTATGCCTACTGGCCTTGGAAATGAAAATATCTTGACTCTTCAATATTTTTATATTTTTATAAGGTTTAAGATAAAGTTTGTTCCCTTTGGTGTTTTCAATCAATCGAATTATGATTTACTTAACAAAAAGTATTATATAAATTTTATAATAAAAAGTGGTTGTTAAATAAAAGGTATAAGTAATAGAATTAAGCATAAGTGACAATTTGATGAGGTGGAGGTGGACGATCATTATGTTTTGGGATTATCTATTAGGTATGTATAATAGTCATCTCAAGTGTTTTTCAACTAATTTATTGTTATTGTAAGATTATGATGACAGAAACATTTTATCTTGACGATGGAGTTATAACTAGCAATTGCATCTTAGTGTGCAATGGGTACGCCGAAAAGGTGTGGAAGGTTAATTAGGTAATATTTTGGTCTTTTTTTGCATACATAAATGTGGAGTACATGAAGTCAAGTGGTAGGACCTTTGAATAAGGTATATAATCACGCTCCATAGAAGATCATATGATAATATCTCCAATATTATGGCAATATATTTGGACCTATAAAATATTATGATAATATCTCCAATCCTAACACACAATATATATAAGTGTACAAAAAAATCATGTGTTGTAAACTACTATATAATTTAGACATTCATCTCCATACGTCAATATCAAAACCCAAATCAAGTTTAGCTAGCTAAGTAGTGTTATCTTAACATTTCTATAACTAGTCCATGATTCTCTCAAAATCCCCATGGTCTTTCCTTTTTGACTACTCACACTAAGTACACATTATTGTAGTTGTAATTAGAAACTTTCATGACATGTAGATGAGGTCAATTGGTGGGCCATTTATCAAAAGATGGTGTTTGTGCAATAAAGGTCTCAATGTAGAAATAATAACATGGAGTAAACTATACATTCACATATAGGGATCCAATCAAGAAGATAATTAGGGTCCATTGCCAATAGGCTCATATTATTTTTGCAATAAGGAGAGAGAGAGGATGGGAAGAGCGAGTGAGAGAGAGGTAAGGAGATAGAGATAGAGATAAAGATAGATATGGAGATGGGTATGGAGAAGGATATGTAAGGAAAAAGAGGTAGAAATAAAGAGAGGGATAGATAGAGATGGAAGAGATAAATATATATAGAGGATGAGAGAGAAAGAAATAGAAAGATAAAGCTAGAGATGGGAGTGATATATGGAGAGAGGTATAGAGAGGGAGATAGATATATAAATAGATAGAGAGGGGAGAGGAGAGAAATAGAGAGGGGAGAGAGGTAAAGTATATATATATATAAGAGGTAGTGATAGGGAGAGAGGGAGAGTGGGAGAGATAGGGATTGGAAGAGAGAGAGATAGAGAGATCTAGTGGAAAATATAAAGAGGGAGAGAGAGATGCAAGGAGACATAAAGAGATAGAGATAGTTCTCTCTCAATCCATCCTCCTCTCTTCGCCTATTTCTCTCTATATTTGTCTTCCCTTCTCTCTTCATCTCTCTCTCTCTATCACTTTTCTCTCTCCATTTCTTTGTTCCTCTTTAGGTCCTATTTATCCCCAACCCCTCTCTTAGTAAAAAAACTATTTTAATCTGTACTATAAAAAATATATTATATATTTTGTTAATAATTTGCATCATAGAATATAATATATAAATATAATATTATTTTTAAAATGAATTTAATAATTTATCTCACTATTTATCTCTCCCTCTCTCTCACACTCCCTCTTGATCCCTCAATTTTACATATCTTTGCCTACTATTTATCTTTTTCTATCTATCTCCCTCTCTCTATGCCAAGAAATAGGGAACCCTCTTTAACAATGCTACCTCTAATCCCTTAACACTACACCAGCCCCAACTAAACCTAGATTACACCTAGAAGCTTTGTTAAATTAAGCTTTAGAAACCCAGCTGGAGACTTCCTTCAGATAGATTTTTTTCACATAGACTGGTTATCAACTACCCTATTAACAAGGGAAATTGTTTATATAAAGTAATTTGAATTATTTTGAATAATTAATATATTATATACACACACATACATGCATATGTTTCTTGCATCCAACTTTTTCAATCCCATTTTCTGTTGCATTATCACTGCCATCGGATTTCACAATTCTTTTTCTTTTTGGTAACACGGTTGTACAATCTTAAGCATTGTAGTACATTCTAATTTAAATGAAAATCCAACCATTGTGTCATACCACCTTTTGTTTAACTTTAAACATTCATTACAAACAATCTATCTGCTATATCACCAAGGGGCAATTTAGTTAGGTTTTGAGTGTAGGTCCTTGTTGCAATATTTGCATCATCTTAATTCTAGATTTACAAATGAGTAAGCTAGGAGCTAATGTATGGGCTCTTGGGTTTGATAACTATCTTTTGTTGAACTAAATTACAGCTATTTACTAAACTTGACATCAATCATCTTTTGTTTAATATGTTTTTATTTTACCATAATTCAGCATTATTCCAAGATCAAGATCAACCCTACCTCGGATTGAACACAAGAACCACATGTTTTCAACTCTGAGCAATACAATAAGACAAACAATGATGTCTCTAAGATTAAAAATAAAACTTGAGCCAAACAAATATGTTACATTTCAAAATTTATAAATCAATTCACAATATCATAGTTAAGAACAAACCAGCATGGCAAAAACATACATAAATAATTAATAAACAATTATAAAAATGAAATTTGGGGTATTTCAGTTCATGGCAAATCAATTTGAAAAGCATGAATGGTGTCCAGCTGTATCATTATGCGAATTTATCTCTGTCTATAGCCATTGCTAGTGTAAAGTCTGGAAACACTTGCTGTTTGGACGTGGCATTCCACAGAACAGTTCACGTGCCTTGTCTTTGCTTCCACATTTTAACACATGCCTCTGAACAAAAGGCAAGAGAATATTTTTAGAGAACCATACGGGCGCCATTCTTCCTCTTCATCACCTTCTTTGTCTTAAACAGTACGTCGATACATTTTCTCTCCCAATTGAATCTAGACGGAATTTTGCATTATATCTGCATTCTTTTAGGAATTCATTTCAATATGCAAAATGGGTATTAATCAAGACTTGAGATGTTCATTTTAAAGGAATTCAAGTTTTATGGCATGGGCGTGCATCTTCTATGGAATTCTGCAACGCTGAAAAGTAAACAGGGGATTTGTTTTGCTGTAGCTCTTGGTAAACCTCAAGTTGTTATCCCCAAGGAAGCTCGAAGTGAAATGCAAGAGCATCAGAATGGTATAGAACAGGGTCTAAATGTGTCGAGGTCAAAAAATTGTTCTCTTCCACGGTCATTATCTTCTGCAGATGGCAGTAATACTCGTAAGAGAGAGCTTTTGAAGTGCTCTGGTTCAGAAATTATTCATGCTTCAACAAATAGAATTCGAGTAGGTTACTATGTAATCCATATATTTTGTGCGTATCCTGCAATCATTGCATTCAGTTAGATAACCTCTCTTTGAGGCATTCTGTCAAACAGTTCATGTGCCTTTCTTATGCTTCCACATTTTGCATACATGTCTACCAGAGCATTTCCAACTAGAATATCTAATAAAATATCCGCTTTCCATGATGCTTTGATGGATGTCCACACCCTGTTCCAGAGCTCCCATTTTGGCAGAGGCAGGGAGGATATTGGCGAAGGTTGTGGAATATGGCTTTACACCTGCCAATTGCATTTGCTTGAAAGTTCCTAAAGCGTTTTCAACAAATCCATTTTGTGCATATCTTGCAATCATTGCAGTCCATGAGATGACATGTTTTCAGGTATTCCGTCAAACAGTTAATGTGTCTTGTTGATGCTTCTACTTTTTGCATGCATGTCGACTAAGACAGTCGCGACCATAATATCTAACAAAGTTCCTCTATCTTTCATGCTTCGATGGATGTCCATACCCTGTTCCAAAGGTCCCATTTTGGCATGGGCAGGGAAGATGCTAGGAAAGGTTAGGGAATTTGGCTTTAATCCTGACAATTGCATTTGCTTGGAAATTTCTAAAGCCTTTTGAACAAATCCATTTTGTGCATATCCTATAAGAATTGCAGTCCATGAGACCACATCTGTTTGAGGCATCTTGTCAAACAGTTCATGTGCCTTGTCTATGCTTCCACATTTTGTATACATGTCTACCAGGGCAGTTGCAACTACAACATTTTTTATGCTTTGATGGATGTATGTATCCTGTTCTAAAGCCCCCATTTTCGTACAGGCAGGGAGAATGTTAATGTAAGCAGATTCAGGTGAGAGACACAACTGGTAAGCTCTATTTCTGTTATGAATACCTCAATCACCCTATTCGATTCGCCTGGAAACAATCTTTTTCAACAGCAATTTTCTCTCACACTGTGCAGCCTTCCCCGTCAATTCACTCTGTTGTTACATTTGAGCTAAATCTTTTTCTTGACATCAATTATCAGCTGCCTGTCTAAGATCTGCATAATCAAATCGCAGGCACTTTGCACTAATTTGCAATGGAGTTCTCAAAGCGCAAGTAACAGCCGTTGACAAGTTAGGGACGTTTTTGCTTAGTGACTCCAGCAACCAACAATGAAAAGTGAACTTGACAAGTTGGGCACGTTTTTGCATAGTGATTCCCGCAACCAACAATGAAAAGCGAACGCCCTGAACAGGCCTGATCAATTTGATCGTCTCCCAAGAATTGTGAGCCGTCCATGGAACATTTTAGCTTGATCAAATTCATAGTGGATACGCCTTCGGCGTAATTATAGGCTCCATGCTATTATATTTAGACCTAAAAGATTTTCCATGTAGAGATGCAAGTTGATCCCATTGATATAGAGGAGGCAGGAAGAAGTAGCCTTGACTACAAGAGTGACTGCTTACACAGAGTGAGAGGTGTAGTCTAAGTGATGTCCATAGGAGAATCTTAGCTCACACATACAAGGAGCACTCCCAAATGATTAAGCAAATCTTGTAGATGTTGAAATTACAAGACAATCTCCTCTATAGCCTATGCCTTATTTATAATAAATACACAAACTAAACCATGTATAAATGTTTAGTCATAAAGAAATTAGAATTGATCTTATTGTATGGGAAAAAAGCTATACATTTAGACTTCCAAAGGTGAAAAATAATAATTTTGAAGAAGTTCTAAAATATGGTAATATAGGCAGGTTGTAAAATTGTATCCCCCAAAAGAGCAACTCTCCAAGAGAACAAATTTGGATGAAAAGGAAAAAATACGATGTAAATTATTCATTTCCAGGATTCTTGAGCACAAGGGCAAAGTCCAAATGATATGTTTAAAGGTATCCATAAATATTGAAAGCCAAACAATTGATATAGGATTTACTTAGGTGAACTAGCCATTTACCTAAGGACAGTCCTTAATAATGCAAGAACCAAAGAAAATGTGTAATTGTGGAGTGAATTCTTGTCTAACACATTTTTTTAAAAGTTTGAAGAGCTAAGTGCAAGGAGAGGACTAAAAGCTCCAACACTAATTTGACTCATTAAGAGTAGGAGAGAAGGGAATATGAACCCTATGCAAAAGAATAATATATAATTCTTGAAGTTGGTATGCCAATTTCATCACCAATATTTCCATCAAGTTTTAGGAGGCTATAGTCTCATTTTGTAAAGAATAACATCGGGGATAAGAATATTTATATGAGGAATTGAAGGAAAATATGAAGCAATAAGGTGAATTTTTTTTTGCCATGTAAACCATGAGGTCTAATCTCTAGAAGAGACAAGTTCCTGAATGGTGTGGATGCCTTTATGATATAGTCTAAGAGATTTATTCTCAAAAATCTCTAGTAGAGGCAAGTTGGAGGTACTAAAATGAGGGGATTGCTACAAATATACCCTTTCATTGAAGGACAACCCATTTATGAATCTATTACTAATGCACTTGAGGAAGAGTTTCATGGTTTCAAATGTTTTCAAGATGTTTTCAGCAACAAATGGATCTTTATTGGATAGAAATTCATGATTTCCATCAATAAGAGGAGAAGAATTATGAAGACCAAATATTTGAGCAATTAGGAAGGCCTTTTTCTTAAGCCATTCAAGCTATTTTTTTTCTTTTAAATTGAAGGTCTCAAAGAGATCCACATCACTATAACCTATCCTATCATGTTACAACTTATTTCAACATTTTTTAGAGGCCAAATTCAATCATCTAAGACTCAAAAATTATAATTTTATTTTCTAATTTATTTCATAGTTTTCTAGACTTAATAATTTAGTATTTGAGTGTGATCTTGTGTTGAAATTCACTCCCAAGGCTCATTTAGTTGTGTTGGGTTCATAGAATAAATTTTAGGTCCATTTGTGCTCAAATGTAAAATTATCAAAAATAGTATTTTTTCTGAATTAGTCTTTTAGTATTTATTCATAGATTTAATTTTTGTGGGAGGATTTGCATATTTTAGTGGGAGAATAAAGAACTCTATAAATTTTAGAGTAGGATTTGTATTTGTATCCAAATATTTTATTTTCTTTATATTGACAACATTAGAAGAATAATAAATAATTGATAATCTATGGTGCAATCTTGTTGCGTTTTATTTCTATATCTTTTTCTATTAGTTTTTGTTTTACTATTGTTTCTCTACACTTATGTTTACATCAACTTCTGATCTTCTAAAATAAGAAGCACACTCCACATATTCCCACTTATTCCTCAACCGAACTTATTCTATGAGAATGTTACAACAAATTACCCAACAAACTTACAATAAATTTATTTAACTTTTTCAATATTGACCTCTTAATAATAATTATGTAATCAAACTATTATACACCATATACAAATATACTATGGTGTAATACCTAAGATCTTTAACACCCGTGACAAACTAAAGGAGAACAGAACTCAATGCATTACAAAAATAAACTTTAGTGAAACAAAGTTTAGCTAAGCTTTGGGAGCAGAATTCTTTCTAAATTGCATTACCACTTGTAGCACCCTTTCTTGTCGTGGAAGTTTTTTCTTGATATTGTCCCTCTCCATACATTTCTTCATCCACCCAAAAATGCTTGGAAATTTATTCTCAAACATAATCTTAAAATCTCCAAGTATTTTGTATGTATAGAACCAACATATCATTGAAGCAAATGCAATATCTACCATTCCAAAAGTATTTCCTCCAAAATAATCTTTTCCTTTAAGAATTTCTTCTAATATTCCTAAACTTTCTATAACTTGTCGCTTTCCTTGTTCCTGTTCTTCTCCTTTACTTCGGAGTATAGACCTCCCTGGAATAACAAGCTGAAGAAAATAATAATGTTATAACACATTCCATTAAAATGTCTTATAAAAGATCAGCAATGCTTTTGACCACATACCTTTTTTTCAATAAAATCTACCCAAAATCGAGCCATGGCGCAGTCATATGGATCAGATGGTAAGAAAGCTGGACCATTGCTCCATACCTCATCAATATATTGCAGTATAATGGCAGACTCAACCAGAGGCCTGCCATTGTGAATAAGAACAGGTATCATCTTATGCACAGGATTCATTTCCAGCAACAGGGGACTTTTAGCAGACAACATATCTTCTTCCACATACTCATATTTTATGCCCTTTTCTTCAAGGGCAATCAAAACTCTGAGGGCAAAGGGGCTGGCCCAGAACCCAATAAGCTTAACCTCATCTTCACTTGCCATCTCCACCTGTTTCTCCTCCAATTCTTATTAAGTTTTCTTTGCAGGAGAAGAACAAACCTTTGCTGTAGTTATATAAGCTCCGTCTGCTTTGCTTGCATCATGCTAGCCGTCCAAATTTAACCAGTCTCTATGCCTGCCGGCCATGGAAACATCTAAAATGGGCCATTTTAGATGTTTCTGTCGTACTTAAAATGAAAATATCTGGACTCTTGAATAATATTACCTTTCTAGATCCTTAGCTGTTTTCCATCACTCAAATTATGATTTTGATTATTTTTGAGATTAAAGTATATATAAATTTTATTATAAAATGGTGGTTATTTAGTATACATAATTTAAAATACTAGCACTTGCATCACAAGGATGTGTAAGGATCATATCGATAGATTTTTTTTTTAATTTAATATGTTAGAAAATACAATTCGATTTGTTGATAGAAAATAAATTATTTTTTAGATTCAATATTATTTTCGAACAATTGTCAAATTGAATATTTTATTGCTATTGTAAGATCATGATGACAATACTCTACCTAATCATGGTCCCAATGTCACTATATTTCAGCCTAAAAGATTTTCCATGTAGAAATGGAAGCTAACCCATTGCTTTATAGGATGTATAAAGAAATAGTCTTGACTACGAGAGTGACCACTTACACAAAGTGTGAGGGGCAGTCTAAGTGATGTCAATGAGAGGATCATGGCTCACACATACAAGGAGTACTCACAAATGATTGAGCAGATCCTATAGATGTTGAAATTGCAAAGCAACTTTTTTAGCTTAGGTCTTATCTATAAGTACACAAACTAAACCATACTTTTTCAATCATAAAGAAATTAGAATCGATCTTATTGTATGAAAAAAATAGTTTATATTTGTAGACTTCCAAAGGAACTCTAAATTTTTTCCAAAATCTATTAATATAAGTAAGTTTTAAAATCATATTCCCCAAAAGAGAAAATCTGCAAGAGAACAAATTTGGATAAAAAGGAGAAAATGTGACGTAAATCCATTTCTAGACTCCTTAAGCACAAGGACAAGTTCAAATGATATGTTTAAAGGTATCTATTCACTAAAAATCCAAACACTTGGTATGGGATTTACTCAAGTAAACTAACCATTCACCTAAGAACAATACTTGATAATACAAGCACCAAAGAACATGTGCAATTGTGTTGTGAAGTCTCACTTGCTAATTTTTTTAAAGTTTGAAGAAAGGACTAGGGGGGCCAAAACTAATTTGACTCATTAAGAGTAGGAGAAAAGGGAATAAGAACCATGTATAGAACAATAGATAATTCTTGAAGGTGGCATCACATTAAGCATAAGAACATGTATGTGAAGAATAGAAAGCAAATATGATATAATAAGGTGGAAATTTTCTTGTCAAAGAGGCCAGGTCTAATCTCTAGAAGAGAAAAGGTCCCTAATGGAACTATTATCACCAAATAGTGCACCCTTACTGAGTTAAAAAACTCAGTCTACTAGTGAAACATGAGATCTTTTCCAAGTTTGTGGGTCACCTATGACAGAAAAGAACTTTCAGAGAGGGCTGGTTCCTGTTGGTTTTATCACCTAAACTAACCCATTTTACTACTTCACTAATGGAAAAAGGTAGAAAAAATTGCATGAAATAAATCGACTACAAAGGTGATGCACCAAAAATGTGTTTTATTCAGACTTTGGACTGTTGTTTTGACATGTTTCAGCTATTAATGCACAAAAAAAGTGTTTGATATACCTAAAGTGTTTTATTGAAAGGTCTATGTTTCTTGCAGTTTTAAAAAGAAGAAAGTGTGATTTTTTTCACAACTTAACATCTGTTTGAACTATGACACAAACAATGACCTACACAAATATATCTTTTCTGCTTGAAAATGATGGAAGTAAGACATTCATTCAAAAATTTGCACATGAAAATCACAAAAATGCCATCAATTACCTCACACACATAACGGAAACAGAACTTTTGAAGGCCAAAATGCTCATTTTATTGATAGAAGATGCTCTTGCAACCATGCATAGTCTTAAAAATATGTCTCTTGCTTGATAATGTGTTACAAAGTGTTTCAAAGTGTTTGTTTTCAGTCTAAAAACTGAAAATATGAGTTACAATATCAAAAATGATCAGAAAGAAACATTAAGCCAAGTTTACAATCCTGCGTCAAAGTGAAAAGAACTAACTACAAATGAAAGTAGGCTCTCCTTTTGACTATCGTACGCTGGAGAGGATGTAGGACAGCACTAAACTCATTAAATGTCTCCTTTATGACTTTTGCTGACTGCTTCCTTGAACTTTGGGCGCTTGAAACTGCCTCCTTCATGTTTGATTGCTTGAAAAACTCCTTGGTGGCGTTGAAGGAAGGGGATGTTGACCCTTTCAAATGCTTTTGTCTCATATTGCTACTTGAAAGGCTCCTATATGCTTGTCAACTGTTCAAGATGCTTCTACATATCCCCTAGATTCTTCGAAGAAGTTGAAACTGCTGCCATATGTAGCACTGACTGATAAAAACTGCTCATAACTGACATCAAACCACCCACTATCACAACTGCCCATTTACCATGCTTATAGGACATGTGTTGAACTAGAAAGACCAATAATCCCTTGGCGTAGGATAACTTTCAGTCTTTCAAGTTTGACACATGCTTTATGTCTTCAGGGTGCTCTTTATCTACCACTTGATCACTGTGTGGGGACATTTGGACTCTGCGTTTGTTATCCTCTATCACCATTCTCAACTGTTATAACAGGTTTGTGACCATGTAATTGCCTTATCTGCTGTTTATTGTGATCATTAAGTCATGACAATCAACCACAACCCTGCCCTTCATTATTTTGCCTTTCTTCAGCTGGTTGACTGTGCCACACTGAAGACTGCCCTCATATCATGATGCACCTCACTTTTCTAATGGCATTGCCACTGAAGATCACTGCCCTCTTGTCAAACTTACAAAGACTGTCCTAGGGTTGTGATGCTTAAGATGACTGAAACAGCTCTCATGAGTTTGATAGACTGTGCAACCCACTAACATTCTACTTGTAAGCAATGTATACCACATGAGACCAGAATCAAGGTGACTGTACAGGTTTCAAGAACCCTCCACTCTTTCCTCTCTTCACTGAATTCATTAAGGCATGTTGTATGAACAGCTTCAATAGAAATCCTCAGGAGTTCATGAGCATCCTCTCATCCCTTTGATTATTTATGGTCCTTTGACTTGTGAGTTTGTGACTACCTTCTTTTCATTGGATTATTGACTATCCTTGAATAAACTACCCTTATGGAGACTCACTATATATCTGCAACTCCCATGGCTTTGGATTCTTATTTACCATGACAATCATGTCATCATTTAGTTGATCCATCACTTAGTGGGTCCTCTGCCATCTTCATGCCATGTCTCTGTCATATAGCCTTCATCATTCTAGACTGTCTCCATGAACATGATTATCACATTACTTTCTTGCTTGGACTATGGCTCTATGCCTTGACTGTCACTTCAAAATGTCTTCTCCATGCACGGCCACCCTCCTGTAGACTGCTCTCTTTCTAAGGTTTGACTATCCTCATCTTGGAAACCTCTTACCTTGGTCTATCCTTTATTTTCTATAAAGACTGCCCTCCTATCATGAGTTTTTCTTAACTTTCTGATTGAGTGAGTAAATCCTCATTATGTGAACTTGATTTCTTCAAGAACTGTCCCTTCAACATGAACTCATAGGTCAAGATGGACTCAAAAATTGCAGCCTCATCCTCAATTCCATGTTCTTCAAAAGCTTTATCGACCTTATCAGAAGAAAACCCCATCAACATAAAAATGATTCCTTCAATCAGAAAACAGAAGCTTGAAACTGTGACAATGATGAAATGTTGTTGCAGTCATAAAGTGCTACACTTGTTGGGCAAGGTTGCTCATAACCATCATATATAGTAATTCCATCACTAGACAAAATAATTGTAGTGTGTGGATTCATACAAATGTTAGCTTTATTATGCTTGCAACAAACATGAAGAAGGCTCAAGAGTTGCAGATTTCTTTGATGGATCTTTGCAACATGGAAAACAATCAAAGGAAGAATTGTATGGCAATCGGGACTTTCATAGTGATTCGAAAGAGAGGGAGAAGGAAAGTGATTCTGATCATGATAGTGGATCAAAAGATGTCAATATTCGCATGAGAAATGGAAAAGTAAGGAGTACAAGCAATCACAAGTGCCCAAGGATTTTGTTTATGATTCACAGAAGATCACTCAGACCTCTAGTGATGAAAATCATAGGAATGTAGTCCACATAAGTGGTAGGCGAGGAAGTGAGAAAGCACCAACAGATCCAAAGGTGAAATAGTTGTTATTCTTTTTCACCTTTGGATTGCCCCTAATTATCACCACTTCCAATTTTCCTCTAGTAGAAAAATCTAGGACTGAATCTCTTATAGACTATACAGCATAAAGATAGTTGTTCCACTAGGGACTTTGATTAGATTTGACCTCTTTGGGAAGAAAATTTCCACCTTATTGCATCGTATTTGCTTTCTATTCTTCACATACATGTTCTCATCCTTAATGACATGCTTTACAAGATGAGACTTGAGCCTCCGTCCATTTTCAATATACTTCCATTGTTTATTCTCCATCCAAGAAGGCATGGAGAAAGGGATTTGCTTTCAACATAACATTGTGTTTTATTTTGCTAAAGGTTAGCTCTAGGAACAAGACAAAAGATATCTTAAGTACTAGATGATGTGAATGACTCCTAATTCTTCACCAATATAAGAAATGGGGCATTCACAAATTTCTAATAATAAGTTGTACAAAAGAGGTGATAGAAATACCATTGACTAATCCAAGTGATGCTTTATTCACATAAATATAACCAAAATATTCTATAATAAGCACATACAAAATAGGAGTAAGAGGAAAACCTTGAATAGTGCTTTGAAGTTTTGCCTGACACAATTTTTTTTTAAGTTTGAAGAACTAAGTGCAAGGAGAGGACTAGAGGCTCCATCACCAATTTAACTCATTAAGAGTAGGAGAGAGGGGAATATGAACCCTATATAGAAGACTAATATATAATTCTTGAAGGTGGTATCACAATTCCATAACCAATATTTTCACCAAGTTTTAGGAGGCTATAATTTCATTTTGTAAAGAATAACATTGGGATAAGAACATGTTTATGAAGAATGGAAGGAAAATATGAAGCAATAAGGTGGATTTTTTATGCCAAGTAGGGAATGAGGTCTAATCTCTAGAAGAGACAAGTTCCTTAATGGTGTGGATGCCTTTATGATATAGTCTAGGAGATTTATTCCCAAAAATCTCTACTAGAGGCAAATTGGAGGTATTGAAAGCAAGGGACCACCACAAATATACCCTTTCATTGAAGGACAACCCATTTATGAGTCTATCACTAATGCACTTGAGGAAGAGTTTCATGGTTTCAAATGTTTTAAGCAACATATGGATCTTGAATGGATAGAAATTCATTATGTACATCGATAAATGGAGCGGAATTATGAAGGCCAAATATTTGGGTAATTAGGAAGGCCTTTCCCTTAATTCATTCAAACTATTTCTTTCAAATTGAAGCTCTCAAAGAGATCTGCATCACTATAACCTACCCTATCATATTACAACTCATTTCAACATTTTTTTAGGCCAAATTCAACCATCTAAGGCTCAAAAATTACAATTTTTTTTGAAGAGTTTTCTAGACTTCATAATTTAGCTTCTAAGTGCAATCTTGTGTTGAAATTCACTCCCAAGACTCATTTAGTTGTATAGGGTTCATAGAATAAATTTTAGGTTCATTCATGCTCAAGAGTAAAATTAACAAAAACAACAATTTTTCTAAATTAGTCTTCTAGGATTTTATCACATATTTAATTTTTGTGGGAGGATTTTCAGATTTTAGTGGAAGAACCAAGAACTTTATAAAATGTGGAGTAAATTGTACTCAAAGATTGGATTTTCTTTGTATTGGCAACATTAGAGGAATAAGAAAGAATTGGCAATTTGTAGTGCAATCTTGTTGAATTTTATTTCCATATATTTTCTTATTAGTTCTTGTTTACTATTGTGTCTCTACACTTATGTTTACGTCAATTTTTGATATTCTAAAATAGGAAGCACACTCCACGTAATCCCACTTATTCCTCAACCAAGCTTATTGTATAGGAATGTTATGACAAAGTACCCAACAAATTTATAATAAAACATTATTTTATTTTAACTCTATTTTTTTTTTAATTGAACAAAGCAAAGAATAGAGCTACCAGCAGTAGCTGAAACCCAAACTAGCCAATATTGGCCTCTTGACAATAATTATGTAATCAAATTATTAGACACCATATATAAATATACTATGGTGTAATATCCAAAATCTTTAACACAAATGTCAAACTGAAGGAGAACACAACTCAACACAATGCATTACAAAAATAAACCATAGCAAAACAAAGTTTAGCTAAGCTTTGGGAGCAAAATTCTTGCAGAATTCTAGCACCCTTTCTTGTTGTGGAAGTTTTCCCTTGACACTGTCCCTCTCCAAACATTTCTTCATCCACCCAAAAATGTTAGGAAATTTATCCTCAAACCCAATCTTAAAATCTCCAAGAATTTCATATGTATGAAACCAACATATCATTGGGGCAAATGCAATATCTACCAGTCCAAAAGTATTTCCTCCAAAATAATCTTTTCCTTTAAGAGTTTCTTCCAGTATTCCTAAACTTTCTATAACTAGTCGCTTTGCTTGCTCTTGTTCTTCTCCTTTACTTCTGAGTATCGACCGCCCTGGAATAACAAGCTGAAGAAAATAACAATGTTATAACACATTCCATTAAAATGACTTATAAAAGATCAGCAATGCTTTTGACCACATACCTTTTTTTCAATAAAATCTACCCAAAATCGAGCCATGGCGCGGTCATATGGATCAGATGGTAAGAAAGCTGGACCATTGCTCCATACCTCATCAATATACTGAAGTATAATGGCAGATTCAACCAGAGGTCTGCCATTGTGAATAAGAACAGGTACCTGCTTATGCACAGGATTCATTTCCAGCAACAGGGGGCTCTTAGACATCAGATCTTCTTCCACATACTCATATTTTATGCCCTTTTCTTCAAGGGCAATCAAAACTCTGAGGGCAAAGGGGCTGCAAAAGAAGCCAAGAAGCTTAACCTCATCTTCACTTGCCATCTCCACCTGTTTCTCCTCCAATCCTCACTTAAGTTTTCTTTGCAGGAGAAGAACAAGTCTTTACTGTACTTATATTAGTTCTGTCTGGTTTGCTGGGCAAGAAAAACATGGTCAATTGCTGACGTAATTGCTTGCGTAATGACAGCTATCCAAATTTGACCCGTCTCTGTCTGCCGGCCATGGAAACATCTGGACTCTTATCTTTCTAGATCCTTAGCTGTTTTCCACCACTCAAATTATGTTAATTTTATTATAAAATGGTGGTTATTTAGTATACACAATTTAAAATACTAGCACTAGCATCACCAGGACGAGTAAGGATCAATTTGGTCTATTTTTGTTTGCATATATTTGTGTATTACATGAGGTCAATTGGTAGGCCAATGGAGAAGTGATAGCTTCAAGTGATCTAAACATAATTGAAAGAAAATCTATGAATCATGAAGATATTAATTAATTTAGGGATTTAATGGAGAGAGAGGAAGAGATAGCAATAGAAAGAGGGAGAGATAAAGGGGAGAAGAGGGAGAGAAAATTGGATTAAATCATTGACTTAGTATGCATAGAGAAGTGAATACCAACATAAGCTCTAAAAAAAGAGATAATTTTTTGTCTGTCCAAATGTCAAATAAAAGTTATAAGTGGAAAATAGTGTATATTTGGGTGGATTTAGTAAGAAGCTTGAGTCAATCCCCTAAAATAATCATATTTGAAGAAAAAAGGCTATGATCTAAAAGACTTAAAGAAGTAATGGATCCAATCCCAAGTAGGCTAGGTCCTAGTGCAAAATTAGAAAAGATGATTGAGAGTTTCCTATTATCCACAAAAAAGTGAGGACTTACAATTCTTAGGTGGATCAATCTTAGATCTAATGAAAAGATCCTAATACATAATATACTAAAAAATGAGCAAGCTTTGATTCAAGAATGGATGTCCAAACAATTTAAAATCTATGTTTCTATGAAGAGAGCTATGAAATATTTTATTATTAAGTTTTTGCACCATATCCATATATGAAGAGAGCTATGAATATGCTTTGTGAGCTTTTTAGTTACAAAATGGTAATTTTCAATCTTTCCACTAAAAGTTTATTGCACCTAACCCCCTTTTTCTTTTGAATTTCTAAAGAATAGAATCAACAAATATCTAAAAAGGATTCAAAATCAATTGTTACAAGCCCAATTTCGCTAGAAACTTCACAAACATATTCTTGGGATTCTTAATGTTTCTAATTTGTAGAGAGTACAGTTGCCCAAGATAAGAGGACACCATAGTGGTGATCGGCCAATGAATTTGACTCACCTATTCGATCAACTATCTACCGCATTATTGGGGTCTGAAAGTAATGATCCTAAAAATATTGCACCAACAACCAGTTAATGAGAATCAATGCATTAAAGTAGAAAGATTGGATGAAGTAGAATCACAAGCTGAGTTTTGTTCGTCCAAAAATGCTCCTTGGTAAAAAAACCAAGTTGATGTGTTGGAGAAACCATAGGGGATGTAAAGTGTTTACTCATCGAATGTGCAAAAGTTGTTGGTAATCATCAAGTGAAGGCAGGAGAGTTGATTACAGAGCTCAATTTTTCCATCAACGGCTTAAAAGCAACGACAGGGGGTGGTTGACAGTCTGATAATTAGCAATTTGAGCTTTCAGAGCTCAATTTGTCCATCAATGACTTAAAAGCAACAAGGGGTGGTTGACAATCTGATCGTTAGCAGTCGTCGATTGCTTTCCCATCTATTTTTTTGTCCTTTAAATCGTAGAAATCAACGTCAACATTTCTTTCTCTGCCAGCATTGATTGCGGGTAGATTTCGTGTGATGGAACCTCTAGCGGACGGTAGATTTTGTGTGATGAAACCTCTAGCGGACGATAGGTTTCATGTGATGGAACCTCTAGCAGTGCAATGGAAATGCTATCCACTACCATTTAAAAGCAATATATAGCAAATCTTATTGTACACACGTCTCCACTGGAATTTAGTAGATTATGAATTCTGATAACTGAGTGTAGAATTTTATATTAGTGTTTGCTCTTGTAGTTAAGCTGAGAAAAGTATGGTTGCAGGGAGAATAACGATGGAAACATATGTAAACTGCAGATCATCACTGGTTCTACAATCTGGGAGACCCATGCATCTTTTCTTCTTATTTCCATCACCAATTTCCTTCACTCTTTTATTCAAGTCTTTAATTGAAGTTTTTTTACGCTTATTTTGTTTGATAGCTCCATAGGGAAAATTTGTCTTCACACAGGAAATAAAATAGGGGTTTGCAAATCTGATTAGGTAAGGTTTTTTTTTTTAACTCAGGAATATTTTTTTTGTTACAATATGGTTGTGGTAAAGGATTGTGGTTGGTTGGAAAGAGATTATCAAAGCTTGTTGAGACCTATCAAGTTCCTTTTGAAGTTCATGCTCTACCCGTATTTGGAGCAGATGTTTATACTAGTATGCTTGATCGTCAGCCTGGGGAAGCATTGGCTATAAACTTGATGAAGTTTACAACTTCATCATAAGCCCAACGAGAGTGTAAGCACAAGTAATCATCGTGACCAAATTTTAAGGATGGTCAAAGGTTTGGCTCCAAATGTGGTAACACTAGTGATGCAGGAAGCAAATATTAATATTGCACCTTTCTTTCTTAGGTTCGTGGAAACCTTGAGTTATTATTCTTCTATTTTTGAATCTTTGGATGTAACTTTGCTAAGGGAAAGCAAAGATGATGTTAGTGTTGAGTTACATTGATCGTTGCCTGTGAAGGTGTTGAACGGGTAGAATGGCATGAACTTTTGGGTAAGTGGAGATCCTTTTGCTCATGGCTAGATTTAAATCTTATCCTCTAAGTTCACATGTGAACTCTAGTGTAAAATATCTTTTAGGGTCTTGATTGTTGCTTCTGAATGGGAATATTTTGTGATATGTGTAACATGTTCTCTAATAGTGAGGACCATCATGATAGTGTTAGGCCGAAGCTTGATTGTTGCTTCTGCATGGGAGTATTTTGTGATATGTGTAACATGTTCTTTAATAGAGAGGACCATCATTTTAAATCTGATCTAGGCAAAACCCACTGAAAATTGTTCAGAAATTCACCTCATATTGCAGTGAAATTTTATAATGTAGAGTAATCACTCTAATTGAAATCACAACTCCTCACAACTCCTCCTATCCCACAAGATCTTTTCCCTGTTTGTTTTGAATCATCTTTCAATCTACCTTGATCTGCTTTCTGATATTTAAAAATTAACTCGGGGACTTAATTTATGGCTGAAACTTAGAATTTAGAATTGATATTGATGGTGTTACTTCCATGATGAAAGCATAATAGCTAAGTTAAACATCCTAGTCAAATTCTATATATGTTTTTGACACATTTTCTCAAACACATAACGTGCCTTGTGCACGCTTCCACATTTTGCATACAGATTTATCAGGGCATTTTCCACTGCAACAGCAGACGAAAATTCCCTTTCCATTATAATTTGATGGATGTCCGCACCCTCATTGAAAGCTCCCATTTTTCCACAAGCTGGGAGAACGGTGGCAAAGGTCGTGGAATTTGGCTTTACACCTGGAAATTATATTTGTTTAAAAGTTTCATATCCGGTAATCATTGCAATCCATGAAACCACATTTTTGTGAGCTATTATGTCGACACTTTAGATGCCTTGTGTATTTTGTAGAGGTTAACATGTGGCAAGCTCTAAATTTCCGTCATTTATATGGGAGTGGATTTGTTTACCCAGCGGCACAGGCAACAGTCTTGAACAATTATTAAACAGTAGCAGGGGTGGATGGAGCTGTGGATGCATATAAAGGTTCAGAGTGAACAGTTCCAAATCCAGGCAGTGAAGGCAGAGCAATTTGGGAGATAGACAAGGGTAGAGGCACCGAAGCCAACAACAGAGTAGTCGAGAGGACGAGATCAACAACAAAGGGCTTTTCTTAGAAATGTAGGTTTGCAATAATTGAATATGAGTGGAAAAATCTTTTGATTGTACGATGATCAAAGTCTTCTCTTCACCGTGTAGGAATTTAAGCCATGTA
>VDFB02058242.1:491784280-491912069 GCA_007258455.2 Sequoia sempervirens
AGAATGTATGGGTGATGGGATATGAATTGATTTCCTAAATGTAGGGAAATTGAGGAATGCGATGTGGGATATGATGGGTTAAGCTCCATCTAATAAAATGATAGCTATATGGTTTCATGTACAAAAAAATGAAGAGTGTGTGGATGACATGCAATTAATTTAGTTGAAATTTTAAATTTTTTGACAAGCAAGTGTTGTTGTACCTTAAACAAGTCCCTATTTGAACTGTTTCACCTTTTTATTGATGAAGTCACAAGTCCCTATTGCATCATGGAGTCTACTTGAAAAGGATTGGTGATTGTGTCACCTATGCAGTGTGTGCATGTGAAGGGTGATATGGAATTATACCCAAATGATCTCAGTAGGTGAGTTGTGTAGCTCATTTGTTGAGTCACTTGTAGAACCTGTAGTATCTGTTGTTGAAGCTTCATTGTTTGGTAGTATATCTTTATCAGAATCACTACCTAATCCATATTGATGCATTAAGTAATTAATAAATTCATCCTTATGTACTGTCTTTTTGTAAATTTTTAATCTATGTCCATTAACCAGTAGCAAAAATATGACTGCATCAATTCATTACAACTTGACTGCTCCATTTGGGAAAAAAAATTGTATTTCATATGGTCCTAACCACCTTTTTTGTAGCTTCCCTTTATAAATTTTATATCTTGAGTCATAAAGCAAGCCCAATCACCCACACTAAAATATTTTGTTTTGATGAACTGATCATGCCATTCGACTCTTTGTTTTTAAACAATCTCAGTGTGGTGCATAGCTTCCATCCTTACCTTGACATCTAATGCATTCAAGTTATATAATCTTCCTTTTTGTGTTGTTGTCAATTCCATATCCATTTCAACTTTTATCTTCAGTTTTTTGTATTCAAATTCAATGGGAAGGATGATTTTTTTACCATTGACCAACTCATATGATGTAAAACATGTTGTAGTCTTCCAAGTTATCCTATAAGCCCATACTACCTCAGGTAACCTGGCTGCCCAATCCTTCCTTTGAATTTGCACTATTTTTGTTAGGATGTTTTCAATCCCACATATTTTTTACTTCCACCTTCTCATTGGCTTGAGGGTGTTAGGGTGTTGATTTCCTATGCCTTATCTCATATTCTTGGACCAATTTAGTAATCAGATTTGATGTGAACTAGGGACCTTGATATGTTACAATTTCTCTTGGCACTCCATACCTAGTAAATATGTATTCATATATAAATTTGGATCCATTTCCATCTCTGGAAATCGCAATGCTTTAACTTCAACCCACTTTGTTAGATAATATGTGCAAACTAAGATATACTCCTTTTTATTTGATGTTGGTGATATTGGGAAAATGAAGTCTAGCCCCCGTTTATCAAATGGTGCTAGTGCTAACCAGGGTTGCAAAGGAATCTCATTTGTTTTAGTTGGTCTTCCCTCCTCTAACACCTATCACATTTCCTTGTGTATTTCAATGTATCCTTATGAAGATTTGGCCAATAATAGCCAATGGTGAGAATATTGAGTGCAGTCCTCATTGCTGCAAAGTGTCCCCCATAGGGTTCATCATGGAAGGCTTTGAAGATATCATAGACCTCATCTTCCCTTATGCATCTCCTCATAATATTATCCCATATCTTACTCATTTTAATATTTCTCATGTTAATAATTGTTCCAAGACATGTATTTACTGTGCACATAACCATTATCCCATATCTTCTCTTTGATTATCACTATTATCATGTCTTATATTTCTTCTATTTTTGGATTGAAAATTCTTCTTATTTGTTGTAGTGGATCCTCCAAAATGTATTGATAAAAGACCCTGAATTTGCATTGTTTTATCCCATGTAAAAAATTACATAGGAGGTGTAGGTTATGTTAAAAAATATGGGGGACCAAAAAGTGGCCACCCCACTTTTTGCCCCCCTATTGACCATAATGCGAGCACAATATACATGTTATGGTGAGTTATAATAAAAAATATATCAAAAAGTTTCCTCATTTTCATCCCAGCCTTTTCTTAAACACATGATTTACAAGTGATTTAGAGCATGCTCATGTTGTTGGATAGCTCTTTCATCATCATTTGTTCACCAAATTGCCACCAAAATACTACCATAATGTCAATGTTGAAGAGGCAAGTATTTTATTTTTTGTGTAACTTTTTTATTAAATAAATAGATTTATTATTTTTTGAGTGGATTTTGTTTAACTTATTGGAGTTGATAATGCACCACCAGTTGATCAAAACCATAATTCACCTCCTCATCGAAAACCTATTGAAGAACAATCGTAACTGTATACCTTGATATTTCTACTGCTCTAAATGTGCAAAATAACTAGGAAATATGAATAACAAAATACCAAGGACACCTCAAGATTAGCCAAAAGAGTGATAAACAATAAGAAAAATGGACTAAATAAAACACAAATGATTTCACCTTCCTTGCTGTTGATTTCTCCTTGATTGGCCCTTGCTTGGAATTGATTGTGTGCTCCTTAGATGGTGGATTGAGTGACTAAAATGCAAGCTTCAATATGCAAAATGATTAACAAAGATGGTTAAATGATTGAAAAGGCTAGAGGATTCAAATGGACAGCATGTAGTTATCAAAATGCAAAGTGTTTGGGAAAGCAAATGGGCAGCATGTAGTTTCTCAAATCAAAAGTGTTGAAAATGCCCTTGAGGAGGGGGTATTTATAGGAGAATTTGAATTCTCTAGAGAATTCAACGGTCAAGATTGCTCCAACAAGGTCAAGATGAAGGGCTATGGTGGGTTGAGAACCCACAAGCCCTCACATCTTGGCATGTGGAGGGTGAAGTGGACAAGGGGATATGAGGTGTGGTAGGGAGTCAGAAGGTGCATGAGGTGGAAAAGGACATGCATGAGGGGTGAGGATATTCCTTCTAGGATGATCTAGAGGGTAAAAGTGGGCTCAAAAGGTGGGACTTGGTCACATGTGGAGAGATTGTGACAAGTCAAGGTTCTAGAAAGCCTTGGAAGGATGGAATGTGAATTAAAAAGATTCACATATAAAGGAGTCTACAGGGAAGAACAAAAAAGGAATTAAAAATTCACTTGGAGAATGATTAGGCTGTAGTGTCGGTGAGTGGATTAAAAGCCAGCTTGTAAAATTGGAGGATGTGACACATCCTAATCAAGGATTAGGCATCCCTAATGAAGAAATTAGGAGATGGATTAGGATTAGATGAAAATGACATGTGAGGAATTAAATAAATGTAATATTTATTTAATTTATTTGATGAAAAGAGGATTAAGGAGGGTAAAGTATTTAATTATTAATTAAATACCTTAGGGATTAAATTAAAGATATTAATTAAATATGTGTATACTTATTTCGAGGATAAGAAGGATGTTTAGACAAAAAGTGATAAATTTGGATAAATTAAGTGTCCAAATTTGGATGTCTACATTTTGCCCCTCTTTGAGATGGTGTTACGAAGTAGCATCATTTCAAAGAATATTAAAATATAGAACCTAGAAGAAGATGGTTATTAGGGATGAAGGATGCCCCCTCGAGAGGACATGCGGGTTGAAGAGAACACGTGTGTGCTCTCGAAATAGATGATGTGATGCCAAAGGAGATGAGGAAGATGATGCAAGGTGATGGGTAAGAGAGTATGTGATATGGGGATGGATGAAGCACAAATGGATTTGAGGATAAAAGGTGATGTTGCCTCAGTCAAGGTACAAGCCAAAATGGGTTGGTGATGGATGGAGTGTTGTCAATGAGGGAATGAAGGATCCCGAAACAACATGAAGATAGGGAAGGATACATCCCACTGAGTGGTATTGATGAGGGAAGGATACATCCTAAAACACCACTAAAAGGATAGGGAGGAAGACCTCCCGATGATGATGAAAGTGTTGTTGATGAGGGAAGGATACATCCCAAAACAACACCAAAGGGATAGGGAATGATAATAATGGATGATGATGATGATGATGGGTCAAGGCTAGTAATGAGACTGGGAACAAGACCAAGGATATGATGAGATGATTCAAGCGAAATGGAATGAATGGTGGTTGGATAGAGATGTGAGATAAGGATGAAGGATGAATGGATGGGGGGAATTGGGGTATATAAGATGATGGGGGATACATGCAAAATGATGGAATGGAGAATGAAATGCAATCCTAATATAATTTTCCATCTTTGGAGCACTGATTTTTGCTATAGCATAAGACAGCAAGTGCCAGGGTATGTGGAACCAAGGTGTAATAGTGTCTAATGCATGAAATAAACACAACAGACAAGAAAGCTATCCCAACACCCCAAGGTCAGAAAGACCTTGGTCGGGCTAGGTATTGAGATAACCACAAGCTCAAAAAGATGCCCCAGCATAACACAAGACCTCAGGGATCTTGGTGGGTACTACGTGGGACAACCAAGAAGACACAATCAAACAAAAGATCAAGATATGCCCCTATGTTGACCAATCAAAACACACCATAATATGATGGATTATGGTGGTCTTGACAAGTGATGATAGGGAGCTCAAATGATAAAAAAAAGCCAAAAGCATCAAAAGATCATAATCAATTTCAAACGTCCTTTGCCATAGGATCAAGGGGATGGATGGGATTGATGAGGTCTGTTAGGAAGGATGCATCTTGTTGAGACCAAAGATGATGGATACTAAACTAAAAGGTCGTTATGACGCGGGATGTTCAAAATTGATTGGATTTGTTGATACAAGTGGATCTTGTTTGTTAAGAACTAGCTAGATAAGGACATAGCTTAACGACGCGACATGAGAGATAGGACACAAGATAGGAGACTAACACATCCTAGCGACCTAGGAGCTCGGGGGCCGATCAAAGATTAGCCTTGCCTACGTGGAAGTGCAGAGCCCTCGTAGTTCGATAAAAGGCTGACGACTGACCATGATGGAGATTTCGATGGATGATAGGATGGACAAAAGGAGAAAGACCGATGATAGATGATAGAAGAGCAAAGTGGACAATAAAGATCGATGATGGAACCCCGGGGGCGGATCAAATGATCGACCTTGCCTACGTGAAAGCGCAGGGGCAACGTAGTTCGACAAGACCAAAGGAAAACAATGGATAAAGGATGATAAGATGATAGGATAAGTGGATAAAAAGATGGGACCGATACAACAAGATAGGAGAGACCTAGTGGATGGGATTGGATTGGAGGATAGTGACTATATAGAGCTCAGGGATGGGATAGTTATCCAAATCTTCAAAGATGAAGTGGGCAAATGACATGCCATATAGATGAATGATGAAGTGATGAACGATGAGATAGAAAAGATGTGAAAAAGAAGAAAGAAGGGATGACGATAAGATGGATGACATTGGATTGCATGGGAAAAAGTCTATAGCTAGATACCAATGACGAGGGATTATGAGATGGGATGAGGGGAGAGGATGGGGGGAGGAAAATGATTGTTTGGGTGGATTGGATAGAGGGATAAGGATTTGGACGAGGAAAAGGTGACCAGATGGATAGATGACTGAGTCTTTGAACTAGAAGGTGAAGGGTGGGAATAGGTGGAAGATTATTTAGAATGAGTAAACGATTGATCAAGATTATGGAATGAGAGTTTGAAATGATAGAAGGAGGTTTGATGAATGTTTGAGATGATAGGAGGTTCGATGAAGTGTTGAGATAATAGATGAAGGTTCGAAGTAGATGAATGGTTACATGGAACGAGAGAATGGATTTATTAGAACAAAATAGAAGAAGATGGAGGGAGGGATCTAAAGACTTTGTTGCAGATGGATGAAAGCCCAGATTAGGGGTTTGGCTAAGCTCAGATTGGGATAAGATTAAAGCTCAGATGAGGATTGGATCGAAGACTAGAATGATTGAGGGATATGATTGAATTGATTCTACACCGAGTTCCGGGGCTTTAAGGGATGTAATGTGTTGACAAGCAGATTTTTCCAAATTTGGCAATTTTCAAAAATTGTCAAATTTTTTCATTTTAGGAAACTTCATGGTCGTATGTTTGAGAGTCCCAATTTTTTCCAAGAAATACCCATTGGTGAGATAGGATGAATTGTCAACTAACATCCCAGATTCGAGATATGCATTTTGAGTTATGAGTGAACAATTTTTCAAAATGCTGAAAAAAAATACTAAATGGGGATTTTGAGGGTCAAGATGAAACTTTGAGGCCCCGAAAATGGGTCAAAACGGGTTCCAACGGCTTTCTAAGAAACCAATTGGAAATCCACTCGTTATCACGTAACGCAACTCCCCGTCAAATTTCAGTTCAAATGGACACCCGAGTAAAAAGTTATGGCCTCCAAAAGCTTGGGTGTAAAAATCAAAAATCAATTTTGAAAATTTCAAGACATGGGTCTTGTTCGTGGAGGAAAATAAGGAAATGGGTTGTGATCAGTTTCTTGAAAAATACAATAAAAATGTGTGTTTTGGGGGGAGCAAAAGTTGGCGGGTAGGGGCGTAGCCGCCCCGATTGGGCGCGGTTCCGCCCTTCTGCAGCGGGGCGCTTCCGCCCAGCGGTGGGGTGGTTCCGCCCCTCTGCAGCAGGGCACTTACGCCCAACAGCGGGGCGCTTCCGCCCATCCGCAGGGCGGTTCCGCCCAGCGGTGGGGCGGTTCCGCCCCTCTGCAGCGGGGCGCTTCCGCCCAACGGTGGGGCGCTTCCGCCCAGCCGCAGGGTGGTTCCGCCCCCTGCAGCGGGGCGCTCCCACCCTGCGGCTGGGTGGAAGCGCCCCGCTGCAGGGGGTGGAACCACCCCGCGGCTGGGCGGAAGCGCTATTTCTACTGCTCTAAATGTGCAAAATAACTAGGAAATATGAATAACAAAATACCAAGGACACCTCAAGATTAGCCAAAAGAGTGATAAACAATAAGGAAAATGGACTAAATAAAACACAAACGATTTCACCTTCCTTACTGTTGATTTCTCCTTGATTGGCCCTTTCTTGTAATTGATTGTGTGCTCCTTAGATGGTGGATTGAGTGACTAAAATGCAAGCTTCAATATGCAAAATGATTAACAAAGATGGTTAAATGATTGAAAAGGCTAGAGGATTCAAATGGACAGCATGTAGTTATCAAAATGCAAAGTGTTTGGGAAAGCAAATGGGCAGCATGTAGTTTCTCAAATCAAAAGTGTTGAAAATGCCCTTGAGGAGGGGGTATTTATAGGAGAATTTGAATTCTCTAGAGAATTCAACGGTCAAGATTGCTCCAACAAGGTCAAGATGAAGGGCTATGGTGGGTTGAGAACCCTGAAGCCCTCACATCATGACATGTGGAGAGTGAGAAGTGGACAAGGATATGAGGTGTAAGTGAGAGGTGTCAAGAGGCACATGAGGTGGAAAAAAGGCAATGCACCTTGGGGAGGCGGGGATATTTCCACAAAAAGGGATTTCTTGATACAGTGAATTGAAAAGGACTTTGAGGAATTTTGGGATTCCTCAAAATGCGACATGAAAGGAAAGGTGGTTGGGGATATAAATGTAAATTAAAATTCACATTCCTAGGATGATCTAGAGGGTAAGGTGGGCTCAAAAGGTGGGACTTGGTCACATGTGGGGTGTGACAGTCAAGGTTCTAGAAGCCTTGGAAGGATGGAATGTGAATTAAAAATTCACATATAAAAGAGGGGAATCTAGGAAGAACAAAAAGGAATTAAAAATTCCTTGGAGAATGATTAGGCTTAATTAATCAGTAATTAGGATTAAAAGCCAACTTGTAAAAGTTGGAGGATGTGACACATCCTAATCAAGGATTAGCATGTGCACATCCTTGATGAAGAGATTAGGAAATAGATTAGGATTAGATGAAAATGACATATAAGGAATTAAATAAATGTAATATTTATTTAATTTATTTGATGAAAAGAGGATTAAGGAGGGGATTTAGCAGAATTAAAGATATTAATTAAATAATAGTAATATTACTTAATTAACTCGGATAAGAGGATGTTTAGACAAAAAGTGATAAATTTGGATAAATTAAGTGTCCAAATTTGGATGTCTACATTTTTCCCCTCTTTGAGATGGTGTTACGAAGTAGCATCATTTCAAATAATATTAAAATATAGAACCTAGAAGAATATGGTTATTAGGGATGAAGGATGCCCCTCGAGAGGACATGCGGGTTGAAGAGAACACGTGTGTGCTTTCAAAATAGATGATGTGATGCCAAGGGAGATGAGGAAGATGATGCAAGGTGATGGGTAAGAGAGTAAGTGATATGGGGATGGATGAAGCACAAATGGATTTGAGGATAAAAAGTGATGTTGCCCCAGTCAAAGTACAAGCCAAAATGGGTTGGTGATGGATGGAGTGTTGTCAATGAGGGAATGAAGGATCTTGAAACAACACGAGGATAGGGAAGGATACATCCCACTGAGTGGTATTGATGAGGGAAGGATACATCCCACTGAGTGGTATTGATGAGGGAAGGATACATCCCAAAACACCACTAAAAGGATAGGGAGGAAGACCTCTCGATGATGATGAAAGTGTTGTTGATGAGGGAAGGATACATCCCAAAACAACACCAAAGGGATAGGGAATGATAATAATGATGATGGGTCAAGGCTAGTAACGAGACTGGGAACAAGACCAAGGATATGATGAGATGATTCGAGCGAAATGGAATGAATGGTGGTTGGATAGAGATGTGAGATAAGGATGAAGGATGAATGGATGGGGGGAATTGGGGTATATAAGATGATGGGGGATACATGCAAAATGATGGAATGGAGAATGAAATGCAATCCTAATATAATTTTCCATCTTTGGAGCACTGATTTTTGCTATAGCATAAGACAGCAAGTGCCAGGGTATGTGGAACCAAGGTGTAATAGTGTCTAATGCATGAAATAAACACAACAGACAAGAAGGCTATCCCAACACCCCAAGGTCAGAAAGACCTTGGTCGGGCCAGGTATTGAGATAACCACAAGCACAAAAGGATGCCCCAGCATAACACAAGACCTCAGAGATCTTGGTGGGTACTACGTGGGACAACCAAGAAGACACAATCAAACAAAAGATCAAGATATGCCCCTATGTTGACCAAACAAAACACACCATAATATGATGGATTATGGTGGTCTTGACAAGTGATGATAGGGAGCTCAAATGATAAAAAAAAGCCAAAAGCATCAAAAGATCATAATCAATTTCAAACGTCCTTTGCCATAGGATCAAGGGGATGGATGGGATTGATGAGGTCTGTTAGGAAGGATGCATCCTGTTGAGACCAAAGATGATGGATACTAAACTAAAAGGTCGTTATGACGCGGGATGTTCAAAATTGATTGGATTTGTTGATACAAGTGGATCTTGTTTGTTAAGAACTAGCTAGATAAGGGCATAGCTTGATGACGCGACATGAGAGATAGGACACAAGATAGGAGACTAACACATCCTAGCGACCTAGGAGCTCGGGGGCCGATCAAAGATTAGCCTTGCCTACGTGGAAGCGCAGAGCCCTCGTAGTTCGATAAAAGGCTGACGACTGACCATGATGGATATTTCGATGGATGATAGGATGGACAAAAGGAGAAAGACCGATGATAGATGATAAAAGAGCAAAATGGACAATAAAGATCGATGATGGAACCCCGGGGGTGGATCAAATGATTGACCTTGCCTACGTGAAAGCACAGGGGCAACGTAGTTTGACAAGACCAAAGGCAAACAATGGATAAAGGATGATAAGATGATAGGATAAGTGGATACAAAGATGGGACTGATACAACAAGATAGGAGAGACCTAGTGGATGGGATTGGATTGGAGGATAGTGACTATATAAAGCTCAGGGATGGGATAGTTATCCAAATCATCAAAGATGAAGTGGGCAAATGACATGCCATATAGATGAATGATGAAGTGATGAACGATGAGATAGAAAAGATGTGAAAAAGAAGAAAGAAGGGATGACAATAAGATGGATGACATTGGATTGCATAGGGAAAATTCTATAGCTAGATACCAATGACGAGGGATTATGAGATGGGATGAGGGGAGAGGATGGGGGGAGGAAAATGATTGTTTGGGTGGATTGGATAGAGGGATAAGGATTTGGACGAGGAAAAGGTGACCAGATGGATAGATGACTGAGTCTTTGAACTAGAAGGTGAAGGGTGGGAATAGGTGGAAGATTATTTAGAATGAGTAAACGATTGATCAAGATTATGGAATGAGAGTTTGAAATGATAGAAGGAGGTTTGATGAATGTTTGAGATGATAGGAGGTTCGATGAAGTGTTGAGATAATAGATGAAGGTTCGAAGTAGATGAATGGTTACATGGAACGAGAGAATGGATTTATTAGAACAAAATAGAAGAAGATGGAGGGAGGGATCTAAAGACTTTGTTGCAGATGGATGAAAGCCCAGATTAGGGGTTTGGCTAAGCTCAGATTGGGATAAGATTAAAGCTCAGATGAGGATTGGATCGAGACTAGAATGATTGAGGGATATGATTGAATTGATTCTACACCGAGTTCCGGGGCTTTAAGGGATGTAAGGTGTTGACAAGCAAATTTTTCCAAATTTGGCAGTTTTCAAAAATTGTCAAATTTTTTCATTTTAGGAAACTTCATGGTCATATGTTTGAGAGTCCCAATTTTTCCAAGAAATACCCATTGGTGAGATAGGATGAATTGTCAACTAACATCCCAGATTTGAGATATGCATTTTGAGTTATGAGTGAAAACAATTTTTCAAAATGCTGAAAAAAAATACTAAATTGGGATTTTGAGGGTCAAGATGAAACTTCTAGGCCCCGAAAATGGGTCAAAACGGGTTCCAACGACTTTCTAAGAAACCAATTGGAAATCCACTCGTTATCACGTAACGCAACTCCCCGTCAAATTTCAGTTCAAACGGACACCCGAGTAAAAAGTTATGGCCTCCGGAAGCTTGGGTGTAAAAATCAAAAATCAATTTTGAAAATTTCAAGACATGGGTCTTGTTTGCGGAGGAAAATAAGGAAATGGGTCGTGATCAGTTTCTTGAAAAATACAATAAAAATGTTTGTTTTGGGGGGAGCAAAGGTTGGCGGGTAGGGGCGTAGCCGCCCCGATTGTTGGCGGTTCCGCCCTTCTACAGTGGGGCGCTTCCGCCCAGCGGCGGGGCGGTTCCGCCCCCTGTGGCCCGCTTACACCCAGCCAGGTAGAGTTCCGCCCCTCTGTGGCCTCGCCCATGACGCTCCCATAGCTATCCATGAAGCGATTCAGCCAGCCGGTGGGCGATTCAGCCCTGCTGTGGCCTTAAGCCCGATGGCAGGCCAGCGGCCACACTGAGTGGTTCAGCCCCTGCGGTAGTGGCTCCCACCTACTTGGTGAGCCAGCTTTTCCCATTCGAGGTGGAACCGCCAGGTGGGTACAGTGAGCCAGCCTACTATCTAAATGTGCAAAATAACTAGGAAATATGAATAACAAAATACCAAGGACACCTCAAGATTAGCCAAAAGAGTGATAAACAATAAGAAAAATGGACTAAATAAAACACAAATGATTTCACCTTCCTTGCTGTTGATTTCTCCTTGATTGGCCCTTGCTTGGAATTGATTGTGTGCTCCTTAGATGGTGGATTGAGTGACTAAAATGCAAGCTTCAATATGCAAAATGATTAACAAAGATGGTTAAATGATTGAAAAGGCTAGAGGATTCAAATGGACAGCATGTAGTTATCAAAATGCAAAGTGTTTGGGAAAGCAAATGGGCAGCATGTAGTTTCTCAAATCAAAAGTGTTGAAAATGCCCTTGAGGAGGGGGTATTTATAGGAGAATTTGAATTCTCTAGAGGTTGTGATCCCGAACCAACTCGACAAGGTCGAGATGAGAGGGCTATGGTGGTTGAGAACCCACAAATATCACATCTTCCGATATGTGGAAGGTAAAGAATCAGACGAGGGATATGAGATTAAGTGAGGGTGTCAAGAGGTGCATAGGGTGGAAAGGACGCACCTTGGGGGTGGGGCTCTTTCACGAGTTTCTTGTCCCCAAGTGGGAGTGAAAGGGACTTTTGAGGAATTTTAGAATTCCTCAAAAATCTACATGAGAAAAGGAAAGGTGGTTGGGGAAATAAGTGTGAATTAAAAATTCACATTCCTAGGAGGATCTAGAGGATAAAAAGTGGGCTCCAAAAAGGTGGGACTTGGTCACATGTGGAGATTGTGACAAGTCCAAGGTTCTAGAAACCTTGGAAGGATGGAATGTGAATTAAAAATTCACATATAAAAGAGGGGAATCTAGGAAGAATAAAAAGGAATTAAAAATTCCTTGGAGAATGATTAGGCTTAATTAATGTGATGTGTTAAGTTAAAAATACTTATGCAAAAGTTGGAGGATGTTGCTACTTCTAATCAAAGTTAGGCATGTGCACATCCTTAATAAATTAAATGGATTAAGTTAGATGAAAATGACATGTAGTGAAGAATTAAATAAATGTAATATTTATTTAATTTATTTGATGAAAAGAGGATTAAGGAGGGTAAGGTATTTAATTATTAATTAAATACCTTAGGGATTTAGCAGAATTAAAGATATTAATTAAATAATAGTAATATTACTTAATTAACTCGGATAAGAGGATGTTTAGACAAAAAGTGATAAATTTGGATAAATTAAGTGTCCAAATTTGGATGTCTACAGTAACAAACCCCTCCTTCAATGCCTTAACATCCTCTACGGACACGAGATAATATATTAGGTCAAATAGAAAATAATAAGAGAGAAATCGAGGCATTAATTGGAAGGTTGAGAGATCCAATAGCAACAAACTCCCATAGGTCCACCCTCACTAGTTCATTAGAATACATCGTCTCTCACATAGTGTCTATGAGAGGCCAAATCAATAGTTGGTCAAACAAGAGGGAAGAACTAAGACAATTTTATGCAAACAAACTATCTTATTACCAAATAAAAGAAAAAAATTGAAATTTGACATGTTCAATTTTCACTTACCCATGAACCAATGAACCCATACATGTCACTTATAGGAGGTTCCCTATCAATTGGTGCCACCACCAAGGGATACAAAATAGTTTTTGGGATAGGTGGTGGATGGTTTTTGACCATCTTCTATGCAATAAAAATAATGTTCCACAATAATTTTTGAGGAAACTCTATTTTTAGTTTGTCCTTAATGAGATCCCTAATTACTTCAACATAAGAGAGTTCTAGGGCAACGGTGGGGGCTTTGCACAAGACAGAGTGGGGACACAACATGCCCAAAACTAGGCACTAAAACCCCTAGCTAGACCAAAGTTTGAGAATGTTACCATCCCTTCCATTGTGAAAGAGGGTGTTGATGTTAAGACCCTAGAGTCCATTAGCTTTCTGACTTAGACCCTTATACAACACACTAGGCCTCTAGCACAGGGTGATGTGGGTGAGTCTTCAAGGCCTTGATATCCACCTCACTTATGTCAAAATTGCAGGTCTCTTTGCATTTATGGGTATGAGGATGATCAATATGAATGTGGCTAGGACACATCTGTAATGGACTAGATGGTCATGATAGATGATCTAATAAATGCAACATACGACATTGATAGTCAAGTAAATTTTAACAAGTTCAAATTCAATTTATTAAATTTAATTTTGAAATGTAAGATTAACTAAATGACTAGATTGATTATAATAAAATTTTAGGTTCAAAGTATTCACCCTACATTTGGCGGCCCTCCACCTCCCAATTACATGATGATGTCAAGTCCATAGGTATGCAACTAGTAAAGAAATAATAAATATACCAGACATGATGATGGCTTTCTTTGGCTTGCTAGTGCACCAAATATAGACAAGCTTGACTAACACAACAATACAAAAGTAGAACAAGAAAAAGCATTCTTTGACAAATATGTCAATGCATGGAACCCTCACATGCCATTTGAAAGAAACAACACATGGCATCGCTCTATGAAAGATGATCCTTGTTTGCTAAGTACGCCAGAAATATTTCTAGACATACACTTGATGACTATGAAGATTTACTCAACCGTGTCCAAAGACACACAAAACATACTAAAGCAACTTGCCTACATAAGAAAGGCCAAGTTGTAGCATGTTGATACAAAGATCCTTGGAGTGAATGTGCTTCCTCTACCTTGGCATGCGATGAATCAGGAAAAAAGCACTACACCCCCACTTGTAATGATGATAGATTAAATATACACAATCCAAACATGATTTCAATATGGAGATCTAATATGGATTGACAACCTCTAGTTTCAAAAATGCTTGTCCTCAAATACATTGCCAAATATGAAGTTGAGGTAGAAAAAAATCTGAGTTATATCGACATGCTAACATAGATATGTAGACATCAAGCACCAACTGACCATGCTCTAGTAGCCTATAAAAAAATCATGATGAATATTGTTGTAGACCATGATATAGGTGCCCAAGAAACTTGCCATATGTTATAGAAATTTCCCTTGTTGTTTTCAATTGCTCATTTTTCACACTAAATGTTGGTCGAAAAGTCTTTCATCGAATAAGAAGAAACATAGATGGAGATACATTACCATTACACTATCTACATTCCTATATGCAATGACCTATTGATATGGAAATGAGAACATTGATTGACTCTATTCGATTTTTCTTTTTTCCTTCTTCCACAAAGGGTACAAGTGGACAGATAGGAAACACAAATAAATTGTAAACATATTTCCTTAATTTTATTGTGTTCTAAATGAGGATTCAAAACATTTTGATCTACTTTTATACAAGCACTTTCAAGACATAGCCATAAATATTGGCCTCACTAAAGATGATATTGTTGCACATTGGAAGGAAATGAATCTCATCCAATAATTTTTTTGGCATGTCAATCGCATCGTAAATATAGAAGCAAACAAAGAAGAAGGTAAGGAAATTGATAGTGCAATAGATGCACAAACTACATTGCAACTGCAACAATGGGAATTATTGTGACAAATGGGTCTTTCTAGTCATGCAAATGTAAAAACCCTAAAAATGCTTGGTAAATGAGATTTTGACAACATTAAGAAATAGGACACACATACTATTCGTCCCCATTTATATGAAGATGCAAAAAAAATTATACGCACAACAAATTGTCGCAAAAAAATGACCAATCTATATTTAAGTTGAGTGATCCACCTTATCCACTATCTTCAAAACAAGAAATTGCACTTACTATTATTAAATAAAGCTATAACAACATTTCCTTGAACCGGCCATTACATATGATAATGTACAAGGAACAATAAGTATAGGAAAATCATATTTGATTCACAGTATAAGACACACATTGGAATTTATCGTCACAAAATTATAGCCCCCTCCTTGTTGTTTCTCCTTTAGGGATCGTTGCATTCAATATACATGCGTCAACGACACATTCACCCTTAAAAACCCCAATAAAAGAAATACTGTAACCATTAAAAGGACAATCACTAACATTATTTCAAGAATACATAAAACACTTTAAGTACATGTTAGTTGATGAAATGAGCTTTATTGGACCGAAATTACTACTGAAAATATATAGCAGATTGCCTAAAGCTTTCCCCCACAACCAACATATGTGCTTTGGTGGTACATCTATAATTCTTGTGGGTGACTTGGCACAACTCCCTCCTGTTATGGACAAACCAATCTATGCATCCCACTCAAGTACTATATTCCTATGGGAACAATTCACTACAATTGTTACATTGCAAACAATTTTTCATCAACAAGGTGACTCTTAGACTCAAATTGCCTTTCATCACACATTATAAAATATGCATAATGCAAAACCAGTTGAGGAAGACTGGGAACTACTAATGAGTCACACAAACAAACATCTATAAAATGATGAGAAAACAAATTTTGATCAATCAATACACTTGTTTTCTAGTAATGATTTAGTACAACTACATAACAAAAAAATGCTCAAACTACTCAATCTTCCTATTGCACTTAGTGTTGTGATACAAACACATGTATATGAAATCAACTATTGATAATAATACTAAACAGCTTCCAAAAGAGGTCCCACTATGTAGAGGCCAATGAGTCATGTTAACAACAAACTTGTGGATTCAAACAGGTCTTGTACCCAACTAACTCTAGCCCACCAAATTCACCTTCATATGTAGTGGCATGCTTTGATGAATACAATGGTCCACCATGAAACTTAGATGACCTAAAAATGTACCTATAACATGCATATCTCTAGGCAATCATAGGAGAATACCACTATCCATGGCATGGGCTATTACCATACATAAATCTCAAGGGCTAACCCTTAAAAAAAGCAATAATTGATATTGGTAAAGCCGAAAGACAAGTGTTGAATTTTACGACTGCGTCTAGAGTGAAATCAATAAATAATCTTAGAATAGAACAACCATTCTCCTTTGACTATTATTCTTGAATGAAAAACAACCCATATACCATTATTAGAAAAAGGGAGGAATCTCATCTACATCATCTCTCATTATAATGAATTTAGGTACACAATTATTAATGCAACCTTCTATATTGAGGCTTTCACTATATTCTTTGTTGTCATATTCATTTCGTATGATTTACCCAAAAAAATTATTATTGGCATAGCATATTCACTATTTTCATGATGTATAGGTTCATGCTTCACATTCATTTGTTTATGCATCGAGCAATTTTCCCACTCCATCAAAATTCTATTATCTCACATAGAAATCCTCTAATTTACATATGCTTCCTTCATACATAATGTTTATCATTTTACATAACACTAATCATACATTTTATAATATACACCATTTACTTTTGTTTTTCAATGTGTAGGCACAAAATAACTATAAAATACTTTTTTTAAGCTCCTTGTCTACAAGCAAAGTCAATTGGTGAGTGTTGTTATTTAAATGTGATTCAATCCTTCATTTGATGCTACTGTAGTACAATTACAAAAGATTCAACTAGGTTTAATGATTAATTTGCTTCTTTTTGTTTTAATTTATTCACTCAATTTTGTTTGGGACATTGTTGCATGTTAATGAAATGCCCTGATATTGATAGACATCTTTCAACTGGGAAGTTGTATCATGCCAAAAATAATGTGTCATGCTGGAATTCACGCTGACAACAAACACAAGTTTTTTTTTTTTCCTAATAGTTGTTTGCTATTATGATGAGTGATGTCAAAACATAAAATCAAATATGCTCATAACATAATATCAAATATGCTTTCAATTAAGAAAGTGCATATCTCTCCCAAAGACCCAGATAGTTAACATCTCCACATTTAATGCCTCTCTTGCCATGTTGAATTTTCCTACTTCTATTAGATTTTCTTCCAATTCAAGATACATTATTGAGAACTCTAGCTTAATGAGCTGCAATAACTATATTGCACCCAACCTAACTAAATGTAATACAAATCATTTTACGGTTTTTCTGGTAATATTTCTAGATTCATAAAAATATATACCCACCTCCCCATCACTACTCCTACAAGTTTCCTTCTCCCCCATATTAGGAAGATTGGTGCTACCATATAAAGTAGGTAGCTATTGTTTTCAGGTAATTTTCCATCTTTATATTCTTATTATTACTGTTTATAATTCTTGATATAAAGCTCCAACAATATTCTCTATGTTTTCTCTCTTTCTCTTTAACATTGGTATTGATTCTTAGCTCTAGAGCTCAATGTTCGTTGCATTTTTATTTTTCCCTTCCCATTAAAAGTTACTCATTCTTTTCAATCACTATTTTAAGGTAGCTAGCTTGTAGCAATTGGATCTATTAGTGAACACTGTTTTCTTGTTGTTAGCTCTATTTAAATATAGTCTTTACGCACCCTGCAACAACCATTAGGGTAATCCCACAATACTGGTTTACAATTCTAGTGACGAAGGAAAATTGCAAAAATGATCCTATGAAAAAAAAAATGCTTTTTATGGATTTGCACAAACTAGGGTGTTCGAATGGACATTGGTTTGAGCGAACCCTATTAAATGATGGGACCCACTTTTTATGAATTGTTTTATAATGAAAACAATGGAAAAGTGAATAGAAGGGGGGGTTCGAACCAAGATTTATTTGAACCCTAGTTCTAGCGAACCTCCAAGGGGGCTTCGCTTGAACCTAGGTTCATTCGAACCCCCCTTTTTCTCCCTTCTCCCCCTCTTGCACCATTTTTTTGCAGAATTGTGCCCTTCGAAGCTCGGGTTGAGGATGAAAATGGAGGAGACTTCATAGACCCAACTGGATGATGTTAGTCCTCAAAAACAAGCTATCCATCGAATATAATTTTAATATGTTTTGGTTTTATTATGTATTTTATTTTTTAGTTTGATTAAAATAGGTTTCTTGCCGAAAATCAAGCTCTCTGTTCTGCACATGTGGAAAAATAGCAGATTATCAAAAAAAATTGAAAAATATCAGTGCACTAGATATTGATGTCCTTGATCCAACAAAAAAAATTGAATTTCAATACATACAAAAAAAGTTATGCTTTAGCCAGTGAATCATGTCTAGAATTTAAAAGGTTTGACTTTGAAACTTAATTAAGAAAAAAAATCAACAAAATGCTACGAAACCAATTCCATACACTAGATATCGTAGTTATGAATCTAAATTCAAAAAAAATAGAATTTTATCCTTTATAGAAAAAAAGTTGTGTTAGCCAGTGATGTCACTCTTTAAAAATGGTGTTTATTGTTAAAAACTAGTTTTCAAAGGAGATGGAAAAAGAAGTGCAATTTGATTCAAAAAAAATTGAAAAAAATATATTTAGAATCTATAGGCGAAATGTCACAAATCACTAGTTTGTATCATCTTCAAATTCCTCATGGCTTAGCCGCTATAGGTGCTTGAAAGTGAAGATTTAGTTAAAAAAAATTAGTTAAATGTCCAGTTTGGCCAAAAATTCTAAACCAGTATTGTGGGATCACCCATTAATTAAGGAAACATTCAATTCATATTGTAATACCCCATATATTTTGAGGATGCATAATGACAAGAAGGCATATAAGGCATAATTTATTTTTTTTGAATAAGAATGTGAGATATCAAGAATTGTGTATAATTAGGCATTCAAAATAAAAAAAATTATCCTCAAATGTGGTGTGGTTCAATCATACAAAGAAATATTTGCACATGATTGTTGAAGGTTAAAAATATATTTATATTTATTGTTTATAGTTTTAAATTGATAGTTATTACAAATACTTATGTTGCAATTTAGTATAATTTTTAATTGTGTTTGTTATACATCTAACAACCAAAATTTGTTGGTAGTTCTTGATAATTTTAATGTGAGTTTGAAGCTAGAAGCCTACACAGGTTGTGTGTTAGCTCTACATATTGTTGAATTTGCATGCAAGTGAGTCTAGGAAATATGTATTTTGCAATCAAAATTTTCAATAGTAGTTGTGGTTGCAAGTTAAAGTGATGAAGATAAATGAAAGTTGTATATCATATTCATCAGAGGCTTGTGAAATCAAGTAGAAGTTACATGATCTTAAATACATGTCAAATTTAAGTCATGAACACCACTTATAAGTTGAACCATAAGTTTTAACTAGGGAACACTATGTTGTTTGGAAATTACTATTTATAAAGGGGGCCAATGCATGATTTTTCTAAGATCGCAATCTTTTTTTAAAATACATTGTAAGTCCACCAAGTGTTGCCTAAGCAGGTCATGCTCATGAGGCCAAGGGCTAAGTATTTAAACGAATTTATGATAAATTGTTGGAAGTCCCACTCAAACAATGAATTACTTTGATGCTAATTTATCCTTTGTCAATTTCTTTTTTTTTTGGATGGAGGTCATCCACAAATTATTTGTAGCTACTTGATACGGGAGCACGATAATTCTTGGGTTGAACCTCTTCGGCTAAGAGCCAAGGGTTGAGGGGTATCGATTCCGCCAAATTCGCCCGGAGCACAATCTTGGCCTCATCCCTTATGATGTCAGAGCCTTACGCTCAACAAGACTTGATCCTTGGTGGGCTCATTAAGAACCATTCAACTTCACTAACAAATCAAGGGCCCATTAACTCATTTGTCAATTTTTAATTTCCATCACTTTATTTAATAAATGTAGTTGTTGATGTGTTGTGACAAAGGGATATAAATAACAGTCATGTTGTTTTGACGTCATAATAATGCTTGAATTATTTGTGGATTAAATTGTGCTACTATGTTGAGTGTAACATAAAATATTAATTATAAAAGAATTTATACAATTCAATTTGACAATTGTTTGAAAATAATATTGAACCTTAAAAAATAATTTATTTTCTATCAACAAATTGATCCTTACTCCTCTGGTGATGCTAGTGCTAGTGTTTTAAATTGTGTATACTAAATAACCACCATTTTATAATAAAATTTATATATAATTTAATCTTAAAAATACTCAAAATCATAATTTGAGTGGTGGAAAACAGCTAAGGATCTAGAAAGATAAGAGTCCAGATGTTTCCATGGCCGGCAGACAGAGACGGGTCAAATTTGGATAGCTGTCGTTACGCAAGCAATTACGTCAGCAATTGACCATGTTTTTCTTGCCCAGCAAAGCAGACAGAACTAATATAAGTACAGTAAAGACTTGTTCTTCTCCTGCAAAGAAAACTTAAGTGAGGATTGGAGGAGAAACAGGTGGAGATGGCAAGTGAAGATGAGGTTAAGCTTCTTGGCTTCTTTTGCAGCCCCTTTGCCCTCAGAGTTTTGATTGCCCTTGAAGAAAAGGGCATAAAATATGAGTATGTGGAAGAAGATCTGATGTCTAAGAGCCCCCTGTTGCTGGAAATGAATCCTGTGCATAAGCAGGTACCTGTTCTTATTCACAATGGCAGACCTCTGGTTGAATCTGCTATTATACTGCAGTATATTGATGAGGTATGGAGCAATGGTCCAGCTTTCTTACCATCTGATCCATATGACCGCGCCATGGCTCGATTTTGGGTAGATTTTATTGAAAAAAAGGTATGCGGTCAAAAGCATTGCTGATCTTTTGTAAGACATTTTAATGGAATGTGTTATGACATTGTTATTTTCTTCAGCTTGTTATTCCAGGGAGGTCGATACTCAGAAGTAAAGGAGAAGAACAAGAGCAAGCAAAGCGACAAGTTACAGAAAGTTTAGGAATACTGGAAGAAACTCTCAAAGGAAAAGATTATTTTGGAGGAAACACTTTTGGACTGGTAGATATTGCATTTGCCCCAATGATATGTTGGTTTCATACATATGAAATTCTTGGAGATTTTAAGATTGGGTTTGAGGATAAATTTCCGGGCATTTTTGGCTGGATGAAGAAATGTATGGAGAGGGACAGTGTCAAGGAAAAACTTCCACAACAAGAAAGGGTGCTAGAATTCTGCAAGAATTTTGCTCCCAAAGCTTAGCTAAACTTTGTTTGGCTATGGTTTATTTTTGTAATGCATTGAGTTGTGTTCTCCTTCAGTTTGACATTTGTGTTAAAGATCTTAGATATTACACCATAGTATATTTATATATGGTGTATAATAATTTGATTACATAATTATTGTTAAGAGGCCAATATTGGCTAGTTTGGGTTTCAGCTACTGCTGGTAGCTCTATTCTTTTGCTTTGTTCAATAAAAAAAAAAATATTGAGAGTTAAATAAAATAACGTTTTATTATAAATTTGTTGGGTAATTTGTCATAACATTCCTATAGAATAAGCTTGGTGAATAAGCTTGGTTGAGGAATAAGTGGGATTATGTGGAGTGTGCTTCCTATTTTAGAATATCAGAAATTGACGTAAACATAAGTGTAGAGACACAATAGTAAACAAGAACTAATAAGAAAATGTATAGAAATAATATTCAACAAGATTGCACTACAAATTGCCAATTCTTTCTTATTCCTCTAATGTTGCCAATACAAAGAAAATCCAATCTTTGAGTACAAGTCCTACTCCACATTTTATAAAGTTCTTGGTTCTTCCACTAAAATCTGAAATCCTCCCACAAAAAATAAATCTGTGATAAACTCCTAAAAGACTAATTTAGAAAAATTGTTGTTTTTGATAATTTTACTCTTGAGCATGAATGAACCTAAAATTTATTCTATGAACCCTATACAATTGAATGAGTCTTGGGAGTGAATTTCAACACAAGATCACACTTAGAAGTTAAATTATGAAGTGTAGAAAACTCCTTAAAAAATAAAAAAATAAAATTGTACTTTTTGAGCTTTAGATGGTTGAAATTGGCCTCAAAAAAAAATAAAAATTCATGAAATGAGTTGTAATATTCAATAGGGTAGGTTATAGTGATGTGGATCTCTTTGAGAGCTTCAATTTGAAAAAAATAGCTCGAATGACTTAAGGGAAAGGCCTTCCTAATTGCCCAAATATTTGGCCTTCATAATTCAGCTACACTTATCGATAGACATAATGAATTTCTATCCATTCAAGATCCATTTGTTGCTTAAAACTTTTGAAACCGTGAAACTCTTCCTCAAATGCATTAATGATAGATTCATAAATGGGTTATCCTTTAATGAAAGGGTATATTTGTGGTGGTCACCTCATTTCAATACCTCCAATTTGCCTCTAGTAGAGATTTTTGGGAATAAATCTCTTAGACTATATCATAAAGGCATCCAAACCATTAAGGAACTTGTCTCTTCTAGAGATTAGACCACATGGCCCTTGCACAAGAAAATCATCTTATTGCTTCATATTTTCCTTTCATTCTTCATATACATGTTCTTATCCCAATGTTATTCGTTACAAAATGATACTATAGCCTCCTAAAGCTTGGTGAAAATATTGGTGATGGAATTGTGATACCACCTTTAAGAATTATATATTATTCCTTTATATAAGGTTCATATTCCCCTCTCTCCTACTCTTAATGAGTAAAATTGTTGTTGGAGCCTCTAATCCTCTCCTTGCACTTAGCTCTTCAAACTTAAAAAAAATTGTGTCAAGCAAAACTTCAAAGCACTATTCAAGGTTTTCCTCTTACTCCTACTTTGTATGTGCTTATTATAGAAGATTTTGATTATATTTATGTGGATAAAGCATCATCTGGATTAGTGAATGGTATTTCTATCACCTCTTTTGTACAACTTATTATTAGAAATTTGTGAATGACTCATTTCTTATAATGGTGGAGAATTAGGAGTCATTCACATCGTCTAGTACTTCGGATACCTTTTGTCTTGCTCCTAGATCTAACCTTCAGCAAAATAAAACACAATGTTATATTGAAAGCAAATCCCTTTCTCCATGCCTTCTTGGATGGAGAATAAACAATGGAAATATATTGAAAATGGTAGGAGGCTCAAGTCTCATCTTGTAAAGCATGTCATTAAGGATGAGAACATGTATGTGAAGAATAGAAAGCAAATACGATGCAATAAGGTGGAAATTTTCTTCCCAAAGAGGCCAGATCTAATCAAAGTCCCTAGTGGAACAACTATCTTTATGCTGTATAGTCTAAGAGATTCAATCCTAGATTTTTCTACTAGAGGAAAATTGGAAGTGGTGATAATTAGGGACAATCCAAAGGTGAAAAAGAATAACAACTATTTCATCTTTGGATCTGTTGGTGCTTTCTCACTTCCTCGCCTACCACTTATGTGGACTACATTCCTATGATTTGCATCACTAGAGGTCTGAGTAATCTTCTGTGAATCATAAACAGAATCCTTGGGCACTTGTGAATTGCTTGAACCCCTTACTTTTCCGTTTCTTATGCGGATATTGACATCTTTTGATCCACTATCATGATCAGAATCACTTTCCTTCTCCCTCTCTTTCGAATGACTATGAAAATCCCGACTGCCATACAATTCTTCCTTTGATTGTTTTCCCTGTTGCAAAGATCCATCAAAGAAATCTGCAACTCTTGAGCCTTCTTCATGTTTGTTGCAAGCATAATAAAGCTAACATTTGTATGAATCCACACACTACAATTATTTTGTCTGGTGATGGAATTACTATATGTGATGGTTATGAGCAACCTTGCCCAACAAGTGGAGCACTTCATGACTGCAACAACATTTCACCGTTGTCACAGTTTCAAGCTTCTGTTTTCTGATTGAAGGAATCATTTTTATGTTGATGGGGTTTTCTTCTGATATGGTTGATAAAGCTTTTGAAGAACATGGAATTGAGGATGAGGCTGCAATTTTTGAGTCCATCTTGACCTATGAGTTCATGTTGAAGAGACAGTTCTTGAAGAAATCAAGTTCACATAATGAGGATTTACTCACTCAATCAGAAAGTTTAGAAAAACTCATGCATGATAGGAGGGCAGTCTTTATAAAAAATAAAGGATAGACCAAGGTCAGAGGTTTCCAAGATGAGGACAGTCAAACCTTAAAAAGAGAGCAGTCTACAGGAGGGTGGCAGTGCATGGAGAAGACGTTTTGAAGTGACAGTCAAGGCATAGAGCCATAGTCCAAGCAAGAAAGTAATGTGATAATCATGTTCATGGAGACAGTCTAGAATGATGAAGGCTATATGACAGAGACATGGCATGAAGATGGCAGAGGACCCACTAAGTGATGGATCAACTAAATGATGACATGATTGTCATGGTAAATAAGAATCCAAAGCCATGGGAGTTGCAGATATATAGTGAGTCTCCATAAGGGTAGTTTATTCAAGGATAGTCAATAATCCAATGAAAAGAAGGTAGTCACAGACTCACAAGTCACAAGTCAAAGGATCATAAATAATCAAAGGGATGAGAGGATGCTCATGAACTCCCGAGGATTTCTATTGAAGCTATTCATACAACATGCCTTGATGAAGTCAGTGAGGAGAGGAAAGAGTGGAGGGTTCTTGAAACCTGTACAGTCACCTTGATCCTGGTCTCAGGTGGTATACAGTGCTTATAAGTAGAATGTTAGTGGGTTGCACAGTCTATCAAACTCATGAGAGCTGTTTCAGTCATATTAAGCATCACAACCATAGGACAGTCTTTGTAAGATTGACAAGAGGGAAGTGATCTTCAGTGGCAATGCCATTAGAAAAGTGAGGTGCATCATGATATGAGGGCAGTCTTCAGTGTAGCACAGTCAAACAGCTGAAGAAAGGCAGAATAATGAAGGGCAGGGTTGTGGTTCATTGTCATGACTTAATGATCACAATAAACAGAAGATGAGGCAATTAACATGGTCACAAACCTGTTATAACAGTTGAGAATGGTGATAGAGGATAAAAAATGCAGAGTCCAAATGTCCCCAAACAGTGATCAAGTGGTAGATAAAGAGCACCCTGAAGACATAAAGCATGTGTCAAACTTGAAGGACTGAAAGTTATCCTACGCCAAGAGATTATTGGTCTTTCTAGTTCATCAACACATGTCCTATAAGCATGGTAAATGAGCAGTTGTGATAGTGGGTGGTTCGGTGTCAGTTATGAGCATTTTTTATCAGTCAATGCTACATGTGGCAGCAGTTTCAACTTCTTCCAAGAATCTAGGGGATATGTATGAGCAGCTTTAACAGTTGACAAGCATATAGGAGCCTTTCAAGTAGCAATATGAGACAAAAGCATTTGAAAGGGTCAACATCTCCTTCCTTCAACGCCACCAAGGAGTTTTTCAAGCAATCAAACATGGAGGCAGTTTCAAGCGCCTAAAGTTCAAGGAAGCAGTCAGCAAAAGTCATAAAGGAGACATTTAATGAGTTTTAGTGTTGTCCTACATCCTCTCCAGCGTAGGATAGTCAAAAGGAGAGCTTACTTTCATTTATAGTTAGTTATTTTCACTTTGATGCAGGATTGTAAACTTGGCTTAAAGTTTTTTTCTGATCATTTTTGATATTGTAACTCATATTTTCAGTTTTTTAGACTGAAAACAAACACTTTGTAACACATTATCAAGCAAGAGACATATTTTTAGACTATGTATGGTTTCAAGAGCATCTTCTATCAATAAAATGAGCATTTTGATCTTCAAAAGTTCTGTTTCTGTTATGTGTGTGAGGTAATTGATGGCATTTTTGTGATTTTTATGTGCAAATTTTTTAATGAATGTCTTACTTCCATCATTTTCAAGCAGAAAAGATAGATTTGTGTAGGTTATTGTTTGTGTCATAGTTCAAACAGATGTTAAGTTGTGAAGAAAATCACACTTTCTTCTTTTTAAAACTGCAAGAAACATAGACCTTTCAATAAAACACTTTAGTATGTCAAACACTTTTGTTGTGCATTACCAGCTGAAACATGTCAAAACAGCAGTCCAAAGTCTGAATAAAACACATTTTTGGTGCATCACCTTTGTGGTCGATTTATTTCATGCAATTTTTTCTACCTTTTTCTATTGGTGAAGTAGTAAAATGGGTTAGTTTAGGTGATAAAACCAAGAGGAACCAGCCCTCTTTGGAAGTTCTTTTCCGTCATAAGTGACCCACAAACCTGGAAAAGATCCCATGTTTCACTAGTAGACTGAGTTTTTTAACTCAATAAGGGTGCACTATTTGTTGATAAAAGTTCCATTAGGGACCTTTTCTCTTCTAGAGATTAGACCTGGCCTCTTTAACAAGAAAATTTCCACCTTATTATATCATATTTGCTTTCTATTCTTCACATACATGTTCTTATGCTTAATGTGATGCCACCATCAAGAATTATCTATTGGTCTTTTATACATGGTTCTTATTCCCTTTTCTCCTACTCTTAATGAGTCAAATTAGTTTTGGGCCCCCCTAGTCCTCTCCTTGTACTTGACTGTTCAAACTTTCAAAAAATTAGAAAGTGAGACTTCACAACACAATTGCACATGTTCTTTGGTGCTTGTATTATCTAGTATTGGTCTAAGGTGAATGGCTAGTTTACTTGAGAAAGCCCATACCAAGTGTTTGGATTTTTAGTGAATAGATACCTTTAAACATATCATTTGGACTTGTCCTTGTGCTTAAGAAGTCTAGAGATGGATTTACGTCACATTTTCTCCTTTTTATCCAAATTTGTTCTCTTGCAGATTTTCTCTTTTGTGGAATATGACTTTAAAACCTACTTATATTAATAGATTTTGGAATTTTTTTAGAGTTCCTGGTGCAGGAGCACCCAGGTTACATTAGGTGGCACTAGGCAAATTTGGAACCCTAGCATGAAATCTTGAGAATTTAATACTTTAAGGTCATGTTGACATCTAGATTTGTGTTAGAGGTGTTAGAATATGTTAGAAGGAAGGTTGTTCAGTAGTTCAAGGTAGATTGGATGAGTTTCACAACTTGTTTCCATTAGGTTTCACTAGGTGTTAGAAATAAAGCCCAAAATGTTGTATTTATGCAATTTTGGCCTAATGTGGTGGATATATCCGACCAAGAGATGAAGTAACCATTTTTATGAACCTTTATAAGGTGGTTTTCGATTTGGGAGTAGAGTTTAGAATCATTGGAGTTTGTAATCAGTTTGGAAAACAAGAAAATAGAGTCATTGAGTGTGCATTTTCTGTTTGTTTTTCCTGTTTTTGAATTAGTAGATTAATGGATTGAATAAGGAATTTTGTACAGTTTAGAATGTAGTGTAAATCCTTTTCAGGCATAGCTTAGTTCAGTAGTTATCTTGTTGCATCGGTTCAAGCATTTCTTTTGTTAGGTTAGTTCTTTTCATGTAAGTTTTTTGTTCTGACTGTCAGACCGGCAGAGATGGAGCTCTAAACCGTGTTTCCCCTGTACCTGGTGTATGGGATTTTGGAAACAGAGGCTAGACTCCATGATTGTACATAATGTAGAGGTAGGAGTCCTTAAGAGTCAAGAATCAATGGCAAAGAGCTGTTTCTAGGCGAGCTTGATAGTGCCCGGTTAGGACAGTTAAAGAGTGCAGAGCACTAAGGTTGCAGGGGTGCCAATCTCCTGGTGAACCACGGTGTGGAGAGGACGTGGAATGCCTTGCAGAGGCTTGGTAACAAGAAGGAGGCTTAACATAGACTAGGAGGTGGCAGACAAACTGACTGATCACAAAGAGGTCAGAAACTGGCTTAAAACAAGCCTAATTTTGCTAGGTTAAGGGTTTGAGCAGCGTACGGACAGTGGAGGCTCCAAACCCCTAAAATATTCAAGGTGTGGGCTAGGGTACTACGAATTCCAAGAAAAGATTTGGGGTCATTTGGAGAATTTGAGCACACTCTCCATTCTTCTCGGGTTAGGAGACCTAATTGGGGCTCTAGGCCTTGTAGCCTTTTCTAACCCTAGGAGAGGGTTTGGTGGAAGCGATGGAGATTTGGAGTCTAGTGACTGAACAAGAACCCTAAATAGGTTGCTATGAAGCTTTTACAACATCTTCACACCCCTGCAAGAACCTAACTGAATGTTGAGGGTATTTGGCCTTTAGGGAAGAGTAAGGGTCAAGGGTGAGAAAGTGGCAAGGCACCAAGATTGGCTTGGTAGAATGAGAGAATGTTGATAGTGGGGTTGGCCAGTAGGATCAGGGGAACCTATACCTGAGATAGGACCTAAAGGATAAGGTGAAAGAGTCACCTAGGAGTTCTTGAGAACAAGGACCCAGAGCATGGGACAGTGAGTGTCTCATCCAACCCTTCCCTATTAGTTCCTTTGGAAGTCTAGAAATATAACTATTTTTTCATACAATAGGATCGATTCTAATTTCTTTATGATTGAAAAAGTATGGTTTAGTTTGTGTACTTATAGATAAGACTTAAGCTTAAAAAGTTGCTTTGCAATTTCAACATCTATAGGATCTGCTCAGTCATTTGTGAGTACTCCTTGTATGTATGAGCCATGATACTCTAATTGGCATCACTTAGACTACCCCTCTCACTCTATGTAAGTGATCACTCTCGTAGTCAAGACTATTTCTTTATACCTCCTATGAAACAATGGATTAGCTCCCATCTCTACATGGAAAATCTTTTACGCTGAAATATAGTGACATTGGGACCATGATTAGGTAGAGTATTGCCATCATGATCTTACAATAGCAATAAAATATTCAATTTGACAATTGTTTGAAAATAATATTGAACCTATAAAAATAATTTATTTTCTATCAACAAATCAAATTGTATTTTCTAATATATTAAGTTAAAAAAAAAATCTATCGATGTGATCTTTACACCTCCTTGTGATGCAAGTGCTAGTATTTTAAATTATGTATACTAAATAACCACCATTTTATAATAAAATTTATATATACTTTAATCTCAAAAATAATCAAAATCATAATTTGAGTGATGGAAAACAGCTAAGGATCTAGAAAGATAATATTATTCAAGAGTCCAGATATTTTCATTTTAAGTACGACAGAAACACTAAACCCATTTTAGATGTTTCCATGGCCGGCAGGTATAGAGACTGGTTAAATTTGGACGGCTAGCATGATGCAAGCAAAGCAGACGGAGCTTATATAACTACAGCAAAGGTTTGTTCTTCTCCTGCAAAGAAAACTTAATAAGAATTGGAGGAGAAACAGGTGGAGATGGCAAGTGAAGATGAGGTTAAGCTTATTGGGTTCTGGGCCAGCCCCTTTGCCCTCAGAGTTTTGATTGCCCTTGAAGAAAAAGGCATAAAATATGAGTATGTGGAAGAAGATATGTTGTCTGCTAAAAGTCCCCTGTTGCTGGAAATGAATCCTGTGCATAAGATGATACCTGTTCTTATTCACAATGGCAGGCCTGTGGTTGAGTCTGCCATTATACTGCAATATATTGATGATGTATGGAGCAATGGTCCAGCTTTCTTACCATCTGATCCATATGACCGCGCCATGGCTCGATTTTGGGTAGATTTTATTGAAAAAAAGGTCTGTGGTCAAAAGCATTGCTGATCTTTTATAAGACATTTTAATGGAATGTGTTATTAACATTATTATTTTCTTCAGCTTGTTATTCCAGGGAGGTCTATAGTCCGAAGTAAAGGAGAAGAACAGGAACAAGGAAAGCTACAAGTTATAGAAAGTTTAGGAATATTAGAAGAAATTCTTAAAGGAAAAGATTACTTTGGAGGAAATACTTTTGGAATGGTAGATATTGCATTTGCTCCAATGATATGTTGGTTTCATACATACGAAATACTTGGAGATTTTAAGATTATGTTTGAGAATAAATTTCCAAGTATTTTTGGCTAGATGAAGAAATGTATGGAGAGGGACAGTATCAAGAAAAAACTTCCACAACAAGAAAGGGTGCTACAAGTGGTAATGCAATTTAGAAAGAATTCTGCTCCCAAAGCTTAGCTAAACTTTGTTTCACTAAAGTTTATTTTTGTAATGCATTGAGTTGTGTTCTCCTTTAGTTTGTCACGGGTGTTAAAGATCTTAGATATTTCACCATAGTATATTTGTATATGATGTAAAATAATTTGATTACATAATTATTGTTAAGAGGTCAATATTGAAAAAGTTAAATAAATTTATTATAAGTCTGTTGGGTAATTTGTTGTAACATTCCCATAGAATAAGTTTGGTTGAGGAATAAGTGGGATTATGTGGAGTATGCTTCTTATTTTAGAAAATCAGAAATTGGTGTAAACATAAGTGTAAAGAAACAATAGTAAACAAAAACTAATAGAAAAACATATAGAAATAAAACTCAACAAGATTGCACCATAAATTATCAATTATTTATTATTCTTCTAATGTTGTCAATATAAAGAAAATCCAATATTTGAATACAAATCCTACTCTAAAATTTATAAAGTTCTTTATTCTCCCACTCAAATCTGTAAATCCTCCCACAAAAATTAAATCTATGAATAAATACTAAAAGACTAATTTAGAAAAAATACTCTTTTAGATAATTTTACATTTGAGCGCAAATGGACCTAAAATTTATTCTATGAACCCTACACAACTAAATGAGTCTTGGGAGTGAATTTCAAGACAAGATCACACTTAGAAACTAAATTATTAAGTCTAGAAAACTCTAATATAAATAAAAAAATAAAATTGTAATTTTTTAGCCTTAGACGATTGAATTTGGCCTCCAAAAAATGTTGAAATAAGTTGTAACATGATAGGGTAGGCTATAGTGATGTGGATCTCTTTGAGACCTTCAATTTGAAAAAAAAAATAGCTTGAATGACTTAAGAAAAAGGCCTTCCTAATTGCCCAAATATTTGGTCTTCATAATTCTTCTCCTCTTATTGATGGAAATCATGAATTTCTATCTATTCAACATCCATTTGTTGCTTAAAACATTTGAAAAGCATTTGAAACCATGAAACTCTTCCTCAAGTGCATTAGTAATAGATTCATAAATGGGTTGTCCTTCAATGAAAGGGTATATTTGTGGCAATCCCTTGATTTTAGTATCTCCAACTTGCCTCTACTAGAGATTTTTGAGAATAAATCTCTTAGACTATATCATAAAGGCATCCACACCATTCAGGAACTTGTCTCTTCTAAAGATTAGACCTTATGGCTTACTTGGCAACAAAATTTTCACCTTATTGCTTCATATTTTCCTTCAATTCCTCATATAAATGTTCTTATCCCCGATGTTATTCTTTACAAAATGAGACTATAGCCTCCTAAAGCTTGGTGGAAATATTGGTGATGAAATTGTTATACCAACTTCAAGAATTATATATTATTCTTTTGCATAGGGTTCATATTCGCCTCTCTCGAACTCTTAACGAGTCAAATTAGTGTTGGAGCCTTTAGTCCTCTCCTTGCACTTAGCTCTTCAAACTTTAAAAAAATTGTGTTAGGCAAGAATTCACTCCACAATTACATATTTTCTTTGGTTCTTACATTATCCAGGATTGTGCTTAGGTAAATGGCTAGTTCACTTAAGTAAATCCCATACCAAGTGTTTGGCTTTTCAATACTTATGGATACCATTAAACATATCATTTGGACTTTGTCCTCATGCTCAAGAATCCTAGAAATGGATTTACATCATATTTTCTCCTTTTCATCCAAATTTGTTCTCTTGGAGAGTTGCTCTTTTGGGGGATACAACTTTACAACCTACCTATATTACCATATTTTAGAACTTCTTCAAAGTTGTTATTCTTTTTCACCTTTGGAAGTCTAAATGTATAGCTTTTTTCCCCATACAATAAGATGAATTCTAATTTCTTTACATGTGACTAAAAAATTATACATGGTTTAGTTTGTGTACTTATAGATAAGGCCTAGGCTATAAAAAATATTGTCTTGTAATTTCAACATCTACAAGATTTGTTCAATCATTTGAGAGTGCTCCTTGTATGTGTGAGCTAAGATTCTCCTATGGACATCACTTAGACTACCCCTCTTACTCTGTGTAAGCGGTCACTCTTGTAGTCAAGGCTATTTCTACCTGCCTCCTCTAAACCAATGGGATCAACTTGCATCTCTACATGGAAAATCTTTCAAGTCTAAATATAATAGCATGAAGACTATAATTAAAACTCCATAGTCAAGATAAAATGTTGTTATCATCATAATCTTACAATAACAATAAAACAGTTGAAAAACACTTAAGATGACTATTATACATACCTAATAGATAATCCAACCACTTTTTTATTATAAAATTTATATAATACTTTTTGTTAAATAAATCATAATTTGAATGGTTGAAGACACGCAAGGGAACAAACTTTATCTTAAACCTTATAAAAATATAAAAATATTGAAGAGTCAAGATATTTTCATTTCCAAGGCCAGTAGGCATAGAGACGGGTCAAATTTGGATGGCCGTCATTACACAAGCAACTACGTCAACAATTGACCATGCTTTTGTTGCCAAGCAAAGCAGAAAGCTAATATAACTACAGCAAAGATCAGTTGTTCTCCTGCAAAGAAAACTTAACTCAAGATTGAAGAAAAAACAGGTGGAGATGGCAAATGAAGATGAGGTTAAGGTTCTTGGGTTCTGGGGCAGCCCCTTTGCCCTCAGAGTTTTGATTGCCCTTGAAGAAAAGGGCATAAAATATGAGTATGTGGAACAATATTATGGGTCTGAAAAGAGTGCCCTTTTGCTGGAAATGAATCCTGTGCATAAGCAAGTACCTGTTTTGATTCACAATGGCAGGCCTGTGGCTGAGTCTGCCATTATACTGCAATATATTGATGAGGTATGGAGCAATGGTCCAGCTTTCTTACCATCTGATCCATATGACCGTGCCATGGCTCGATTTTGGGTAGATTTTATAGAAAAAAAGGTTTGTGGTCAAAAGCATTGTTGGTATTTACTTAAAAAATTAAAATCATTTGTAGAACATTTTTAATGGAATGTATATAACATTATTATTTTTGTCAGGTTATTGATCCAGGGAGGAGTATATTCCGAAGTAAAGGAGAAGAACAAGAAGAAGGAAAGCGACAATTTATAGAAGGTTTAGGAATATTAGAAGAAACTCTCGGAGGAAAAGATTATTTTGGAGGAAACATTTTTGGAATTGTAGATATTGCATTTGCCCCAACGATATGTTGGTTTCATACGTATGAAATACTTGGAGATTTTAAGATTGTGTTTGAGGATAAATTTCCAAGCATTTTTGGGTGGATGAAGAAATGTATGGAGAGGGAGAGTGTCAAGAAAAAACTTCCACAACAAGAAAGAGTGCTACAATCGGTAGTGCAAGATATAAAGAATTTAGGTCTGGAAGCTTAGTTAAACTTTGTTTCACTAAAGTTTATTTTTGTAATGCATTGAATTGTACTTTTCTTTAGTTTGTCATATGTGTTAAAGATCTTCGATATTACACCATTTTATATTTATATATGGTGTATAATAGTTTGATTACATAATTATTGTTAAAAGGTCAATATTGAAAGGGTTAAATAAAATAATATTGTATTAAAAGTTTGTTAGGTAATTTGGTGTAACATTCACATAGAGTACACTCAGTTGAGGAATAAGTGGGATTAGGTGGAGTATGATTCATAATTTATAAGATCATAAATTGATGCAAAAAAAAGTGTAGAAAAATAATAGTAAACAAGAACTAATATAAAAGTGTATAGAAATAAACATCAACAAGATTGCACCACAAATTACCAATTCTTTCATATTCTTCTAACATTGCCAATACAAAGAAAATTCAATCTTTGAATACAAATCCTACTCCAAATTTTGCAAAATTCTTGGTTCTCCCACTAAAATCTGAAAATCCTCCCACAAAATATTTTAAAAGACAGATTTAGAAAAAAAAATGCTTTAATAATTTTACATTTGAGAATGGATGGACCTAAAAGTTATTCTATGAAACCTACACAATTAAGTGAGTCTTTGGGGGTGAATTTCAATGTAAGATCACACTTAGAAGCTAAATTGTTAAATCTAAAAAATTCTTAAGAGTTTTTAAAACTTTGTAATTTTTTAGCCTTAGATGATCGAATTTTCCATCCAATAATATGGAAATGAGTTGTAGCATAAAAGGGTAGGTTATAATGATGTGGATGTACTTGAAACCTTCAATTTAGAAAAATATAGCTCAAATAACTTCTCAAATCAAAAGTTATAGTCTCTACAAGTTTTGATTCTTGCATCATTTTTCTTTGGTTGGAAAAACTAAGCTCTTGTGAATTACTTTGATTAAGCTCCTACCATTTATTCATGTCTAATTTCTTCAATTCCTATTTTAAAATCCAAGTGTTATCCTCTTGTTTTTATCCTTCCCACTATACCAAATACTTTTTGTAGCTACCATATATCATGTTCATTGTCTTCTTGTCTAAAACTTATTCTATCTTTTCTCTTTTTTTTCTTCATATGTGCTGCTTCGAATCCACTTGTTATGTGTCCCCTTCATTATCTTCTCCATTGGTTGCATATACATTAGAAACATTAATGCTAAAGAGATTTATTTTTTTGGAAAGTCTACCTCATAAGCATTGCCATTTATTTTCTTTAGGATTTTACACATATTGATCTTCTTATACTCCATCTTGTTGTGCATCTCTTGTAGGGAAATATTTCTTGTCTTAAATATACCTCTCAATTTCACATTATATATTCCTTCTCAATTTATCTTGTAATTATTCTATGTACTCTCCAAATGCCTTTGGATCACCACTAACCCATCTTGGAATTGGAAACTATACCAAGTGTAAAACCCCCTTAGATTTTTACCTTAAAAAATTTAGGATGTTGATTTTCCTATTGACCTATTTGCTAGATTGTTAAAGGAAAATTTATCTTGAGGTAAAGACAAGTCTCATTGCCTATGCTTATCTCCAACATTACATCTCAGTAGATTTCCCAGACTCCTTTTTCTTGCCCTAGTCTACCCAGTTGTTTGAGTGTGGTATGTACTTTGTAGATTAGTCTTCACAAAATTTGTTAGGAATTATCCTTACCCCAACACCAAGATCTACCAATGTTTTCCTCATCCATCCTCCATATATCTTTAGATCTATCAAAATAGATTGTATGTGCCATCTTCTATTTTTTGTGTTATTCCTTATTTTTAATGTTGTATCTGACTCCAACACTTGTTCCAATACTTAGTGAATTTTCTAAGTTTTTCTAGTATGTTTTATTCTTTCACAAAACTATCAAGTTCCTTTAATAGTATTTTGTTCTTTCCTTCCTTTCTTTTTTAATAATTTTGGTAGTTTTTTCCACTACCAAGTCACGACCTTTCTTAGTGATTAATTCATCCATATCTTCCTTTTTTATTCCATATATAACCAACCTTCCTCTTGTGGTATCTTTACCACCTCTTGGCATTATTGCTACCTTGTTTTTATTTTTGTCCACTTTTTTCCAAAATAACTCTTTATTCTCTAAGTATTATTTCTCTAACTAATCCATGATCAAATATTTTTCTTCTTTCTTCTTCTCATTCCAATTTTTTATCTTTAGCATCTATGAGAGTATGAGGTTCATCCTTAGGTATTTTCATTATAAATTTAGGCCCTCTTAATAAATTAGTTTCAAATAGTTCTTTACTCTAAGTAGGAGTCTAATTGTTCTTGAAATACTATATAAATCTTGGAAACTAGATAAATTATGGTTGGAATCATCACAAAACCCACAATATTTCTTCTTTTCCTTCCTATGATCATTTGTATGATGACATGGCTCACTACATTCATAACAAGTGACAACTACTCTTCTTTTACCTTGACCCATTTCTCTATTGAGTCCTTAAACTCATTATAGTAGGGCCTATTGTTGTTACTATAATTTTCATAACTAGTAGAAAGTTTATCGTTTATCACTTGTAGTGTAGAATTTTAAACTAAGTTGATATTATGTTGTTATCTTATCTTCATTTAGGTAGTTTATATCCATAATTTTATCCATGGAAGCCCCATGTTTCTAACCCTTTTTTCCTTTCCATGATAGGTTTTTTTATCCTCATATTTGATTGCACCAAGGTTCATGTTATTCTTCATCTCCTAATCAAAATGTTAAGAATGGTATTCATTAGTTTTGTAGACATCCTATTCATTGAAAATAGAATAGAGCACACATTTTATCCTCATTGGAGGTTCTACAAAGTCCACTTGTAAGTTACCACAACCATTCTCTCATCTTCTATGATTAGGCAATCATTCCTTACATGACCTTCATTGAATTATTAAGAACATAAAATATTTTTTTCTTCCACTAAATGCCATTTCCTAATCATTATCTCTTTTATACAAGGTGTCTTTCTTAATCTTTAACTGTTCAATTATAATTTTAGCTTCTTCTTTTTTATAGGTAAAACACAGTCGAGCTACATATATTGACTTCAAAACAAAATACAAAAGATGTTCATGAATTTGGGCCAAGCCAACCTCTAGAAATCCACAGATACATAATTTTCTTTGGACTACCCCTAGACCACCTAATCACCCCTTGATGATTTCAAAAAACTTACAGAATCCTTCACACTTATTTAGTCATTTTCATCATAGAAATTTGTGGTTTCTACCAGGTCTGCAAAATCCTTGAGCCATTGCAGACCCATCACCTCAACCACTCCCAAACACTTACAAAGGAAGTCCACATCAATCCTTTCCCAGTGTCGATGTCAAACCAGCTGCTCTTCCACCACATCCATGATAAAAGGCTTCCACTCTACCTAGACGCTCTATTGAAACATCTTGATCATGTTTTCTGGAAATGGGATCCCAACACCGAGCCTTTCTACTGCCACCACGTCCACATCCTCCTCCAACACCATAGCCACAAATACCATCCTCAAAAGAACCAAGCATCTCACTTTGGGCATGTCTAAATCTAGCAGTGATGTTAGGAAGTGCGATGATATATCAAAATTTGCCTTCGATTTGTTGCCTGAGAAACAAAATTTCCACCCAAGTACCATTCACATCGCTTCAAGGCACAACATTTCCTTGTTCTAGTAGATGTTCTTCAACCTTTGGTCCAAGATGAACCCTGTGAAAGCTGCTTCTGACTTCACACTTTTTAGCTTTATGGGGGTCTCCATTTTTGTGTGTGGAAGAAGCTAGGGATAACATCTTAAATAGCCAAATTCATCCACATCAACTCTGAGGGCCAACTATCACATTTAATGTCTTCTATACCTACCTCCATCATGGATCCTCCACTCGACGAAGGAAAGTACATAGCGCTCCAAATGTAAGATTTTCATGCTTTCAATTGATCTCAATCTCTTGAGAGTATCATTTTTGTATTTTCCAATGCAATTCCTCAGTACATTGTGAGCGTTGCTAGCTCACCATAATTCTGCTCCCTTGCATGGCATTGAATGTCTATTTAATACCTCAACCATTCTTTGTTTAGTGACAGAATCCCTAGCACAGACGGCTGATGAAATGCTTGTCTCAACTCCTATCCTCTCGACTCCTAGAGCGCCCATGTATCAAGTTGTTCGAGCTAGCACAATGACCCCCACATTTGATACACAGACACAATTATAATTTAAGCTTTTATATCTATGTATTCTCTTCATTTCCCTTCTCCAGGGATGAGCCTCAATCTTTAATGCTAATTCTAAATCTTTTGCATATGTTTCAAAAAATATCCCATCTAAGAACTCTCTATTTGAAGGTAGAATCCAAATACAAATCATTTCTCTATTTTCTTTTCAAACAAATGCTCCTTCAACTTCCTAACAAATGATCCTTTAAATTATTGATTAAATTCTCTAAATGATTCTCTTTTTTCTATAGCATCTCCCTCATATTTCTTACACTCTCTGAAGTAATTTCTAGAGGATAAAATTTATTTATAAGAATTCCTCTTTTATATTCTTCCATTGTTTCTCATCTTTTGAACAAGTTGTATGTACCATTTAAAATCTTTGTTCCTCAAAATACCCACATAGTCATAAATTTTGGTTTTCTCATCTCTTACTCCATTCATATCCCATGTAGAATCTAATACAATGATATGATATGAGGTTTCATTAGTATCATTCCCAAATATTAGTAATTTGATGTGATTTTGATCCATTGGTTAAGGTTCCTCTAATTTATCATTGTTCATTGAGTTTTTTCCTACACTCAACTATCTACATTTGTTCTCTTTCGTTAGATCTTTTTGTTCCTTATCTCCAAATTTATGGGATTCCTTACTATACATTTTAATTCTCCTCTAATTCAGTAGTTTCGTTTTCCTATATTTATCTCTAGGCATTTCTATCTTAGAGATTTCTCTTCCCAACATTTCTTCACAAACAACAATAAACTATTTTCTTTCCACTTCTTATTTAGTTTAGAATGAATTACCATTTATATATTTCCTATAAACTATTATTGTCTTAAAAAATATTAGGGGAGTTCACCTCCTCATGGCACCTTTTTGGTTTAGGAGATAAGTTTTCATTTCCTAGTGACATTGTATTAATTGACGCAGGGTTCTCCAAAATTTCCTCAATTATCTTGATTATATCAATGTCTAGGTTATTAAAAAAAATCATCTCTTTCAATTTCATATTCTTTTTCCTTCTCTTGATTCTTAATTTATCATCTTATGTTTCTTAACTCCCACACTTTTATTTTTAATTTTACCAATATTCTATAGATAGTTCTAGAGGTTATTTCTTAGTAAATGGGGTTGGTACACCCTCAAAACTATCAACATTATTATTTTATGTGTTTGAAAAGTTAAGTTAAAAATGTGGTGTACGAGTCAAAAATTCAAATGGAAAAGCACCACTACTTCAATGCTCTAGTTGACCACTATAGCTTCCAATCTTTCTTCTAGTGATTCTTTGATCACAATTTATTCCTCAAACTATTTTTCTAGTATAGTTATACATTTTGTTTATTTTTTAAGATGACTATTTATTTTCTCTAGTGTATCTTTGTTATTGAGAAACATAATTATTTTTTCCCTTTTGTTTGTGGGATCTCAACAATTTTCATATCTTCATAATTCTCATTTTTAGTGGCATTCCTCCTAGTGCACACATTTGTAATCAACTATCCTATTGCTAATGGGTTTTCACAACTCTTCCTATCCTTAACACTTTTAATAGTATCCCTCCTAGCACACTCCACATATTCTACATTCTTGAAATCCTTAACATCTTTATTGGGTACCTCCTATCATGCTCTAAATCAACTTCCCTTGTCTTTTCCATCATTTTTTTTAAATATCTCTTTCCCTTCATAATTTGTTTTCAATCTCTCCTCCTCCATGTATAACCATCAACATCTATTCTACTATATCTCTCAAATTATTATTATATCCCTTAGTCATAGGTTTTTTTTATTTGGAATTTCATTAATCCTTTTATTTATTCCTAATGGCTTAATCAAAACTCAATTTTAGTAGTCATGTCTCTTTAGTAAACCTGTTAGGACCATCTCTCTTTCTATTCACCATCCCCTAGGTTCCTAGCCCCTCTCATAAGATAGTACATAATTTATTCTACCACAAATAATCAAATATTATTAAATTTTATGTTTATAATACCTTATTGATCTATATTTTCTTGTCACAACACTTTAAATCTAAATTCCAACCTTTCCTTGCATCCTATCAAGATCCAAATAATGGAACCAAATGTTAACAAGAGACATGGTGTAGACTAAAGATCTATGAGTGTGCTATTAGATGTGTAGTTTATACTCTGGTGTAAAGGGATAAGAAGAATTATAGAATTAGTTTTTTTTATTAAAATATAGTGTAGTAGACTATAAAGTACATAAATCAAAATATATAAGCATAATCATTCAACACATTCACATTGTAGCGAATAAACCATGATCATATATTTGTTGAAGTTGGGAAAAATCAACTCCATAACTCCCAAGGATCACCTGCAATCAAACACCTATCACAAAAAGAGAGAATAGAAAAGCTATGGAGGCCAAGAGCTATTGATCCAAAAAAGCATGAATCATTATGAGTTTGCATCTTCTAATGATTATACAAAAGATAATACTTATAAAAGGATAATGAACCTAGAAACACTAGGTGAGGATAATATAAGATCATGACATGTGTCCTCATCCTATGCATGAGACATAAAAATAACATGACCTAAGTAAGCTTAAGTAATTAGAAGAAAAGGAACCTAATAATTAAATAAATAATTAATTAGGAAATACCTTTTACTCTAACAATATTCAATATATATACTTGTGGTATATTATCAACAATACATGTTCATCTTCTACTCATATTCTTCTTGTAGACACTTAAAAATGTCTTGATGGATCACATTGGCTAACTAACATCATTTCGTCTTGAAACCCATCCTCTTTTCGCTTAATTGATTAAATTAACCTAGCTATTTAATTAATTATGTCATTTGCATCTATTAACCTAATTCATTTAATCAAGTTAATTCCCCCCTTTCACAATAACATTTCGTCTCATTAAATTAAATAAATCAAACTATTTAATTTAATTCCCTAAATCCTATTTAATTAAATAGCCCTAAGTTATTTAATTAAATTTCATTCCACCTTTCCCCAATTCATTAAATCATTTTTATTTAATAAATATCATTTTAATTCTTCTAAATCCCCCTAAATTTATAATTATCAATTATTAATCTAATTTCCCTCCCACTTGCAAGGGAATATTCCTTCCCCTTTTGAACAGTTAAACTTTGTTTTAATTTACAAAATATATTTTTTCCTCACCCATGAGAATATTCTAAGGAATATTCTCTCTCCAATCATTTGAAAAAGGGAATATTCTCCCTTAGCTTCATATGCAAGTTAACTTGTGACTTCTTGTGCAAGTTAGCTTGTGACCTTTTGAACAAGTTGAAAGTGTGTTTGTTTGAAGGAATGTGAACCCTTGATTAAATCTCATCTTGTATTCTCACCCATTGATAAGAATCTATGATCCATCCTCTTCTTTCTTTCATCCTTGACCGTTTATTGATTTTTTTGATCTCATACATTCATCTCTTTTTACCTATTCTATAAATAGAGCTTTCCTCTATTGAATAGGGATCCATCTTTCAGAGCAAACTTATGCTGTTAAAATCACTCACACTCATACTTTGCACACATTTAGCATATTTTAGTTTAAATTAGTTGCATAATAGCTTAGCTTCCATTAATGGCTTCCATCATGCATCCATTTAAAGCTAATTAAGATAACTAGGGTTTGAATCTTTTTAGTTTAAATATCATTTAGATTAGCTTAGTATTTGTATATCTTTATCATTTTAGCATAGATCATGATTAATTAGCTTGCATCATGCTCATTTAGATTAAAATCATGTTTTCATACACATCTCACAACTGTTCCATCAGTTTTCTTCAATAAAACTGACTAGGGAAAACTCATTTATCCACAGGATTGGGAAAGGGTCGTCGTTCCACATTAATGTGACACTGCTCCCACAACGGGATAAGTTTCAGATAGATTAGATTTGACATTTAAATGCTTTCATAGTTTAGAATACTTAGTTTTGATAAATGTTTAGTTTAACTTTCATTTGAATGATCCTGTTGAGATTCAACATTAGTGGCTTTGTTATGCTTTGATTTTTCATGGATCAAGCATAATTTTGGCCCATGCTAATCCGTCCAATCACATTTTGGCACTAGGAGTGTTTTACTAACTTTGTTTGATGATTTTTCTTAAAAAAATTTGTGAGTTGCAAGTTTCTGGGCTAGAGCGACGCTTTTGGAAGCTACAACAACGCTATTTTTCACCAAAGTGACGCTTTTACAAAAACACCACCATAATTGAAAAAAACATCACAATTTGCAAAGGGCATCGCTATATTTCTATAGTGACGCTATTGTTTTCTTATTTTTATAGTATATCTTAAAATGGTCATATCTTGGTCATACAGAGGTCTTTTTTGAAGCTTTTTTTTTAAAATGGGGTATAATTTCATGCTATACACAATGGTATAGGTATTTTTCAATTTTGGTGGAGTTAAATTTTCCATTTTTGCACCTAAAGTCAAATCACATTAAAACTTGGTATAGGTTGTAGGGTTTTAATGCTCAATCATTTATCTAACCCTAACATCTTCTTGTTTTCTTGACTTCATCTAACATTTGGAACACGGATTGTAGGTTTGAAGAGGAGCATGAAGTACTTAATTGAAGAAAAATGAATTTAAATCTAAAATGAAGTACTTAATCTAAAATGAATTTGTAACAAGTGTGTTAACACTTTTGGGGAAATTATAACCCATCTATCTTGCACCACTTGGCGATCTTGAGAATCAGAAACATTCCTTGAAATTTTGTATAATCACCTACATCTTTCAATTTGGATTAAAAATTAACCCCTTGCTAGTGTAGGGAAAACGTGTGGTGTGTGTTCTCTCCTTGTTTCATGCAAACTGGGATGATCAAACTACAAATGTACTTCCTTGCTATTGTTTATCTTTAGAGGGCCTAACTCCTTCCTTCGAAAGGAGGGAATGACCCAAGCAGTAATGAGCTAAATCCAAGCTCTTTCAAGTCACTATATAAAAAAAGGTGTTGTGACGAAAGTCATTAACAACAGGTGCAGATGTGTCATATCAACAAGTGCCACCCTTGGTATCCATGTGATACCTAAAAATATCTTCTTAGGAAGGGAATGGGAGGCCTCTTAATTGACCATAATCTTAAACTAATCTTACCGCGTGTATGGCCACCTTGAACGAAAGCCCTTACTAAGAGCCTTTGTTTAGAAGCCAAAAACCTTCATGCTTGTTGGTGTAGGAATGGTGGTTCTGAAGCTGCCCCACATTTATACTTTCATTGTTGAAAAAAAAATCCTTAGGATCTTAGGATCTTTAGGATTTTGAGATTTGGTGGTTCCAAGAAGTGTGTGTTGTGGAGGGGAGCCAATGTCGCCAAATCTCTAGTTGTTTGCATTGTCTTAGTGTTTGGAGAAATTTGAGTGGGGATTCAAAAAGTAGTATCTTTTGAATCTAGGATGGTAAATGCTTGTGAGTTAGTTTAATACTTTTCTTAGTGTAAGAGAGGGGGACCACTGCATGCAAGACCCCAAGTCATGAAGGGTCAAGATGCGAGAGGCTGCCCTAACTTACCTCAACTAAGTGTATTATTTAGGATTATGAGGGTGAGAATGATAAGGATTGTGGAATCCTATAACCACTCTGCAATCTCCAGTTGCAAGGTGGGGCCAGGTGAGTCAATTTTTAGGTCCAACTCTGCACCTCAAGAAGCTCTCTACTCGAGGACATTAGTGCAAATTTCAGACAATAGCGTGGCACACTAGCTTCTTAGAAATGCATTGTAGTCTATATGGTCAGATTACAATAGAGACAAGTTTGGACTCACTAAAATGGCTAACAACCTAGCTTAACAACTTCTAAGAGAACAAAACAACACTATAAAATATGAGAAGTTCAATGAAGGTGATAAAGTAGATATACTAAAGCTAAGGTGATGAAGACAATCTTGTAGAAGAGCCTATCCACTAGCTAGTTCCACAAAGTGTGTCTAGCTAGTCAGACCCCCGTTTAGGTGTTTCCACCTCCATGGACAGCCAAAGGAATAAGATAAAGAAGCAATGTAATGAAAACACAAACACTACAATGCAATACTATGCTACTCAACCAAGTGATAGAGGAGAGGAGAGGGAAGCTTACCACCTCCACCAAGAGCACTCAAGGATGCTTGGGGGAGAAATGAGAGGAACTAAAGCCTCTGCTGCAATGGTGTGGTCCCAAATGTGCTCTACCAAAGTGATGGAGTGAAGCTTTTGCTACAATGGAATGCTTGGATAATTGGAGTGAGTGAAAGTGACCTTGAGAGTGAATGTGTGTGTGCAAGAATGGCAGCTTGATGTGATGAAGAGTTCTTCCAAACTTTCAATGCAAGTTCAAGGACTGAATTTGAAGGAATGAGGAAGAAAATGACCATATTTAGGCCAGTTGGCCGAAGGAGGCGTTACAACTTCACTGCCAATGAGAAGAGTAATGCCTTTGTTGGCTTAGCCACAAGAATCTTCTAGGGACATAAGTACACCGCGTGGACGTCTGCGCACCACGCAGATGTCTATGTGTCATGCAGGTGTCCCTGATAGAAACACCTCCATCGACACACAAAATAGGCTCCACGTGGACCACCAATAGTGGGATTAAGTAAATTTAAGCCTCCAACTTTGGTTTTCTAAAGTGTATAAAGGAAAAAAGGGGAATTGTGCCTAGGGTGAAAATTCACTCTTATTCATTTTTCCCCCACTTTAGCGAGCATGAGTACTGATGAGTGCTTGGTAAATTAGATCAAGAAGAGAATAGGGTTAGAAAATTATACTTGACCTATCAAGGAAGCAATACTCAGTCTAGCATACTCGAAGGTGCAAGAGAAGCAAAGTACTTCATAGCTGCTCAAAACTATGAAGTTGGAACAAAGTTCCTTATAGGCCCGTGGACCTGCAATGAGGAAACCCCCAAGATCTCTCGCATGGAGGAAGCCCCAAGGAAGCAGACTCGACAGTGTCAGGAAGTGGTGACACATCTACCTGCGGATAGAACATATCAAAAGTGGTGACATGTCTACCCATAGATAGAGCGTGTCTAAAGCGGTGAACATCTACCCTCATATAGGGTGTGTCTAAAGCGGACACGTCTACCCGCAAATAGGACATGTCTAAAGCGGCAACATGTCTACCCGTAGATAGAACATGTCTAAAGCAGCAACACGTCTACCCATAGATAGGACACACATAAAGTGGTGACATGTCTACCCGTAGATAGAGCGTGTCTAAAAGCGGTTGGTCATGCAGATCGTAAAACTTTCGAAGGGGTCCCTCAGGAACCCTTCAAAAGGAGAGGGTCCACTCAAGGGACACACTATTTAAAAAGTAAGGTCTAGTCAAGTTTCCCCCAAGCTAGATGCAAAAGGGAAAATGGAATGAGCCTAGTTGGGCTGCCCCTAGGCTAGACATAAAAAAGTCCATTTGTTACAAAGGCTTTTGAAGAAAGGGTCCCTAGGGAACCTGCTGTGAAGAAGAAGGGGGATCCACTCAAGGGACACATAATTCAAAAGCAGTTGTTCATCTTATAATGATTCATCATCAAGGGATCCTTTCTAAAGATGTTCACTTCATCAAGGAATTTGAAAGGAAGGTCATGCCCCCACATGAGGGGAAGTCAAAACAGTTCCCACTTTGGAGGAAGGTCTTCAAGTCCTTTCTTTACGAACTTGTGATGAAGGAAACACATTCTATTAGTGTTCCAAGTTGAGAATGTGATTCTAAGGAAAAGTTTGTGAGGAATTTCAAGAAAATATTCGTTGGCAACGAATTCATTTTCTAAAAATTGAAGTGTTAAAGGAGAACGTTGTCACACATAGGAGGGATAACTCAAGCAAAGAAGAGAGAAAGATAAAGGGAAAGCAAAAGAGAAAATAAAAATACAAATAAAGGACACAAGGGGATCTGGTTTAGTGGGGTCAGATATGTCTGAGCTCATATGATAATAGGTGACCACACTACAAGGTGAAAGATCATCAATCCCCAACCAAACCAAGAAGAATGCACAAAAGACAAAGTAAAATAAAAAATTGGGTCAACATGGAAGGGAAGCCTAAATGCTCCCAACGCTTTGCATCATCCCCAATTTATCAAAAATAAAGCACAAACATGGAAGAATGATGGCACAAATAGAAGAATGTTTATGAAATAAAAACCATGCCTGTATCCAAGCACCAACAAGGGTGACAAGGGTCATCCAGGCACACATAGTATGAGTACGGGGGAACACATCACAAAACACACACACAAGATCAAGAAAATGGGGACCTCCTCCTAACTGATCATCCAAGAGGTCATCCACTTCCCATTCTAGATCCTCATAAGGGGAAGGAGGATGAGCTTGCAAGGATGGAATGTTAAGAGGAGGGGCATCCAAGCCTCCCACAACAAGGGCCAAGGAAGAGGACCCCTTGAGGTCCTCTCCGCCAAGCTCTTATGGAGTTAAGGTCAACGATTTTGCAAAGATCATTGAAAGGGTTAGGACTTTGTCCATAGAATTAAACATGCATCCCATGGAAGCATCATGTTTATTCTCATTAGATGGCACAAGTTGTGCCTGGGGTTCACCGCTAAGCTCACTAAATGACTTGAGAGCAGTGATAAACTCAAGGGAAGTTGGGATTGGTTCAGTCACAAGGACAGAGCAAGTCATCATAGGGTCACCTTACAAAGAAGGTGGGATCCTCCTACATCCTTTATCATGAGGACTAGCCTCTACCTCCTTCTTCATGGGAGGAGATGAACTCCCCGTAGATGAAGCTAGAGGTGCAAAGGGGGAGGAGGAAAGAACTACAGTGGATACGACCAAAGTGTTAATTGTATCCACAGGTTTTGGGAAGGGCTAAATATCTAGAACAGACATTAGCAAAGGTAGCTCTACTGAAGGAGTGATAAACACCTATACTTACTTAGGTTTAGGCATGTTTGTGCTCACAACGAAAGCCAGGAGCAGATCATCCTGAAGAGAAACAACAAGAAGGGATGAAGGAGACACTATAGGAGATGCTTAAACAGGAGTGATCATTCCTTCCTCCTTTTGTTGTGAGGCATCCTGCTCAAGCAAGAGATCCTTTTGACAGTGCTTGCACTCATGTGCAAGGTAGTTTTTACAGCTCTTGGAGTTAGAAGCCAGAGCTTGCAAAGGGACAGGAGGTTCCTACTCAACCATAGGAATGTCCACTATGACCGTTTCAGGTGGAGGAATAGGTTATTGTATAGGAGTAGGGGGAGTAGGATGAGGAGTGATGGGAGGAATCCACTTGAGAGCCTTGACAATGGGCCTCTTTCTGCTCACTGCCTTAGGAGTAGGAGTAGTAGGAGGTTGTGGATCAAATTCTTTGTGAGAACCTTTCTTTCTGCCGTACAAGTAGTACCATGGTCCAGGAAATTCATTGGGGAGGTCCATGATCCTGATCTTGGCTCTATGCCAAGGAGGGATCATCAGAATCAGTGGGTAACCTCTAGGTCTACTCATCCAATACTCTTCCCAGAAAAGGGGAGAGGACGGGGCAGTCCAGGAGAAAGTCATTTTTTCTTTACCTTTATGAGAAGGAGAGGGAGCCGTTATGGGCTTCTCTTCCTTCTTCAGGGAAGGGGGAAAAAATGATATAGCCTTCTCTTTGCCTTTGCAGGGAGGAGAAGGGGCCGACGTGGACTTCTCTTTCTCTCTCAAAGAAGGGGTAGTCATAAGTGTGGGCTCCTTCTCGTCTTAGGAAGAGGAGACGACCAATTTTTTCGTTATAGGAAGGGTCAACTTTGGTTCCTCTTTACCCCCAATTTTATATTTCCCATAGTTTTTGTAAATTAGGTCCATTCTTAGAGGAAGCAGGACAATCGAGGAGGGCCAAAAGTGATCCAGTAAATACCCAACAAGAGATACCAAAGGCTGATATCCGATATCATGCACTACATGCACGACACCCTCATGGGAAAAATTTAAACACTTATGAATAACGAATGCGACCCCATTCATGGAAGCTAACCAAGGAATGCCTAGCTTCACTCTGAATAGGTCTGACTCTGGGATGACATTGAAGACTGTGTCAATAGTCCTAGGTCCAACCAGGATGGACAAAGAGATTGAGTCATAAGGTTTAAGACTCACACCATTGTGGGTACGGATGGTAGATTTTATTTCTTCATACTTTTATTTTTGCAATGCGTTCAATTCTAATGTTTCTTTAGTAGTAACATTCACACGGCTCGCGGGGTCTATCAAGACTCCTGTCACAATATTACCATTGATGCGAGTGAGAATGTAAAGAGGTGAAGGATTGTTGTTTAAGGGTAGGTTTTGTGTTGTAAATGTAATACCCAGTGAACCAGGTGCAGGTGGAACAATAGAAGTTACCATGACCATGTTTACATAGGCCTCGGGTTGAGGAACAAAATCAATGGGATCAATAATCATGTTGGTAGAGTGTGATAGAAATAGGTCTGTGTATATTTGCAATTCACTGTTAGCTTTCACCACTGATTTGTTAGTGTTTTGTTTATTCCCATCGAGATGAATGGTGTCATCCTCGGTGCAGTCTTGTACTTCATGATGCAATCACATGAAACATTCAGTATCATGTTCGTTAATGCGATGGTATTGATAGTAAGAAATCCCATCATACCAATTAGGATAGGGTTCCTTGACAGGATTAGGGACCAACAGAGTTATGATCTTATCCATTAACAACTTTTGCAAGAAGAAAGTGTAAGATTCAGAAAACTTCATGAATTTTTGGTTGCACTTAAGGCCACTATTATCAACATCGGCTACTACATTTGCAATGACCTTACCCTTTCCAAAGATTGATACGATAGATTTCCCTTTAGAATGAGAGTGTGAGGAAGATCCCCCGAAATTAGCAACCGTTTGTTGGTATTCTCATAAGGCTGCACACAAATGCACGAAAGAAGGGTATTTCATAAGGGAAAAATTCTCTTGCCATTGTCGTTATAAGTTCCCTGTGAACACCTTCTGTTCATCAGAATCGGGTAGCTGATATGAGATTTGTGAAAGAAGCACTTGATAATGCGCTATAAAATTAGTAATCTTCTCATTGTCTCCTTGCTTACATTGGACAAGAGCTAAGAAGGTCATCTTCGGCCCGATGTTTGCTTGGAACTATCTAAGTAATTGATTAACAAGTTGGTCGAATGAGAAAATAGAATTATTAGGCAAGGAACAACACCACTCAAGTGTTGTGTCTTTGAGAGATTGGGGAAATAGTTTAGCCATCAAGGCATCATGATGGAAGAAGTCAGTGTAGAGGGAGATAAAGGTAGACACGTGTGTTTGTGGATCCCCCTTACCACCAAACTTCTCAAATTTAGAAATCTCCATTCCCTAAGGGAAGGGAGTGTTCAAGATGGCAATTGAAAATAGGCTAGTCAGAAAAAAGGCTAGAAAATAGGTTGGGAAGAGGCTTGGGAAAGACTTGCTAATTGACTCTACATCTTACCCATATTCTGAAGTAGAGTGTTCAAAATAGGGTCATTAGAAGATAAAGGGCTAGAGGAACCTCCTCTAGAGCCACCGCCAATTCTGCCTCTAGAATAGCCATCATTGTGACTTCCACTAGAGCCACTACCAGAGCCACTGCCACTAGTAGGGCTACTGTCAGAACCATCGCCACAACCTCTTCTGGAACCACCTTCTCCAGCACCACCTCCACTACCGAATCCACCGCCACTACCAAAGCCTCCACCACCTATTCTACCAAGACCTCCACCACCGGAGGAGACAAAGAGGTAAAGATAAAGCCCAATGAGACCTCATTCACCTTGATAGTTTCAGGTTGATTAGGGATGGAAGGGATACTAATGGAAGGAACCGCATCGGCCATGTAGACAGAGGTGGGAGGCATTGATACTCCTAGCTGTATCTTGTGTTCTTTAAAGGTGGCTCCTTGTGCAAAACTAGAGTTGATCAAAGGGGCACACACTTTGGTGATACCGAAGAGACTACTTAGAAGCTCTACGCTTGTTTGGTCTTTATCCATCATATGTTTTAGTTCGCTAACAACCCAAGCGACTCTAGCCATATTCAAATTTCTTTCTAGATGGTTTTCAAGGTCACCCAACCCCTTTGTAAGGTCTAACACATATTCAACAGGGATTTGAATGGCCTCATGCTTATCCACCGATGATGGTGTGGGAGACGCAAGAGGAGTGGGAACATGATCGGTTTCTTTAGCGAATCCCATCTCATTCCTTGATAACTGCTCCTGCGTGGCCAAACTAACGGTGGGACTAGAGAAAAGACCTATACAAAGAGCAAGAAAGACCTTCGTCCTATCCATCGGGAGGTTTTGTACACTTCTCCTCATGATATGCCCAAATTTTTTGGACTGGGTTGTGATGCTCATAAACCTTCACAACGATCAAGGTCACAACAACCACAAAATATCAAAGGGAAATTTCAACACCAACGAATGAACAAACGTTGGTTCACGTTGGGTTCACCAAAAATGTAAGATAGGGGGACCACCGCATGCAAGTCCCTAGGTCACAGAGGGTCAAGATGCGAGAGGTTTCCCTAACTTACCTCAACTAAGTGTATTGTTTAGGATTATGAGGGTGATAATGATCAAGATTATGGAATCCTATAACCACTCTAGAATCCTGAGTTGCAAGGTGGGGCTAGGTGAGTTGATTTTTAGGTCCAACTCTATGCCCTAGGAAGCTCTCTTCCTGAGGACATTAGCGCGGACTTCAGATGACAGTGCGGTGCACTGGCATCTCAAAAATGCGCTATAGTACATATGGTCAAATTACAACAGAGACAAGGTTAGACTCGCTAAAATGACTAACAACCTAGCTTAACAACTTCTAAGAGAACAAAACAACACTATAAAATATGAGTAAAAATGGAGGTGATAAAGTAGATATACCAAAGTTAAGGTGACAAAGATGATCTCGTAGAAGAGCCTATTTTCCAGCTAGTTCCACAAAGTGTGTCCACTTATACACAACAAGAGAGAAAATGTTGGGGGGGGCTGTATAGGGGCCTTCCTCAGTTATATCCCCATTTAGGTGTTTCCACCTCCACAGACAACCAAAGGAATGGGATAAAGAAGCAATGTAATGAAAACACAAACACTACAATGCAATATTATGCTACTCAACCAAGTGATAGAGGAGAGGAGAGGGAAGCTTACCACCTCCACCAAGAGCACTCAAGGCTACTTGGGGGAGAAATGAGAGGAACTCAAGCCTTTGTTGCAATGGTGTGGTCCCAAACGTGCTCTACAGAAGTGACAAAGTGGAGATTTTTCCGCAATGGAATGCTTGGATGCTTGGAGTGAGTGAAAGTGAGCTTGAGAGTGAATGTGTGTGTGCAAGAATGACAACTTGAAGTGATGAAGAGTTCTTCCAAACTTCCACTGCAAGTTAAAGGACTAAATTTGAAGGAATGAGGAAGAAAATGACCATATTCAGGTTAGTTGGTTGAAGGAGACATTACAACTTCACTGCTAATGAGAAGAGTAATGCCTCTGCTAGCTCAGTCGCATGAATCTGGCAGGGACATAAGCACACCACATGGACATCTGCACACCATGCGGGCATCCCTGACAGAAACGTCTCCATTGAAACACAAAATTGGCTCCATATGGACCACCAAAAATGGGCTTAAGTAAATTTAAGCCTCTAACTTTAGTTTTCTAAAGTTTATAAAGGAAAAAAGGGGAATTGCGCCTAGGGTGCAAATTCACTCTTATACACTTGGTTCCAAAATGTTGCAAACAAACATTCACAATCTTCCTCAAAATATCAAACCCTTTGGTCTAAGTATGGATACCTTTTGAAAAATCCTTGATATTAATGCTTGTCCTAAGGATTTCTATCCTTAAATATTTCTAAATATCGTGAATTATATCTCAATCCATACTTCCCAAAGTCAACATAGGAAACTATGGCTTGAACTTCATGCTTTTCACAAAATGGACCTTGTGAAATTTATGATGTTTCTAACATAAACATTTAGTTTGAAAAGTTTAATCAAGAAAAGTGTTTGTGGTAAAAGAAACTCATTAAGCAATATAAATTGACAAATTGAATCCCACATGACCATTTGGAGACTAATTTCTCCCATTGAATAACTTGACCTTACACTCACTATCATACAAGAAAAACATTACAAACATTGATTCCAAAATCATTGATTTATATTGTCAAAATCAATGAGTTCCATTATCCAAAGTCATTGAATTCTATTGTCAAAATCATTGGGTCTTATTTCCAAAATCATTTGAGTCCTATTTTACCAAAATCATTGAGTCCTTAGGGTTTGATCACTTTAGAGGTATATCATGTTTCTCACTACCTTGGTCTTGGAAAAAATAATTCAAGGAAAACATTGCAAACATTGAGTCCAAAATCATTGAGTTCTATTGTCAAAATCAATGAGTTTCATTATCCAAAGTCATTGAATTCTATTGTCAAAATCATTGGGTCTTATTTCCAAAATCATTTGAGTCCTATTTTACCAAAATCATTGAGTCCTCAGGGTTTGATCACTTTAGAGGTATATCATGTTTCTCACTCTAGATCAACATTGGGTCAAAAATTTCACTCACCCCTCCATCAAATTTCATCCTTCACTTCACCAAACTTTACAAAATTTTTGAATACTCCAACACTTTTGGACTTAAACATTCATCAATCCAAAACCTAACTTATTTGCTTTGTATGTGAAATGAATCCTTTTCCATGCATTTAGTTAAGTTAGTTATCATCTTTGAACTAGTTTATATTGAAGGTCACAAGTCTACCCTAAAGATTCACAAGTTCATAAACATCCTTTATCCAAACATTAAGCAATCAAACCTTTAAGTCAAAAGTGTTGTCCCAAAATGTTTGCAAATATCACTCCCTACATCATCCATCCTTTTCATCTCCCCATTATCACCATTGCTCCAAAATGGCTTAGAGTGTCTCTTTTACCAAAATTTGAGTCAACTAGAGAGTTCAAACATTAAATCTCAACATTACTCTCCCATAGGTGACCTACAATCTATGGTTACAACAAGATCACAACACAAGATAATCATGGAAGAAACCAAAGTCCCCATCCACCACAAGTGATCCGAACTCACAACAATCCAATCCAAGGAGTTATTTTACCCCCTCAAAACAACCCTAAGATCCATTGGGACCATATGAGGTAGAAGATGTCACAAAAAAACCACTTCAACTTACTAAAGAAGAACTCCTTGAGTACAAAAAAAATCATCCAACTTATCTCGCACATAATTTGACACAAGTGTTAACCCAATCTATGATTCAACCAACTCCATCCCTTAAAGAAAGTCAACCATTAACATATAGTCTTGCAACTAGGATAGGAACCAACCTTGGTCTCACTTCATGTCTAGAAACAAATACAACTTTGTGTATTCACAAAACAACCATTCCATTAACCACCAACCTTCGCCAAAATAAAAGTTGGACACCAACATTTGGAAAACCACTTACATTCCATGACACCACAATGACCTCAACATTTCGAGCACAACCATCTTCATCCATCACCCAAAATACCCCAAGTGTGCCCAATGTTACACAAAGTAATGTGAACCAAGTGCCTCAAATAGGACAACAAGGGAAAGATAACACCCTCACACAGGGGAAACCCTTAGCGAGTGGTTCCAACAACCTCATCAGCACATCAAAACAAGTGATTACCCAAGCTACTCAAGTCAATCCACCATCCACATCAAACCCATCTACCATTGACCCAAATAAAAAAAACACCTTGGTTATGAACCCCATCAACCAAGGAAATACCTTGACCACATCCCAAGCACAAGGAAATCCCCAAAGCATCATTCAAGGGAATCCTTTCAAACAATGGACTCAAGGTGCTAATGTTCCCTTAACATCACCATACCCAATGGCACCAACATCACCTTTCCCCTTGGCCCCCCACATCATGCAAAATCAAATGGGACCTCAACCTTACATTCCTCCACCTCAATCCACTATCCTACAAGGAATGTTAAACTAAGGGAACCACCAACCTCTCATCAAAAATTTGTAACTTGCACAAAACATCAACACCCAAAACCTATCGCATATGTCCCAACCACTAATTGATCCTCCATTGATTGCACATGCCTTATCTTTACAATAAGCAAAACAAGAAGTCCAACAACAAAAAAAAGTAGCCTTAGTCATACAACAACAACAACAAGCAGCCTTAGCAACACAACAACAACAAGCAGCCCTAGCACCGTAACAACAACAACATCAAGCAACTTTAGCAACACAACAAGCAACCTTAGTAGCTCAACAAAAACAACAAGCTCAACAATATTCCCAACAAAAAAAATTGCTAACACAACAAAAACAATAGGGTTTATCATATCAGAATCTCGTATACAACCATCCGTCATCAACCATCCGTCATCCCAACATATTTTCCTCCACCAATCCCACAAGATGATATGGAATTGCAACTCAAGGAATTAACACAAGAAATGTAGGATCTCCGGATGGGAAAGATGAAGAAACCACATACACAAAATGTAGGATCTCTGGATGGGAAAGATGAAGAAACCCCATACACAAAACTTATGCCCATATCCATTTGATCGAAACATCACAATGGTACTATTCCCTCCCAATTTTGAAATCCCCAATTTCAAAAAATACAAAGGGAGAAGAAGTCTTGTGGACCATATCAAAGAGTTTAACATCATGTGCATGGAGGTGGCCTATAATGATTCCTACTTAAGTGCCTCTTCCCACGAAGTTTAATAGGTCCTGCCATGGATTGGTTCTCACAATTGCCTCTATGTATCAAAACATTTCAAGAAATAATTGATAAATTCATAGATCACTTCTCCTTCAATCTTGACATGGATGTGAGCTTAGAAGAGTTATACACCCTCAAAAAAAAAAAGGAGAATCCTTTGCTAATTTCCTACAAAGGTGGAGGAAAAAAGCTAGTAAGAGCAAGTTGACCATTCCTGACAAACAACAAGTAGGGATTATCATAGAAAATGTTGATCCAGCTCTATCCTTCCACTTGAAAATGCAATCTATTACCACTTACGACGAGCTTTTCCCTAGGGCCCTTAACATCGAGAGAGCCCTAATCTCACAAGGGAACACACAAGTGTATAAAGACAACTGCCCATCCACTAGTTTTAACCAAACAACAATCAAACAATCAAACAACAATCAATACTACAAACACTCAACATGGACAACAAAGAACAAATAGTGCTCCTAAGCGACAATTCACTCCCTTAGGGGAACCTATGGAGGATGTGCTAAAGCAGTTGATATAGTCCAACCTTATCACACTCCCTAATTTCTCAAACTATTGAGAGCCACAAGTCAAACCTCGTAGCTATAGAGATGATCATTTTTGTGAATTTCACCGCTGCAAAGGTCATAACACACAAAAATATTTTAGACTCAAACATCTAATAGAATATCTCATTGAACAAGGAGACATTCATGTTGATAAAAAATTTGGAAATGAAAATCTGAAAATTTACACAAACCCTATGCTAGATCATATAAAAGCAAAAGATTCAGGAAAGGCCTCAACCTCAAAAAATGTAAACAATACCCATGATACCATGGTGGGACATATTTATTTATCACAACATGAGGAATTAGACACTCATCAAGATAGTGTTTTAAAACAAGGTTCAAAACCATCAACATTGTTTAGCAATATTTTATACCATAATGATATCAAGTGGATATCAAATTGTGATTTCTCTCCCACATATGACTCAATGATTGGGCATGTTGAAGAATTTTCAAAAGAGCAAGAAATATCCCTTATTTTAGCCATAACCACAATACATTGTGAATATTATTTTACCAATGATATATCATCCACCCAAGGATCATGTCAAGAGGAGGCTCTTGAGGATAATGAAAAATAATTTAAATCCAGTCAAGATCAAGAACCCCTATCCCCAGAGTTTCACCAAGATCTAAGGGACATCTTCCAAACCATTTTAAACTCCGAAGATGTCCCCAACATCACCCCTGAGATGTTTCTTTCTAATGGACATATAGACATTCTTCATTCAAAACAAGAGTCTCCCACTCTTGGTGTTCCTACACAAGAGCAAGCAATGGTCAAGATTCTTGATTCTTACTCTAATTTTTCATCATCAACATCTTTTGAGTTAGCGTCAACATCTTTTGAAGCAGTATCAACAACTAACAATGTCATAGAATCAGAGCAAATAGTTCATATTCCTGAATAACATGAACCCATAGCAATATCATGTGTTCATGACAAGTCATATTCAATGGCTATGGATCAAAGGATACATTATCAGGGAAAATGATTAGGTATTGATAATACCTTCACAACACTAGGGGCAATCTTGTCTAAAAAAAACATCAACATATGGGGCATGAAGGATCCTTATGATGAAAATAAAATCAATGCTACAACTAATTGTATCATGAGTTGGCATTCACCCATCATCTCATACAAAAATTAGGACCAACGTAGAAAGAAGAATTCCTATGAAATCAAGGAAAAGATCATCAAAGAAAATGAAGCAGTAAAGCAAAAATGACACGTCAAGTACAAATGGATACCAAAGAAAAATAAAGAAAATCATTCCTCAAAAACTGCATTAGTCAAAGAAACTATGGGACAAAATAAAAAAGGGAAATTTATCCATCAAAAGAGTCCTCAAATAAAAGAGCAAGCTTCTCAAGCAAGGAACAAAGTACATCTAGTGGTTGGTCCTAATTCCACAAAAACCTCCATTCCCACCCATCATCGCTCATCTTCCCAAGTTTGGAGTGTCAAAGGTTCCAAACTATCAACCAATCCATTTCATATTCCTTCATACATGTGACCATATACTACATTTACAATATCCAATTCTTGCATTGACTGTGTGTTGCCAGCTACCCTTCATCATAAGGATTCTGAAGGTACCATATCATGATGTGCACACATAGACAAGGATAATTTTGGTATCCACAAGGAAGATCAGAGTTCTTCAAGGTTGCATTCAAGTGCTTGTATCTTAGCAAAGAAACTTCTTCAAGCAGGATATCGCTGGCATGTTATGATAGTGGCCTCTACATCAGTTCCACCAAGTGGTTCAACATGAGGGTAAATTTTTCAAAAATCAAAAAAATAAAAAAATCAAGAAAAAAGTAAAAATAAATCATCCTCCAGTGAAAACCACTACGGTGGTGCTTTGGGAAAGTACTATGATGAAAACCTAGAAGACATGTGTCATGAGTAGAATCGAGCGTCTATATGATCTTTCTTAGATAGAAGCATCTCATCCTTGTCATGATAAATCCAATGTTCCCTTCATCCATCCAATCCATATTCATCTAGATATTCCACTTTATCTTGATCTTGAAAAATATTCGGTGTATACTACAACTCTCCTCATGGAAAACTCTTGATAGGCTCTTTACCACTTTATCTTGTAAAGTCCCATAACCCTATCTAGCATGATAAAACTCTGTCAAACTCTTCACATATACATTACCTATCTTTATTTTTTTAGTGATCTATGAAGCATTGCTAGACACTGGGGGTAGGTTACTGCACTCATGTTTTCGAATAACTCTTGAACCATGTCTTATATCTCACAACATGACATCAACATCATGATCTAGGTATTGTTTACCTTAAAAAATTCATCAGAAAATTCAAAAGCATCAAAATCCTATACAACTAAAATCCACAAACATTTAAAAAATTGTAAAGTAAAAATCCAAAACATCCAAATCACATCAAAATCCCTAAAAAGGTCGAACATCGAAAATCCAAAAATAGTACCCTATTGTCAAACTACGGGTCTCTAAGCTTGAACATAGGCAAGGCCATCATTGATGTGCCCTTGAGACACCCTAGGCTAGTCCTTTAGGATTCAGTCATAATAAACTGACATTGCTCAATTTCTCATCTCATCTTCAATAAGTCGAGTCATTCGAACTACGTGGTCTCTGCATGTATAACATAGGAAAGGCTTATCTTTGATTAGCCCCTAAGGCCCCTAGGATAGGTCTTTTAGGTTAGGTTCTTGGTCAAAACTTGGAAAATCCATAAGCATTCAAATATCATAAAACCCTAAACATTTGAAAATTATAAAAACACAAAACATTAGAAAATATTTAAAAACCCTAGACAACCTCAAATAATAAAAATCCAAAACATCCACATAAACTTTCAAAAAAACCAAAAATAGTCTCAAAACATTTTTAAAATACCAAAAATATTGAAATATTCCAGAAAATCCAAAACCACCTATCCCATTTCGCTTTCACCTGCAACACACCTCCATCCATAATAAATTGATCGTCACCTTCAACCTTTGGCAAAACAAATAGAAAGCAAGTATAGCAAGTCATAAAGTGAGAACTTAAGTGTCAAAATCTGAAGTCTAGATCATAGTTAAATGTGTCAGTGAAGTTTGTATTAATGGCTCATCATAGCATCATCATCCTAAATCAAACCATCTGATTACCATGTCCTAGGATGTATCCTTCCTATGATGGACATCAGTATCAGACATCACCTTAGCTAAAATTAAACTGGCAAGAGATATAGATAACATTGATAGTTTGTCTTTGATCTTTTCTTTTGATTTATCTTAATGACTTATTTTGAGGACCTCTCAATGATGTCTATAAAAACAATTTAGAGAGAAAGGAATGGGGCATCTATCATTATTTTTCATTTGTTGTGCTTGTGGGTATTCTTGTAAAATAATCTTGGCATATACTTGCTTAGTTGTGTGTAGGGAAGTTGTTTGGAGTACATTGTTGACTATTGCATATGCTTTGGTCCAATATATTCTAAGCTTTTAACTTACATTCCGATAAGGTTTTTGTATGTCAAGGTGTGAACAAGAACTATCGTATCTGTTTGTAGAGTCAAAATCCATTACACTAGATACAATGTTGTCTTGGTTATCAATACCTTGATGCATCGTGTCTATGTGTTATATCAAACAATAAGGAATGACAAAAAATCCCAATCCCAAGATATGAGAAAATCATCATCATCATGCATTTCTCATCACCATCTCTAATAAAGTCTTGATGGATCATGGACTTGTTGGACTTTGGAATCAATCTCAAAATCAATGGTCAAATCCATCCATCCTATCCTTCTCATCTTCTATATTTACTAACAATTTTATCTAAGTGTCGAACATGTGTGATCTATCAAAATATACATGAGGCTACCCATGGATGATGACTGTCTATACATCATGAAAATGGTCTACATCAATATATCTGAGCTAGCATGCCAACAATCCCTCTCCCGCTGGGGCACAATGGGGCATCTATATCATCTTCAACTCAACAATCTAAAAAATTACAGCTCTTTGATTCAAAAGTAACATAAAATCTCAAGCATCTCAAGCATAAGTCTGATTTTCACCTATCGTGAGCCCAATCAGAACACTTTATTCCCTGATTGATCTCTCTAGGGGGAAACCAACCATCTTTCGATCATATCGATATCAAATTATCTAACAAATTTTGTTCCTAGCCTTGCTAGCAAAATCTTGATCAATTTATCAAATCAATCATCATGGGGATATATCTTTCCTACAAATCCTCGTGTTATTCAACAAAATCCTTGCATTGTTGTGAATCCTCAACAATGTTATCAATCAATCAGATTCATCAACTTTAGCTTGGCTATCAACATCTCAAAGAGATCATTGATATTCGTTTTTGCATCATCATCAACATCAAAATCAACATCAATCTTTGAACCAATACAAGGAGTACATTGCTTCAAAGAGGGGCAAAATATAAACACTTAAAAATGTCTTGATGGATCACATTGGCTAACTAACATCATTTCGTCTTGAAACCCATCCTCTTTTCACTTAATTGATTAAATTAGCCTAGCTATTTAATTAATTATGTCATTTGCATCTATTAACCTAATTCATTTAATCAGGTTAATTCCCACTTTTCACGCTAACATTTCGCCTCATTAAATTAAATAAATCAAACTATTTAATTTAATTCCCCAAATCCTCTTATTTAATTAAATAACCCTAAGTTATTTAATTAAATGTCATTCCACCTTTCCCCAATTCATTAAATCATTTTTATTTAATGAATATAATTTTAATTCTTCTAAATCCCCCTAATTGTATAATTAACATTGTTTAATTATCAATTATTAACTAATCTAATTTCCCTTCCACTTGCAAGGGAATATTCCTCTGCACATTCCTCCAAAAGAGGAATATTCCCATCTTTTGTACAATTAAACTTTGTTTTAATTTGCAAAATATCTTTTTTCCTCACCCATGAGAATATTCCAAAGAATATTCCCTCTCCTCCAATAATTTGAAAAAGGGAATAATATCACTTAGTTTCATATGCAAGTTACCTTGTGACTTCTTGTACATGTTAACTTGTGACCTTTTGAACAAGTTGAAAGTGTGTTTGTTTGAGGGAATGTGAACCCTTGATTAAATCTCATCTTGCATTCTCACTTGTTGATGAGAATCAATGATCCATGCCTCTTCTTTCTTTCATCCTTGACTATTGATTGATATTTTTTCTCATCCATTCATCTCTTTTTACCTATTCTATAAATAAAACTTGCCTCTATTGAATAGGGATCCATCTTTCAAAGCAAACTTATGCTATTAAAATCACTTACACTCATACTTTGCACACATTTAGCATATTTTAGTTTAAATTAGTTGCATAATAGCTTAGCTTCCATTAATGGCTTCCATCATGCATCCATTTAACTAATTAAGATAACTAGGGTTTGAATCTTTTTAGTTTAAATCTCATTTAGATTAGCTTAACATTTGTAAACTGTATCATTTTAGGATAGATCATGCTTAATTAGTTTGCATCATGCTCATTTAGATTAAAATCATGTTTTCATACACATCTCACAATTGTTCCATTAGTTTTCTTCAATAAAACTGATTGGGGAAAACTCATTTATCCACAGGATTGGGAAAGGGTCATCGTTCCACATCAACACGACACCACTCCCACATTTGAATGATCCTCTTGATATTCGATGTTAGTGGATTCGCTATGCTTCGATTCTTCATGGATCAAGTGTAATCAACCCATGGTAATCCATCCAATCACACTTCTTATAATCACTCTCATCCACTCCAATATTTCATATATCTCTCATCCACTCATACAATCATATCCTTATTATGCTTCTCTCATTCATTCATATAATCATATTCTTAGGTGGCATATTTATCTTGTAATGGATTTATCATTGGTAATCTCGCTTAGGGTGTGTTCCTTTCTATTTCCATTCTATTGCACCCTTCTATATATTTAGTATTGGTCTCAACTACATTGTGATTTTTGGGTTTTCAATCCAATGGGAGTGGAATAACTCTTTTAGACCAATAGGGTCCTAGTCAAAAACTTTAAGGTGTACTTTAGTTCTACATTTTTTTTTTTGAAACTTTACAAAATATTTTAAAACTAACCTACAATCAATATTTTGTGAATGAAAATATTACAAAAAAAAAAAATTAGAGTCTACCTTAGTCAATCTAATTATGAGCTTTCGAGAATAGATCTACATTGATAAGTTGATAAAAAAAATCTATTATACTAATTATGTTTAAAGAAAAATAAATAATCATAACGTAAATGTAAATGCAAGGCTCAAAACAACATGCAAGGATATTAAAGTAGCATTGAACCCTCTAATTTTAAATCAAACACAACCTCATATCAAGCTAAGAGAGATCAAATTACAAAAAATCATGACATGATTACCTTGATAAAAACTCTCTTAGTTGAAGTTGATTGCTTGAGATGTAGTGAATGCTATTTCTTAATGACTCATGCAATATTTCTACATGTACCTATCAAGATCTAAAGACAATATCTTTTGATGAAGAATTACATTGAATTTATATATATTTAGTTGAATATGTGAATGTCAGGATTTTTTTTTTTTTGGTAACCCAAAGGTGTCCCCATGACTCAGCCCAACGCGTTCCCTTTACTAGGCAAGCTGAGGCGAGACTAGTCCCCTAGGGATGCATGCAATAGCCCACAAACCATGTGCATCAGGTAAGCCCGGGCCTCAGAGTCGAACCCAAAACTAGTGGGGAGCAAACCCATGACCCAAGCTAACTTCTCTACCCGTGCGGGCTAGAATGTCAGGATTTGATCTTGAATGAATAGTGGAGATTGATTAATATTAGTAGAGAATCTTCATTGACTAAGAATAGTCAAGGAGTGTTATGAGGGTTCCTTAGTGGGCTCTAAAATGGGCGAGGATAAATAAAAATAGGAATTAGCATGAAAAGAGGAAATGTTGACATGGTATTAGGATGTAGTGTTAGGTGTGACATTAGAATATGGTGAAAATTAAGTGTATACATTTCCTCCCTTTTGAAATAGAATTGTGACATAACATTATTTCAATTAAAGTAGATATAGGAACTTAGTGGGACAAGATAACATACACCAAGAATTGAAATTTTTATCTTAGGATTGATTGATAGTTTAGAAATGACCCCTCAAGAGGATTGACAAGTTTGAAGAATATGAGTGTGCTCTTAAAACAAATGAATAGAAGAGATAGATGAGCTTTAGTGTTAATGATGGGTGAAGGGATGGGTGATAAAAAATAGAGTTGGTTAAAGTGTATAAATTAAGGATGAGTATATTAGTGATGAATGAAAGGGAGAGGTATGCAAAAGAAGAATGATTAATGATAGTGGTGTATGAATAAAGGTGATAGGCTAAGTGGTTATTATCTTTTTAGGTTATTTGTAGATGATGAAGAGATATGAATGATAAAGAGATAGGTGGAATGAATATGATGGAGAAGGAAATACTTTTATTGTCAAGGTACATGCTATAAAAATTACATGGGGTTCTTATTATTTTGAGCAAGTTATTGTTAGTTATAGCATATTCCATGTAATGCATCATGATATGAAAAACCATGGTGACATTGTTTTCATGTGTTTTAGGATAAACTCAACAGAAAAAATCATAAGTATGTATATGACATGATACCATGTGGGTGTTGTCATGAAATTACCCAAGGAATGACACAAATTCAAAGAAAAACAAGAAGACACACAAGCAAGAAAATAAGAAATAAGCTTAAGAAAAGACAATATTTTCCTAAGATTTATTGATGATGATGAGTGTTATGTGGGAATGATATATCTAGAGAACAATGTAAGGATTGTGAATGGTGTATCTAAAAAGTAATTATTTATTTAGAACTAAACAAAACTTGTAGAAAGGGGAGGAACAAAGCTTATGCATGCCTTTGGATGGGTGCTAGGCTACTTGGTGAGATTGTTTTGGATTTTTTCCTTCTTTGATATGCTAGAATGGATAGGAGGTTTATATTTTAGAGTAGCCACATGGATATGATTTTCTTGTGCTTGGATGTATCACTTACATTTATATCCAAATGTATTTTGGGAAGTCTTGTGCTTTTACTGCTTGATGGGATTATTTTCCTAATGTTATAACCAATGCTGAGGCCAAACAAAACCAAGTCTAGTAACAAGGATGGAGGGTAGAATAATGGAATGATCAAGGATTGGGATTTAATATGCGATGGATAAGGGTTGGAGAAGGTAGAATAATGGAATGATCAAGGATTGGGATTTAATATGGGATGGATAAGGGTTGGAAAAATTTAGTGTGTATCTCCAAGAAATACAAGAACATACTCCAATTCACTCGTTTTTAAAGCCATTGCCATCAACCTCCTCGCCATCTCAATCATACATATATATATATAATAGTCTATCACCCTCCTCGCCATCTCAATCATTTTGTTATATATATATATATATATATATAATTCCCTACATGTATGAATAACATTGCATGGCATATTTTTCTAACAGTTTGGACCAAACCCTTCCTTAAAGTCTTCACGAGTGGAGTATTAAGCACGGAACACATATTTGGATAATATTTTCTGGGCATGTTTATCTGACCAGAGCCGGGTCAAATTTGGACGGCTGTCATGACGCAAGCAAAGCAGACAGAGCTTATATAACTACAGCAAAGGTTTGTTCTTCTCCTGCAAAGAAAACTCAAGTGAGGATTGGAGGAGAAACAGGTGGAGATGGCAAGTGAAGATGAGGTTAAGCTTATTGGCTTCTGGGTCAGCCCCTTTTCCCTCAGAGTTTTAATTGGGCTTGAAGAAAAGGGCATAAAATATGAGTATGTGGAAGAAGATTGGCTGTCTGGTAAGAGCCCCCTGTTGCTGGAAATGAATCCTGTGCATAAGATGATACCTGTTCTTATTCACAATGGCAGGCCTTTGGCTGAGTCTGCCATTATACTACAATATATTGATGAGGTATGGAGTAATGGTCCAGCTTTCTTACCATCTGATCCATATGACAGAGCCATGGCTCGATTTTGGGTAGATTTTATTGAAAAAAAGGTATGCCAAAAACGTTATTGATATTTAATTATTTATAAGATATTTTAATGGAAGGTGTTATAATATTGTTATTTTTCTCAGCTTGATACTTCAGGGAGGTGTATAATTTTTAGTAAAGGAGAAGAACAAGAACAAGGAAAGCAGCAATTTATAGAAAGTTTAGGTATATTGGAGGAAACTCTTAAAGGAAAAGATTATTTTGGAGGAAACACTTTTGGAATGGTAGATATTGTACTTGCTTCAATGATATGTTGGTTTCATACATACGAAACATTTGGAGATTTTAAGATTATGTTTGAGAACAAATATCCAAACATTTTTGGCTAGATGAAGAAATGTATGGAGAGGGACAGCATCAAGAAAAAACTTCCACAACAAGAAAGGGTGCTAGAGTTGATGAAGCAAGTTACAAAGAAGAAGTCTGCTCCGAAAGCTTAGTTAAACTTTGTTTCATTATAGTTTATTTTTGTAATGTGTTGAGTTGTGTTTTCCTTTAGTTTGTCATGTGTGTTAAAGATCTTAGATATTACACCATAGTATATTTATATATGGTGTACAATAATGATTTTGTGGTTACTTTTGGCTGAATTGGTGGTTGGGTTTTGAAATTTCTAAAGACAATGTTAAAATTTGGATGGATGTTGAGCACCATGAATTCTGAGCAGTTGCTTCAGACTGCATGTTGGGCTGCAAGTGGGGTAGCTTATAGATATTTTTCTGTTTGCCCTTGATGGGCCATGAATGCAATCAATTTTGTTTTGTTTTTCAAGCTAAATTTTCAGGTCAATGGGATAAAGATTCTCTCTTGGCACAAATGCTTGAACGCATAAGCATGTATTTCAGCTTTAAGATTAATAAAAATAGTTTAGGCCTTTGTCCTTTTACCAAAAAAGTAATAGTTTGATTACATAACTATTGTTAAGAGGCAAATATTGAAACGGTTAAATAAAATAATGTTTTATTATAAGTTTGTTGGGTTATTTGTTATAGCATTCTTGTAGAATAAGCTTGGTTGAGGAATAAGTGGGATTAGGTGGAGTGTGCTTCTTATTTTAGAAGATCAGAATTGATGTAAACATAAGTGTAGAGAAATAATAGTAAACAAAATTAATAAATAAAATGTATAGAAATAAAATTCATCAAGATTGCACTACAAATTGCCAATTCTTTTGTATTCCTCTAATGTTGCCAATACAAAGAAAATCCGACCTCTGAATACAAAACCTATTCCACAATTTATAAAGTCTACCTCATACTTGTGTTGTCATTTATTTTCTTTAGGATTTTATAGATATTAATCTTCTTACACTCCATCTTGTTGTACATCTCTTGTAGGGAAACTTTTCTTGTCTTAAATATACCTCTAATTTTCATTTTGTAGCTTCCTCCTCACTTTATCTTGCAATTATTGTATGTACTCTCCAAATGCCTTTGTATCACCACTAACCCATCTTGGAATTGGAAACTATACAAAGTGTAAAACCCCCTTAGGTTTTTACCATAAATAATTCAAAATGTTGACTTTCTTATTGATGTATTTTCTAGATAGTTATGGGAAAATTTAGCTTGAGGTAAAGACAAGTCCCATTGCTTATGCTTATCTCCACTATTACATCTCAATAGATTTCTCATACTCTTGTTTACTACCTTAGTCTATCCATTTGTTTGAGGGTGGTATGTATCTAAATTGTAGTTAGTCTTCCCAAATTTTTATATACATTATGCTTACCTTAACACCAAGATCTATCAATGTTTTCCTCGTCTATCTTCCATAAATATTTAGATCTATCAAAATAGAATGCTTGTGCCATATTCTATTGGTTTTGGTGTTACTCCTTGTTTGTTATGTTGTATTTGATTCCAACACTTACTCTAATACTAAGTGAATTTCCTTAAGTTTTTCTAGTATGTTTTCTTCTTTCACAAAAATAGTGAAGTTCCTTTAATAGTATTTCTTCCTTTTAGAAAAGTAGGTTTGACAATATTTTCCTCCTTTTCTTATTTAATATTTTTGTTTCTTTTGCACTATCAAGTTATGACCTTTCTTAGTGATTAAATCATCCATATCTTCCTCTTTTATTTCATCTATAACTAACCTTCCTCTTGTGGTGTCTTTACTGTTGGGATTGTGAAAAACAACAGCCACAAAATCAAAAAATGAACAAAGACACCTTCCATGCAAGATATCTGCAAACAATATATGCAATATTCCTCAACAAGAAAAAGCTACAAAATGCAAGAGACTATCAAAATAATGTGAAAGCTCGAGAGATAATACAATGAGTATTGAGTACTATATAGGAGCAACCCTAAATGGTAAAGAGATTAGATCATGACAAGTGTCAACATCTCATGCAATGAGACAAAATGATCTAATAATTGCCCTCTAGTTAACATAGTGAATCACTCCTAAGTTTAGCTTAAGTGCATGAGAATAAATTAGACTAATAATTAATTAAAGATTAATTAATTATTAGGTAATGCATGATTACTCTAACACCCCCCTTAATGTGAACTTAGGGAGTAGCTAAAAACCCTAAAAAAATGCAAGATGGGTCTCGACAAACAAGGCCTGGTGAGGCACCCATATACAAACCAAAGATCTCTCAAAACTGGAGAAAAGGAGAAAATCACATAGTAAAAGCTCCTCTCCAAAAGAGATAAATGTGAATGAAGGACTGAAAAAGCCTCCAAATCAAGGTGAAGTACTAAGAAGCCTCCAACCAAACAATGTCCCAAAAAAGAGAGGAACATGTAGAACATCATTGAAACGTGAAGAAGTTGTAGACTACTATCGAAAGATGACTCATATGGTGCTGAAATAAAGAACCTCCTCTGAAACAAATGATGATTAGGATCAAGATAACAAAAATTGCATGAGTTCCCTCAATGACACTACTTGAATCAGATGGAAAACAAAGGCAACACATCTAGAACTCGAAGATACAAATGACACATGTACCAATAGTCTCTGAAGAAAACTAATCAAATGAAGATAAAAGGTTGCCTCAAAAATAGGAATGCAAGAGTGTCCATATGGTAAATGTTCCATCTCACTAAAATGCATGTAACTAGCCATTGATGTATGTTGCATCCAAAAGTCCATATGAACAAGAACTAGATATGCAGATCTCTCAAATGTGAAACCAATGAAACATTAGCACCAACGATAGAAACCCCCAATAATGATAAAAAGGGAGAGCCAAGACAAGTCACTAAAACTATGTGAAATCAAGAAACTTGCAAATAAAAGGGTGTGCAAACTAAGGAATACACACGAGGCAAGAATCACTAGGATTCACTGTTGTCATGGAAGGGACACTCACTTGAAAAGGTGTGTTGGAAAACCAAAGGAAAATATCAACCCTCCCATGACACTTTATATCATAGTGTGAGTTACAAAAATTATAATAGGATGTGCAAAAAAACCAAAAAGTATACACCAAAATGGCACTTTATCTCAATGTGTCTACAAAAAAAAAGCATGAAAAAGATGTCTTCCAATGCCCAAATAGGAAAAAATACTATAAATACATGTAGAATAGCCAAAAATGAGTCATCCCACACAAACGAAAAGTTTCTAGGAGCTAAGATGTCCAAGTAATTCACTAGAGTACAAAAACACAAAAAATTGAATAAAATGTGCTTGAAGAGCAATCTAGAAAAATGGCATAAATAGATGTGAAGAGCTCTAAAAAACCATCCCAACACTACTAGAATCACAAAAAAAAAAAATGGCTCAAAATTTATGAGCTTGGTACTGAAGAAAACACATCTGACTTCCACGGGTTGTAGAATGCACCAAGAGTAGAAAATGGTGATAAAATCCACACCATTGGAAATTTGACAGAACTAGCTTTCTAACAATATCTCGTTTGCCAAAAAAGACATTGTATGCCCAATTTATAGCCAAAAGAAAAAAAAATACCTCCTTTAGGGCACAAGGAGGGTTCAAAGGGGGCCAAGGTGATAGGTTGTACTGTTGATGTCATGCTAACATCAACATGATGTTCACAAAATATTCCATGTAATATTCCCTATGCCCAAAAGAAAAATTTGGGGCCCTTAGCTAAAAGTTGACAAATGAAATATTCTTGTTCTAATGGAATATTCCTCTTTGTTTGAAATATGCATTGAGATTCTGCTCGCTTGGAAAAAAAATTTCCATGTCGGAAATATTTTGTAGTCGCTACAGAATTTTGCACAGGGTTGAAAAATGAAACGATGCCCAAAAAAAAGTTTGTGGAAGAGAAGGTCGCTAGGGGTGGGAAAATGTCATCATTGAGGTGAAAGCCATAGATAGTCACCATTAAAGCCACCACCAGCGGCAGTTTGGGGCCTGCAAGGGCCTACCCATGTAGGCCAGTACCCTATGGGTACCTTTTTAAAAAGAACTGCCCTAAAAAAAATAAAGCTTTGCAAATTTTTAAAATATGCCCCTTTTTTGAAATAAAAAATGCCTATGAAAAGGAAAAATGAGAAATTTATTAAAAAAATCTTATGCAAGAGTTCATACAAGGGTTGTAGAGCTCCCTGCAAAAAAATTGCCTCAGAAGCTCCTAATGACGAAATAGGGAAAATTTATGGTCAAAATTCATCCAATTAGTCTCCTAAATGCAACCATGAGGTTTTTTTGGCCCAAAATATTTTGAAATCATAGCTACCCTCTGCGTCTAATAAAAAAGAAACCACTTTAAACCCTTGCAAATATGAACTCAAGAGTTCAAATTAGGCTTAACAAAAGGAAAATCTAACTTTATCGATAGCTCTGAATCCAATGGTGAGGTCCTTTTCACGCAAAAATGCACCTAAAATTCAACCACCTCAAAAAATTGTAAAAAAAGCAATGGAGAATCTAGATCTAAAGCCTTGTAACCCTTGTTGAAGAAAAAAACTTATAAATTGGGAATGGGTTCGATGAATCGAGGCTCTAAACCCAAGTTAGAATTATAAAAAACATGGGCCACAAGATCAAATAATGAACAAAGACACCTTCCATGTAAGAGATCTGCAAACAAATAATTTCTATATTCCTCAACAAGAAAAATCTATAGAATTCAAGATACTATCAAAATGGTTGAAAGCTCGAGAGATAATACAATGAGGGTTGAGTGCTATATAGGAGCAACCCTAAATGGTAAAGGGATTAGATCATGACAAGTGTCAACATCTCATGCAATGAGATAGAATGATCTAATAATAGCTTTCTAATTAACATATTCAATCACTCTTAAGTTTAGCTTAAGTGCATGAGAATAAATTAGACTAATGATTAATTAAAGATTAGCTAATTATTAGCTAATGCATTATTACTCTAACATTTACCACATATTAGCATTATTTCTTGTTACAATTTGGTTGTCATCATAGTAACGAGGCTCGAACTCGGCTAGGGTGACTCAACTTGGGACTTGAGACTCAACGACCGAACTCGGTGCAGACTCAACAAAATGAGAAAACCTTAGAAATTTAGAGATTTTTAAGGATTTAAAACTTGTTTCAAGCACCTTTTATTGAATAAACCTTAAAGACATAATAACATCATTAAATAGAAGCAAATTTGATCACATACATAAGTATACATCGATCACATAAGTATAAAGTACACAAATTGTCGCTAAGTTGCTAAAGGAAATAACACACTTAGATATATAAATATAGTCAAATGTATACAAAACTCATGTAATATGAAATCCATGACATCAAATGTTCCAAAAAAATATGAAATATCGAAACAATAACTATAATTCTATGGCTCAAAGGAGTCGGCATCCTTCCTATGAAGACATCTAAGGTGGGTCCTAGATGATGTAGCAATTGTAGCCATAGTCTTTGCTTGTAACTCCATGCCACCCTCACCAACATTAGTTGTGGATGTGCTTGCTTGTACTTTAGCCTCCTCCTCTGCCATGGCTATAGTCTTAGCCTCTATATCTGCTCGGTCAACCCAATAAAGGTCCTCATCACTAACACAAGTATACATCGATCACATAAGTATAAACAGAAATTATAGCTGAGTTGCTCAAGGAAATATCACACTTAGATATATAGTCAAAGACTCAAATGTATACAAAACTCATCGAATATGAAATCTATGACATCAAATGTTCCAAACAAATATGAAATATCAAAAGATTCAAAACAATAACTAGAAGTCTATGGCTCAAAGGAGCTTGCATCCTTCTTACGAATGTGTCTAAGATAGGTCCTAGATGATGCAGTAGCCACAATCTCAAGTATCAGGGCTATTTCCCTAATAGGGTTGAGGGGAAATTCCCTTTGTGGGGGTCTAGGCATAGTGCCTCTAGTGGGGTCAAGGGGCAGTGTGCCTTGTGGGGATATGCAGGCAACACCCCTTGTGTGGATTTGGGGGAAATTCCCCCAATGGGATCAAGGAGAAACACCCTCAACGGGGTCAAAGGGCAACACCCCTTGTAGAGGTCTAGGGGTAGTACCCCCAGTGGGGTCAAGGGGCAACGCCCCTTGTGAGGATCTGGGGGCAGTGCCCCCAATGGGGTCAAGGGGAAGAACCCCTTGCAGGGGTCTAGGGGCAACACCCCCTGTGGGGTTAAGGGGCAATGCCCCTTGCGAGGGTCTAGGGGCAACACCCCTAGTGGGGTTGAGGGGTAGTTCCCCTCATGGGGTCCCAGGGCAACACCTTGGGTGCACTCCCTATCATGATACAAGGCAGGGTTGAGGGGTGGAGCCCCTGCCACCAAGCCCAAATTAAGACCTCCAAAGCCATACAAACCTTCATAGCATACATAATTTTGCACTCACAATAAGTTTTTTTTTTTTCTAAAGTTTTAACTTTAAATTTCATGTAATTTTTTGCACTTTTCAAACCTTCCGACCAAGTCATGTTGACGAGACTCACCTAAACTCAGCAAGTCCAACGAGTTCACCATAATCAACGAGTCCTAGCAGGACTCGGCCAAGTCTAAGTCTAAGCCCCTAGGACTCGGCCAGGGTGACTTGACTCAAGACTTGCCAAGACCTAGTGATACATGTTTCAATAGTTGTCATTGATGTCAAAAGAGAGTTGTTGATGTCAAAAGTGTGTTGCAATTTGGGTGTTTGGTTGTTAAAGTCTTTGAGAAATGCTTTGCATTTCTCCACTAGTGATGCTTTGCTCCTACAATTTTGAAGATAGCTTCATGATGTGTTAGGGCATGTGTGATCCAAGTTTTAGATCATTTGGGGTCTAGAAAGTTGTTTTTGAAAGCAATAATTTGAAGACTGTATTATTTATGTATTTATGCTCACAATAGTGAGAAGGTTGGCTGTGCAATTCTTTGTTGTTGTAGATATGGTTGTGCAAATTAGAATATAATTTTTTGAAGTTGTGAAGGTGTTATATCCAAAGTCTCATGTCATTAGTCCTTTAGTACAGAAAGTTAGAAGTGATAGAGTTCAAGGTTGTGTTGTCTAGTGACTAGTTTTAGTGTTTCTTGGCTTGCACTAGCTTGTTGTAACATAAAGTTGTGAAAGGAATGTATGTGAGTGTTTTTGAATATATTGTGTTGTTTTTTGTTGCTCCGCAAGGTGTTTTCAATTTTCTTTAGAACAGGTTGTGGTCCAAAATGAAGGTGTTGTTGGGTTTTTGCCTGGCTAACTAGGGTATGTTGAGGGTGTGTGCCATAATTTCAAGGTTGCATGGAGTTCAAGGATTGTTTTAAGGTGTTGTATGGGTCATGCTAACTCATCTAGAAGAATCACAAGTAATGATTTATCATTCATGTGTACCGCCAATATTGTGACAGCCAAAATTCTACAAGTTTCATATTTTCTTGCTTAAGGCCAACCTAATTTGAATTTGTGAAGCGTGTGAATGATGTTCATTGAAGATTGATATTGTGAAGAGTGTTTAGGACCAAGTTAAGTGTGTTTTGGAATCCATAAGGCATGTTCCTCTTCCTAGTGTTGTGTGTTGTGTTTGGGTCTTGCCCACTACATGTTTCATATTATGTGTTTTTATCTTTGGATGACTTGTAATTGTAATATTCTTATTTTTGTTAGTTGACATGTGAATGTAATCAATGTAATATCATATATATATATATATTGTAAACCTATTTGATCTAGGTCAAGGAGTTGTGGTGAGGATGTGTAATGCATTATGATAATTGTATAAGTGATGAAAAGAGAAAGAGAAGAAGTGGAATATCTTGTTTGGATTCAATTTGATCATATCTCTGTGACATAAGGGAAGTGAAGAGTGTGCCTAACTATTTGTTGGAGGCAGTGAGCCAAAGGAAAATGTTTTTAAAGGCTGAAAGTAGTGAGCTAATAAGCTGCAGAGTGTTGGAAATAAGATGTCATTTAATTGCAAATCCTAAACATAAATTATTTCATGTATCTCCTAGATTCTTGGAATGTGTTCAACAACACTAAGATTAGGATGAGATTAATATTTGATGAAATAATCATTAGTATTGACATTTTTAATTAATTATAAATGTAAGGAGCATGTGAGGGCGTCCATAGTGAGTTCCTAAATAATAGGGGCACATGGGGCACCCACATGGTAAGGTGACACTCACCTTGTGTTTAGTTAACTTAGAACGTATGGCTAATAACATTGAGTTGTATGACAGATAACACAAACTACCTCTACTTAATAGGGGATGACCATTCTTGCATGAATGTTGTTGAGTAAATGTTTTAGTTAACTAGAAATCACTTGGAGCGAACTTGGGTGCTCAAGATGCTTTCTTGGATTTACCTCTCTTGCATGATAAGATATTTCTGAAGGCTCGGTTAAGTAGGATTACTTATGGGCGCCAACTTTGAGGAAGAGCTTTGGAATTATCACCAAAGTGAAGGATGAGTTGTAGCTTCAGTTTGGGATGCCCAAATGCATGAAGCACATGTTGTAATCTCTAGTCTTCATAGAATAACTCAACTTGAAGCAATATGGTGTACCTTTTCAAGGGCTTGAGCTTGTGCATTGTAATTATCACCTTTTTGAGATTACAAGGTTGCATATTGCCTCTATATCTCATTCAAGTTTAAGAGAGTTTTGATAATTTTTATTTGCAAGTGTGAAGAAAATTAGTAAAGACAAAAGAAGCATTCTCAAGCAAGAATTGGAGCTATTGTATTTTAGAGATTGAATAATAGAATAATTCTTGGTGGAGTTTTTTCCCAAAAGGGTTTCTCCATGTTATATCTTGTGTGATATTTCTAATATCATGTTTAGTTCTTCTATCAACTTCTGTCTACATTCTACAATAGTAAAATGGATTAATCAAGATAATCACCCACAAAAAATATATGTAACAAAGAAAAATCTTACTTAGATCAACAATATTAAAGTTTTACAAAGTATTAAGCTAAGAAAACACCTCATTTTTCAACACAAAGAAGTCATTTGAAGAAGTTGTAGAAGAGATTACAAAGTAGAATTGGAATCATCAAAAGAGAAGGGAAAAATTAGAATTACAATCATCAAAAGGATTGAGCCTAATTGTCAACTTCAGATAGTGGAAAGACTATCATTCTGTAATCATTCCTGAGTTTTTTCTTAGATCAGGGAGTAGTTGCTTCCTTGGATTGTAGCCCTACAAAAAAGTTTGTAAGAAGTTGTAGCTTCTTTGGGAGTGACCCTAAAACCTCTTTATAGGGAGTAATATCTTCCTTTGGTTGTAGACCTAAAACAATGTTGTAACTTTTATTCAATTGTGAGGTTAGATTAGGACAGTAGATCCTAGTGACATTTCTCACCATGGTTATTCCCCTTTGGGATTTTCCACATACATCTACTATTGTGTGGTGTTGTGTATTGTGTTCTTTCATGTTTATGCTTATGATGTAGTGTTAAAGTTTGGGTTTGCTCCATATCACCCCTCCTCTCAATATTTTAGTGTGTGTTCAACATTGCTACCTTGTTTTTTAATTTTTGTCCCCTTTTTTCCATAACAAATCTTTCTTCCCTAAGTATTCCATAAAATATTCTTCTCTTTTTTGCTTATCAATTATGTCAATATTATATCTGTAACATCTATGATAAGATAGAAGTTTTTCCTTAGGTATTTTCATTATAAATTTATCCCCTCCTAATAAATTAGTTTTAAACAATTCTTTACTCTTATTAGGAGTCTAATTGTTCTTGAAATACTATACAACTCTTGGGGAAATAGATAAATTATGGCTGGGATTATCATAAAACCCACAATATTTCTTTTTGTCCTCCCTATGATCATTTGTATAATAGCATGGATCACTATATTTATAACAAGTGACGACTATTGTTCTTTGGCATGGATCACTATATTTATAACAAGTGATGACTATTGTTCTTTGGCCTTGACTCATTTCTTTATTAAGTCCTGCCCTAAACTCATTATAGTAGGGCCTATTGGTGTTACAATTTTTTTAATAACTAGTAGAAGGTTTATCTTCTATGACTTGTGTTGTATTTTCAACTAAGTTGATATTATGTTATTCACTTCATTTAGGTAGTTTATAGCCACAATTCTATCTATGTAACTCCTCTTTTTCCAACCCTTTTTCTCTTTTCATGGTAGGGTTTTGTATCCTCACATTTTATTGCACCAAGGTTCATAGTCTTCTTCATCTCTTAATCAAAATGTTAGGTATGACCTTATTCATTAGTTTTGTAGTCATCCTATTCATTAAAAATAGAATAGAGCACACTTTTTATCCTCATTGGAGGTTCTACAAAGTCTACTTGTACTAGCACAACCCTTCTCTTCTCCTCTATGATTAGGCAATCATTCCTTAGATGACATTCCTTGAAAGAATAAGAAAACCAAATTTTTTTTCTTCCACTAGATGTCATTTCCTAATCATTATCGCTTCTAGCCAAGGTGTCTTGCTTAATCTTTAACTGTTCAATTTTAATTTTTACTTTTCTATCTATTTATTCTCCTTATTTTCCCTTCTCCAGGGATGAGCCTCAATTCTTGATTTTAATTCTAAATATTTTTCATATATTTCAAAAAAAATCTCATCTAAGAATTCTTTAATTAAATGAAGTAATTTATAGAAGGTAAAAATTATTTAAGAGTTCCTATTTGATATAATTCCATTATCTCTCTTCTTTTTAACAATTTTGTATGTACCATTAAAGATCTTCATCCTTCAAAATTCTTGTAAATTCATAAAACTTGGTTTGTTCATCTCTTAATCCATTCATATATCCCATATATAATTTAATACAATGATATGTTATAAGGTTTCATTATTATCATTCCCAAATATTAGTACTTCGATGTGATTTTGATCCATTGGCCAAGGTTTCTCTAATTTATCATTGTTCATTGAGATTTTTCCTACACTCAACTATCTACCTTTGTTCTCTATCCCAAAATTTATGGGCTTTTTTTGTATACTTTTTAATTCTCCTCTAATTCACTAGTTTCTTTTTCCTATCTTTATCTCTAGGCATTTCTAGATCTCAAAGATTTGTCTTCCCAATATTTCTTCACAATCAACAAAAGAAAACTATTTTATTTAGTTTGAAATGACTTACCATTTATATTTTTCCTATAAAATATTCTTGTCCTAAAAAATAGTAAGGATGACTATTGGTCAAGGGATTTCACCTCTTCGTGGTTCCTTTTTCGTTTAGGAGACAATTTTTCATTTTTTAGTGACATTTTATTAATTGGCATAGGGTTCTCCAAATTTTCCGCAATTGTCTTGATTATATCAATGGTTATGTTATTCGACATTTATTTCATCTTCTTTCTTAACTGCCATACTTTTATTTTGAATTTTCTAAATATTCTACATGCAATTATAGATGTTATAGCTTAGTAAATTGGGTTGGTAAACCCTCAAAACCATCAACATTAGTATTTTATATGTTTTTCAAGTAAGGTTCAAAATGTGGTGTATGAGTCACAAATTCAAATGGAAAAGCACCCCTACTTCAATGCCTTAGTTGACCACTATAACCCCAATATTACATTTTGTTTCTTTGTTAAGATGACCATTTATTTTATCAAATGTATCTTTTTTATTAAGAAACATAATTATTATTTCCCCTTTGTTTTTGGGGTCTCAACAATTTTCATATCTTCACAATTCTCATTTTTAATGGCATCCCTCCTAGTGCACACATTTGTAATCAACTATCATATTGCTAGTGGGTTTTCACATCTCTCCCTATCCTTAACACTTTCAATAGTAGCCCTCCTAGCACACTCCATATATTCTACTTTCTTGGAATCCTCAACATCTTTAGTGGATACCTCCTATCATTCTTTAAATCAACTTTCCTTGTATTTTACATCATTCTTTAAATCAACTTTCCTTGTATTTTACATCATTCTTTAAAATATACCTTTTCTATCCTAATTTTTTTCAATCTCTTCTCCTACATGCATAGCCATCACAATCGATTCTACTATATCTCTCAAATTATTATTATATCCCTTAGCTATAGGTGTTTTCAATTTGGAATTTCATTAATCCTTTTATTTATCCCTGATGACTTGATCAAAACCCAATTTTAGTAGTCATGTCTATTTAGTATCCCTTTTAAGGTCATCCCTCTTTTTATTTATCACCCCCTAGGTTCCTAGCCCCTCTCACAAGATATGACATAACTTATTCTACCATAAATTTAATCAAATATGACTATTGTTTTGTATATAATACCTTATTGATCTATATTTTCTTTTCACAACACTTTAATTCTAAATTACAACCTTTCCTTAAATCTTATCAAGGTCCCAACAATGAAACTAAAATTTAACAAGAGATAGGGTGTAGACTAAATATCTATGTGTGTGTTATTAGATGTGTACTTCATACTATAGCATAAAGGGGTAAGAATAATATTAGAATTTTATTTTTATTATAGTATGGCGTATTAGACTATAAAGTATATAAATCAAAGTATATACACATAATCATTCAAAACTAGTGCAGGAGCACCTAGTGGAATTCATGCCTCCATGGCCATTTTGTAATTTTTTTCTTTACTTGGTGTTTGGGTCATGTAATAAGTTCATTTAGACCATATTTAACATGTTTGATTTATTCAATAGGTTATTAGGTGATTATGAGTTCATTTTGTCAAAAATTGTAAAAATTTGTCAAAGTTGTCATATTGTCATATTGTCAAAATTGCAAAAATGCAAAAATAAGAAGATGAAGGGTCATATGAGGAATTTAGACAGTTGTAGGTAGTTGGGTAGGATAATAAATGGTTTAAATACCCTTGTATGTTCGAATCTTAGTAGGGAAGATCGGGAAAAATGAAGATGTAATGAAATGGAGGTAAGAGATCAATGGAAATTTTGAGTTTGAACGTTGTTATTCCTGTTCTTTGATATGGTACTATATGTATGGACCATCAATGAGCCTAAAATTGGTTTGGTTTGAAAGTGTAAAGAATCTAGTTCATTTTTTTCTTTGTTTCACTTCATTTCATGGAGTAGAATGAAAGTTATGAATGTTTTTGTGGCTGCAATTCCCAGATTTTCCCTGTAACAATTATGTAGCAGCATGTTGTATGTCCTTGTACAGACTGGTATTGGCTTGAAACCAATGGAAAAAGAAGGATAAATGAATCTAGTTTCATTTTATTCTTTTTTGGTTCAATTTCATGAAGATTTGCAGAAGTTATGATCATTTTTTGTAAGTGCAAGTCTAAAACCCTCTTAGGGTAGACAACAAGTAGTCAAAATTGTGTTTCTCTCAATTGGCATAGTGGAATGGTCTAAAAATTGGTGAAAAGGTTCATTTTAACATATATTTTCATATTTCAAAGTTTCATATAATAAGAATGATTTTTTATATCAAAGCAATGTTACCCTAGGACTAAGAAATGTGGAAAAATAAGGAAAAAGAAAAAATACAATGAAAATTTGTGTCTTTGTTTGTGAAATGGGTATCTAAATTGGTTGATATTGCTTATAACTATTGTTAAAATATGTTGTGGCCCATTCCAAAGGTGGAATGATGAAATTTATGCATTTGAATGCATTATTGTTCACTGCCCTGTTATCACAGAGTTTTGACAGTTAAGATTTTGGGTCAAGAATAAAGGTTAGAATGGGTGTTTTGATAAAATAACACGAGTATGATATGGAGATGGAATTGATAAGATTTTGCAGGAAAATTTACACAAGTTTGAGGTGTTGGCTAGGAGAAATGGACTTGGGGTTATGTATTCTCAACAAACCCTCATGTTGCAAGTAGTGAATTGCTATGGTATGAGCTTATGATTTTGATTCATTGGTGAGTGTTTTTTGATGGGATTTGTTTTTTGGGATGTCTTGTTATATGTTGAGAGTCTTGAATGGAATTGAAGCCATGTTGGGAGTCTAAGTTTTCATTTGAATGTTGAGTTTCCAAGTTGACAAGATTTGGAAAGGCCTAAAGGGCAGGGACAATCATAGTTTAATGTTGTAGTCTACAAAGAAGAACATTGGAATTGATGTATTGAGATTACTTGCAAGGTTTGGTATAGTTGAGTTTATTATAAACATCTTGCATTATGTCTTTTAAGGTACAGTTGAGTTGTTTTTTTATGGTTTCTCAATTTGTGTTATTGCAAAGTAAGCAAAGAATGCTTAAGAGCAAGGATTTTGTAATAGTGCCTTGAAAATTTGGTTGAGTTGAGTTGTGATCCTCCTAGCATTGCATCAAAAACATTCATATTGTAGCCAATATAAACCATCATATGTTCAATATATATACTTGTGGTATATTATCATGAATACATGTTCTTCGACTCACATTCTTCTTATAATTTCTCTATTTCATCCACTCCAATATTTTGTGTATATCTTAACCTCTCATATAGTCTTATCCTTATTTTTCTTCTCATATTCCTATATTTTTTATTCTCTTTTTATATCATGCATGTGGTGTATATCTAAACACATTATTACATATAAGGACATGTCCCTCTTCCTTATTATGACCTTTAGGTTTTGTTGTAAGTTGGTTTTTGGTGGTACATTTATCTTTCAATGGATTTATCATTGGTAGTCTTTCTTAGGGCATGTTCCTTTCTATTTCCATTCTATTTCACCCTTCTAGGTTTTAACTGTTGGAAAAACAAGGACAAACAACTGAGAGGGGGGGTGAATCAGTTGTCACAGAATATTAAAAAAAATTCAAACTTTACTTAACTTAATCTTAGATCTGATGAATGAACAGTAAACCATGAACAAACAACACATCAGAAGCACAAACAACACCAAGATTTTTTACGTGGAAACCCTGTTAGGGGAAAAACCACGGTGGATGTTAGTCCACAATATTATACCCTGTTAAAAGTATAATGAGAATAATAATGGGAATGCACATGCATTCAGGCACACTGCCTAGAGCTCACTGCTCAAATACAAGATGGCTCACTTCCCAACAATACACATCAATACGGATTAGATCTATAGGGTATGAATTGAGGAAATAGATTCTTCACAAACATGATTATGGTTCCAATTAACCGCAAAAAACCTTCTTCACACTTCACTCAAACTTCTTCTAACTTTTCTCTGCAATCAAATGATTAGGACACTATTCACACATCTTCACTTTCTCTGGAATACATTCACTTGTATTCACACATTAACTTTGCTCAAAAAATTTCTCTTATATATTTGCAACATGGAATCTCATCAACAACCTTGTCGGCCAAAATATAAAATATATTTTCAATGTCGGCCCAAATTTACAAACAAATTTTCAATGTGGATCAAACACCATCGGCTAATATCAAGATTGGACCCAAAACAATATCCTCGAGTAGGCCAAACATTCAAAATTAAATCTTCAAGGATCCGTAACACACCACAACCATCATGTTGGCCAAGAACATGAAAACCTGAACATACCGAGAAAAAATCATTGACCATGAGCACACTGATCAACACAGACGTACAAGGATAGAGAATGATCTAGAGGCATCCACAAACAACAAGAACTAATAGAGAAATATCTGTAGCAACAAAAATTATCATAAACACATAAACTTCAATCAGGAACAATGACATAACCCACATAAATATTGTTAGAACACAACTATTCATAGCACGATCAAATCTTCACGTGAACCTCTGAAACTTCTGGTAGATGAACTAGATACTCTCAACAACAAACCCTTTAGACCACAACACTTGATCTTCAACGTATAGAACAAGACACCTTCATGACCTTCACAGTTCCACTGGCAACTTGCAACACTTCCTTTAATAATTTTCTCAATATCCTCAACATATACAACCTTCGATACAATAATGCTAATAGTGTTAACATCAATGACAACCACATATTGGCAACACAACCACAATATCCAACATTAAATATTTACCTTGACTACATTGCCCTTTTTGTATTTTCAATCTAATGGGACTAACACAAGTCTTTCATAACAATAGCTCGACTCAATAAAAAAATTGTTGTACTTTGGTTCTATAAAAAAATGAAACTTTATAGAAAATCTTAAAACTAACCTACAATCAAAATTTTTTAAATGGAAACCATACAAAAAAAACATTAAAGCAGAGTCTACATTAGTCAATCTATTTATGAACTTTCAAGAATAGATCTACAATGATAAGTTGAATTTTAAAGGAGGATGGGTCATGGATATTATTTGTTCTTTTGTTGCAAGAGAACCACCATGGGTAAAAATAAGAGGACCAAGGGATATGGAGGTGGTGTTGGGATAGTTTGGATAGGAGGCGATAGAGGATCATGAAATGGATTTTATGGGATGGGAGAATCTTGATGTGGATGAGGGGATGATAAGGGATTATGTATGAGGGTAGGATCTTGACTTGGATGAGGGCATGCATTGGTATGATTTGGAATAATTTTTTGGCATGTTTCAATTTTTGTGTGCAGTGTGATGGTGGAGAAGTGTTAGATTGACTCCTCGGATGGGGTAGATAGAAGGATAGAGGATTCATGAATTTCACAATAGTGGGTGTTGTTAATGCTAGAAGTAAGAGAAGATGAATGGATTTGAGTGGCTTCAATGGGTTGGATGGTTTCAACAATTTGGATAGTATTAGGACTGGGAAGAAGAATTATAGGTGCAGGATGGAGAAGGGTCTCATCACTAATGATTGTACATGGTGGAGTGGGGTGAAATGACTCCTTAACTTTGGAATGTGGATTTGGTGATGACTTCTTTGCTAAGAGTTCTTGGATGACATCTAGAATTAGATACTTGTATATTTTAGGCTTAGGGGAATTGTTGGGAATAGATGAAGGATTAGGGGTCAATGGAAGAGGGGGAGTAGTGCGATAATTAGGATTATGGATTGGAAAATTAGGATTAGGTGTTGGGTTGGGAATGAATGGAGGACTAAGAGTAGGTGGAAGATTAGGAATAGTGGGGGGAATCAAGATTAGATGGAGGATCGAATTATGATGGATTGGATGGAGGATTAAGGTATGAGGAATTGGAAGGTGGAGTGAGATAGGTGGACATGGATGGTGGATTGAGCTGGTAGAAGGAAGTAGATGGTGGATCAATATAGGAGGACATCGATGGTGGACTAAGAGAAGAGAAAATATTGGGAGTAGATGGAGGGTTGGGATAATGGATTAAAGAATTAGGATTATGGATTGGGAGATGGTTTGGGGGATAATGAGATGGTATATTTGGACTAGTGATGAAGGTAATAGTATTGTTGTGCAAATATGGAGGTTGAGATATGACTAGGGGAGAAGATGGAGGTATGGATATTGAATGAGAGGGATATGCAAGTGATAGATAAGAGGGAAATTTGGATGGGGGAGTTAGTGAGATTCTTTTGTCAAAGGTGGCATAAGGATTGCTAATGGGTGTGCATGGAGGCATGATGTTATAGCTTGGATGAGTGTTTGGATTTTGGAAGATGCCTAGGGAAAGCTTACTATCAATGATAGCATCAAGGGGATCAATTTCATACTTATCTTGATCAACAAGACTTTCATCATGATCCTCAATGTAATTGATATTTCCCTTGATTACTATTTTTGGTTGTGTTAAGGGAGGATAAGGATTCATGATAATGGACTAGATGGGCATGGATGGAAGAAATGAAAATAGACAATTACAAGGTAAATGGGATGGACTAGAAGAACATGGAATAAGGGGTCTTAAAATTTATTTTGATATCACAAGATATTAGATGTGGGTTTACTAAATATCATATTGGGATTTAGATTAATCTTAGATTAGGATTTGGGTTAAGCTTAGATTAGGAAAATTATGATGATAATGTTCAAGGATGTCAGTAAATTGATGGGGTGATTGTTGGATTGGATGATTGATAGTATCCTCTCAAATATGGTCAAGATCCTATGTCAAAGTTCAATTGTATGGATTTCCTACTTGAGGTGAAATAGTTTGAATGAGGAATTACTAAATTGGGATAGGATAATTTCCCAAGAAACCATTATGATGGATGATCAATTTCGAATTTAAGATATTGATTAGGTATTTTAGGTTGGATGTGTTGTGTAATTTTTCACACACACACCCCGCTAGGGGCAAGGACCCTCTTTGATTTTTGTTTTCATTTTCGGGTTTTTTCCTTTCCCCCTTGAGGGATAGGTCCTTTGAATTTTGATGACTTCACCTTTTGAGATTTCAATCATTGCATTAATATTGGGGTGAATTTATTTTGCAACAATTGGCCTAATGTTTAAACAATTGAAATATTACCAATTCCCTTCAAATGATTAACTTGGTGAAAGCTCAGAGAATCCAAGACCCTATGGATTCCCTGAAAGTCATGACTTCATGTATTCCAAGACTAGGTGGAATTCTCAAAAAATTTCATCGCTAAATCTAGACCTATTTAGATTCCCCAAAATCCTGGTCCTTGTGAAATCCTTGCCTTCATGGATTAGCCGAAGCCTATGTAAACGTCAAGTCAAGACTTTATTGCACCCCATGAATGGTAAGTTGCCATTAATGATTCTTTTGGGCTGGTTTATAGTGTGATTTGACTCATTTTAGATGTTATTGTTATATTTTTTTATTTGGGGATCTTGAAGCATTGAAAGCATGAGTAACTGCGTAGATTGAACCTAATTTGGAAGATCTAAGTGGGTGGATTTCATTGATCATCATCTAGGGTTTACAAAGTGTGGTTTGTATGTTACATTTTCACCATTCGAATCACAAGGTAGGGTCTTAAACCCCATCTATTTGGTTTTTCAAATGAATTTAATGTTGAATTGAAGAGTCATCTTTCCTTTGATTGTGTTTCAATTTGCATTTTCTAATATTCAAAGGTATTGTTGGCTAGGGCATCCAATAGATGTGTATTTTGTGAATTAGGGTTAGTGCGACTGGTGCTTGGAAGAATCATTGAGAGTTTGAAGGTCGATGATTGCAACCTAGGTGTTAATATGAGTTCATGCATAGTGTCCAAAGTAGTTAATACAAGATGGAGTTAGGATTCGATTAGTTTTCATAATCATTTTGAAACTTTGGGCCATACTTATCGTGCTAGGGTTTGTGTAACTATTCTAAATATATGCATGTGTCTAAATCCTAGTGGCATATTCTCATGGGTGCAATGGTGTGAATGTAATATCAATAGCCATTTGATTCTATCATATCTTTTGAGTTGTTTATGTAACCACTGGTAAATTCACACTATAAAGAAATTAGGTTGAACGTTGAATCCTAAACCCTTCACAAAATCTTCGTGTGCTTGGATTGTTTGATGACTACACCTATCGCTGAATCCTTAAAGTTTTGAATTGTCTAAACCTTTCCTTATCATAGAATCCACACCTCTTTGAAATCCTCTATGAGTTGTTTTTGTAGAATCCATGGACCTTTACATTACCCAACTCACCCAATTTTGTGGGTTTTGTCTGGCTATGGATGGCTCAATGACCATGCTTTTGTTAATTCTAGGCTTGCTTAGATTTTCCAAGATTCCATTACTATCACTATGTTGAGTGCCATGATGCCATTGAAGTTATGTTTTATGCTTTCAAGGTTTAAATTTTAATCATCAAGTATATTTGAATCATATGGGTGTAAGGAAGCTAAGGTAGTAGAACAACTTCCTTCACTAATCTTGAGAGGAGAATAATTTTAAACTTTTACAAATCTTTAATAGTTACAGAAACTTAAGCAGAAATAAACACAAATATCATGCATACCACATAGTGATTTACTTGGGGAAAACCATTTCGAGAGAAAAATACCACACTCCAAAATCCACCCAATATATTATTCAGTAAATCACAAAGATTACAATATACTTATAGAGCAAGCTTCTCAAAGGACTATCACCACTCAAAGATCAAGAGACAACATGACTACTAACAAACTCTCAGAATACAACACCGTCTCTCTACCGCATTCATAATACAATGCCCTCATAAAATAGAGTTACATTCTAGGGAAAGACAAACCAACAAAATATCCACCATTGGATCTAAAACCTAATAATTAATGGTTTATATTTACAATTTATCATTTATCTGGTGTATGTTAGCCAAATTAGGAGTTTCTTGAAAAAGTTAACAAAAAATTGTTTACACGCATCCCACTCTCCCCCCTTGCTGCCATTGTATATTACACCTATCAGTGCAAATATATATATTCATATATATATATATATATATCCTATCAACAATAACCTTTATATAATTGCAAGGTTGAGACAGTTTCCCAACAAGGGGGGATTGTATAACTCTTGATGATCACTTTTCCCATGTATTATTATATTTCATGGAACTCATGTGCCTTCAGATTTTTTGAAGGATGTTGTTTCATAGAATCCTTGGAGGGTTGGATTCTCTAAATCCATGGACACATAAAATCTCTGAAATCCATGAATGGACTGAAAACTTGAAGGTTCTTTTCACTTTACTTTTAAGGGATTTAGTGCTTTGTTTTGAACTTAATTATGAATTATGAGATGTTATGTTGCATATGGAATAAGATGATGGTTTCACTCACCCTCTAATAATGCAATGATCAATTTTGGTTATACATTTCAAATGGTTGTAGTGTTTGTCTAACCATATGCAAGCAGAGTCGAGCAAGGCCAATGTTACTCAAGGAAAGAAGATTGTTGAACTTGAGAAGGAGTGGACAAGAGCTGAAAGAATGAAGTATGATTTCAAGGGAAGACTTCCAAAGTCTAAGATCACTTCCTATTGGGCAAGAGTTGGAGACACAAACCTTGGGCACATCGATTTGGAAAATTTTAAGAAAAGGACGTACTACCATGTTCCTACTAATTTGGAAAATAGGCTCATGAAGACTAGATTGGCACAGGCTGGAGGTTTTCCTCCATCAATCCAATGTCTATAATTGATCGTGGAATATGCTAAACATTATGATTCAAATAAAAGAGTAATAGTGGGTCCTCAAGGTAGAATAATGACAAATTTGACAGAGGATTCTTTGGTAGAGGCATTTGATATTGCTACACACAAGAAGTTGGTGAAGTTCAATACAAACACAATGAGGAAATTTTATGCTGATGATCCTGAGCAAGCCTTGGAGATAATAATGCTTAATGGATTGATAATCCAAGATCCCACTATTCTAAGTTTCCAAAGCAATTGAATAGAAGTGATTTAAAACAAGAGTATAATGATATGATCACTCTTCTCAACAGAGTGATGGGATTATAGAAGGATTTAGTTTTCAAGGATTGGATGTTCTATGTGATTGCATAAATTGAGAAGGGAGTTAATTATCATTGGGATGGTTTGATTAGTGATAACTTGGACAAGCAATTAATATTTGTGCAAGATATGAAGTTCACTATGACTTTTTATGTGGTTTACATGCTTCTAAGACATTACAAGTATAAGGGGTTGACTTGCAAAGGTACCATTGGACAAGATAAAGTATGATATTTACCCATCGCTCCATCTATCTAGTGCTTCTAATTATAGGATGGTGAATGATGCATTCGCCATGTATACCACAAGAACATTGCAGGAGCCACTACATGTAAGAATTTTAGTTGATGCTATGGAGTTGATAAAGAAGTACGGGTACTGGTTCTTATAGTTTCCTATGTTTACATATATCAGGATTCAAGGTGTTGTATTTTTTGGTTGTGTTACTGATATGTGGTTGTTATTGATGTCAACACTATTAGCATTAATACTTTTGAAGTTGTATATGTCAAGGATATTGAGAAAATTGTGATAAAAAGAGTTGCAGGTTGTCAGTGGTGAAGTGAAGTTCAGTTTGTCAGTGAGTTCAGTATGTTGTTGTTCAGAGGTTTTGGAAAAAAGGGTTTCTTGTCAAGTATATCTAGTTTCTCCACATCAAGTTTCAGAGATCTGCATGAAGATTTTATCAAGTTATGAAGATTTGTATTCTGACATTTTTTATGTTACTTCAGTTTGTGTTCCAGAATGAAGATTATGTGATTTCAATAAGTTCAATTGTTGTGGATGCTTCTTTGGTGATTCATGATGTTTGTGGATGTTTCTAGATCATTCTCTATTTGTGTTGCACGTCTGTATTGATCGTTGTGCTCACAATCTGAGATTTTCTCTTGTGTGTTCATGTTTTTCATGTTCTTGGCCAACAAGGTGTTTGTAGCACATTGAGGATCTTCGAGGAGTAATTAATTGAAGTGGTTTGTGTTTGAGGATGTTATTTTGGGTCTTCACTATGTTATGGCCAACCTTGGTTGATTCACATGAATAATCTTTATTGTTTTGGGTCGACAATTTATATTCTTTATATTATTTTGTTGAAGCTAACTTGTAGCGATGTAATTCCTTGTGGATATAAATAAGCGATTTTTTTATCATTTGAAAAAAAAGAGTGTATGCATGTGTGAATTGTTTGAGTCCTATGAGCGAATATTGTTCAAATCATTTGAAGGCAGAGTAGAGTGTGAAGAAGAGTGAAGAAGTGTTCATGAGCTTAACCAAAATTGAAATAAGGAATTAGCAGATGCAATTTTTCTCAATTCAAATTTGATGGATATAATCAAAATATTTTTGTAAGATGGCGTGTATTCCTTTTGTAATTGAGCAGTGAGCTCTAGGAAGTGTGTCTGAATGCATGTGCATTCCCCATTCATATTTCTTTATACCTTTAATAGGGTATAATCTTGTGGACTAACCTCCACCGTGGTTTTTCCCCTAATAGGGTTTCCACGTAAAAATCTAGTTGTTATGTGTGTTTCTAATGTGTTGGTCATTTATGATTTCATGGTTATTGATTAGATCTAAGAATAAGGTTAATAAGTTGAATAAGTTTGAAATTCTATGACAACTGATTCACTCCCCCCCTCTTAGTTGTCTACCCTTGTGTTGCCAACAATTGGTATCAAAGTAGGCTCCTTGGAAGAAGTTTAACAACTTGAGGTGATCCGAGATGGCATCTTATAAGAAGGATAGTCCTAGATTTGATGGAACAAATTATTCTTTGTGGAAGACTCGATTGGAGTGCCATCTGAGATGCATTGGTGAAGTTCACTGGAATATTACAAGTAATAGGTATGTTTTTCCATAGAATGTTCCTACTACTACTGCTAAGATTAGGGATGTTGAGTATAATATCAAGGCTAAGGATGCATTGTTGAGTGCTTTAACTAATAATGAGATGACAAATGTGATGGATCTGAAGATTTCTTATGAGATCTAGAAAAAATTGGAAACTTTGTATGAAGGTGATGCTAATGTGAAGATTGCTAAGCTACAAAGTTTGAAAGGGAAATATGAAATGTTGAGAATGGGTGATGATGAGAACATTACTACTTTCATGCAAAGAGTGAATGAACTTGTGTGTGGTATTAGATGTGTTGGTGGATAGTTGGACGAATTGGAGATTTTTGCTAAAGTGCTTAGATCCTTGCCTACTTCCTACAAAGTCAAAGCTAGTGCTATTAAAGAGCTCCAGATTGTAACAAATGTTACCAGAGATATGTTGATTGGTAAGCTTATTGCTTTTGAGTTGAGTGAATTTGGTGATGCCCTTCCTAAGGTAGAATTTTCATTCAATGCCACTACTTCTGGAAGAGATAAATAGAAATATGATCCGGGTAAAATTTCATCAAGAAAAACATTCAATTATGAGGATGAAATGAAATAGATTGAAGAAAAAGAAAGAGAGATAGAAGAGCTAAAAGCACTGATTGAGAAGAGAGAAGCCAGAGGACAAGGTAAGTATAAAGGGAAGTTTCCTCTTAAATGTTTCTCTTGCAATAAGATAGGTCATTTTGCATCAAGTTGTCTATAAAGAGATTCTTATCCAAAACATAACAAGCCTAAATTTCAAAAGAAGTGTTATTATGCTACTAATGAAGGTGTGACAGATGATGAATCTGATAAAGGAAATGGGAGTGAGGACGAATGGGTATTTATTTCTATCAAGGAAAATAATCATGTGTCTACCGATTCTACTAGTTGTACAAATGTGGAGAAAGCCCTAGCCGCTTGAGTTGAAGAGAAAGATGAATGGGTGATTAATAGTGGATGTTCACATCATATGACATGAAATAAAAGTAAGTTTGTGAGCTTGGAAAAGTATGATGGTGGCGTTGTGAGATTTGGTGATGAAAAAGTTGGTGTGATCCATGGCAGAGGATGCATTTCTCTTGATGGTAAGCATAATATTGATGATATCCTATATGTGGAAGGTTTGAAGCATAATCTTTGAAGTGCTGGACAAATGGTTGATAAGGGATATAGTCTTCAATTCAAGGATGGAAAGTGCAAAATATTGGGAAATTTTGGAAATGTGATTGCATCAGGTACAAAAACAAAAGGTAATATATTTCACCTAAGTGTTGCTAGTAAAATTTGCTTGATTGCTCAAGTTGATGAAAGTTGGTTGTGGCATAGGAGAATGTTTCAAGATAATATTGTCAAGATAATCTCTACTAAGGTTGTGAGATATCTTCCTAAGTTGATGAAACCTACTAATGCCATATGGAAGGAATGTTAGTTAGGAAAGAAAACTAGAATTTCATTTCAAAGCAAACAAAATAATTCAAATGGATTGTTGGAGCTTGTGCATACTAATTTGCGTGGTTCCTCTAGAGTCAGAAGTTTACAAGGATGCATGTACTTCATGTTGCTTATTGATGATTATTCAAGAATGATGTGGGTTGCTTTATTAGGAGAGAAATATAAGGCTATGGTTGAGATAGAGACAGGTCTGAAGATTAAATGTCTGAGATCAGATAGAGGTGGTGAATTCAATTCTGGTGAGTTTAATTATTTTTGTGAAGAACATGGAATAAAGAGACAATTATCTGCACTACGGAACCCTCAACAAATGGAGTTGTGGAAAGGAAGAAAATGATAGTTCAAGATGCTGGTAGAACTATGATGTTGGAAGGAAATGTTCTTCATATCTGCTAGAGAGAAGCTGTGAGTACTGTTGTGTACACACTTAACCGGGTACAAATCAAAGGTGATACTGGTAAGACCCCTTTCGAGCTATGGATTGTTTGTAAGCCTACTCTTAGATATTTCAAGATCTTTGGAAGCAAATTTTATATCAAAAGAGATGAAAATATAGGAAAATTTGATGCTAAGAGTGATGAAGGTATCTTTTTGGGTTATTCTACTAAAAGCAAGGCATATCGATGCTACAATAAGAGATTGAAGAAAATGGTTGAAAGTACAAATGTCAAGGTTGATGAAGACATAGCTACACCATCCAGAACTTGTGGATATGATTGTGACAATCAGAATGATAGTACAAACAAAGGAAAGCAAGTTCAGACTTCAAATCAAGTTCAAATCATTCCAGTGAATCAAAAAGATCAAGAGGAAGAAGAAACTGGTGAAAGTGCAGAAGAGAGATTAGGAGAAATTCAAGAACGTCCTAAGACTCCAAGGTATGTAAGATTGAATCATTCAAAAGATCAGATCATAGGTGATAAGAACAAAGGTATTCAGAGTAGGAGAAGAATTGTGGAAGAATATTGTTTAATTTTAAAGATTGAGCGTAACAATGTGACTAAAGCATGCAAATATGAACATTGGGTTGAAGCAATGAAAGAGGAACTACAACAGATTGAAAAGAATGATATATGGATTCTTGTTCCCAAACCTAAGGATAAAAATGTAATTGGAACTAAATGGGTCTTTAGAAACAAACTAAATTAGCAAGGTGAAGTGGTTAGAAACAAAGCAAGATTGGTATGTAAGGGATATTCATAGATGGAAGGTATTGATTTTGAAGAGACCTTTGCCCCTATTGCTAGAATTGAAGTTGTGAGATTGTTTGTTGCTTATTCTACTTACAAAGACTACAAGGTTTATCATATGGGTGTCAATTCAACTTTTCTAAATGGTGAGTTGGAAGAAGAGGTGTATGTTGAGCAACCAAATGGATTTTAGTTGATTGATCAGGGAGATATGGTTTTTTGGTTGAAGAAAGAATTGTATGGACTCAAGCAATCCCCTAGAGCATGGTATGCTAGATTGGATAAGTACTTGCTAAAGTTTGGATTTAACAAAGGTACTGTTGATAGTAATTTTTATTTCAAGATTGACCATAATAAAGATTTTATTGTGGAAGTATTTGTTGATGATATCATTTTTGGAGGCAATGATAGCTTGTGCATGAAGTTTGCTGATGAGATGCAAAGTGAGTTTGAGATTTCAATGATTTGAGAGATGAAATTATTTTTGGGATTGAAATTTAATTAGTTAGATAAAGGGATCTTTATATCTCAGTCCAAGTATGTGAAAGAATTGCTGAATAAATTTGGTATGGAAGATTCAAAACTAGTTGGTACACCCATGGTGACCGAATGCAAGTTGACAAAAAATGATGATTCTTAGAAGGAAAATTAGACTAGATATAGATCAATGATTGGTGGATTGCTTTATTTAACTCAAACATGGCATGATATCATGAATGTTGTATGTATTGTTGCAAGATTTCAAGTTGATCCTAAAGAACCTCATGTGATTGTTGTGAAGAGGATTTTCAGATACTTGAAGGGGACAATTGATTTTAGCCTATGGTATCCTAAAGATGATGATCTTACTTTGAGTACCTTTACTGATGCTGATTGGGAAGGAGATTTGAATGATAGGAAAAGTACTAGTGGTGGAGCATTTTTCTTGGGAAAGAAGATGATTTCATGGTTAAGTAAAAAGCAGAATGTTATTTCTTTATCTACTATAGAGGCATAATACATTGCTGCTAATAATTGTACTCAAGTATTGTGGATGAAGCAGATGTTGAAGGATATCAGAGTTGTGTATGATGATCCTATTGTTATATTTTGTGATAACTCAAGTGCTATTAATATTTCTAAGAATCTAGTGTTGCATTCAAAGACCAAGCATATATCTATCAAGTTTCACTTTTTGAGAGAGAAAGTGAGTGAAAAGGAAGTCAAATTAGAGTATGTGCCTACTAAGGAGAAGATTGTAGACATCATTACCAAGCCATTACCTAAGGACAATTTTGAGTATCTCAGAGGGAATTTAGGGGTGATTACCCCTCCTAATCAAAACTAAGATACATTGACTTGCATCAATCTGTACATTTCATGGTCATATTTTGATCTGGATTGATGTTGTGGTGGATGATACTCGGGGGGAGTATTCAGATATTTAGATGTTAAGTTATGTGGTTTAGAGCTTGTATAGAAGATATCTTTGTCATTGATGTCAAAGGGGGAGAAGAGTAATGTGAAAAAATTTATGGGAGAAAAGAACCTTGTGGGGAGAAGAGTTATGTGGATGAATTGAGGAGAGAAGAATCTAAACCTAAGGGGGAGTAAGTGTTGTTGCATTGATGGTTTTTTTCACATCATGTGTTGCCATCAATTCTAAAGGGGGGGATTGTTGGATGTTGTGGTTGTGTTTTTGACATGTGGTTGTCATTGATGTCAAAACTATTAGCATTAATTCTTTTGAAGCTGTATATGTCAAGGATATTGAGAAAATTGTAATAAAAAGAGTTGCATGTTGTTAGTGGTGAAGTAAAGTTTAGTACATTGTTGTTAAAATGTTGTGGACTAAAGGGTTTCTTGTTGAGTATATATAGTTTGTCCACATCAATTTTTAGAGATCCGCTTGAATATTTGATCAAGTTATGAAGATTTGTATTCTGACATTTTTGTGTTACTTTAGTTTGTGTTCCTGAATGAAGATTATGTGATTTTAGTAAGTTCAGTTGTTGCAGATGCTTCTCTAGTAATTCATGATGTTTGTGGATGTTTCTAGATCATTCTCTATTTGTGTTGCATTTCTACATTGATTTTTGTGCTCACGATCTGACATTTTCTCTTACGTGTTCATGTTTTCCATGTTCTTGGCCGACAATGTGTTTGTAGCACGTTGAGCATCTTCGAGGAGTAATTAATTGAAGTGTTTTGTGTTTGAGGATGTTATTTTGGGTCTTCACTATGTTATGGATGACCTTGGTTGATTCGCATGAATAATTTTTATTATTTTGGGCCGACAGTTTATATTCTTTTTATTATTTTATTGAAGCTGACTTGTAGTGATGTAATTCATTGTTGCAGATATATATAAGTGATTTTTTTATCTATGTTTGAATGCTTCTGGATTTGATTGTGTGTCCACTTTTTTCATCAACGTTTCGGATCACACTCAGTGAACCATCATCAGGATAGAGAGTTGAAAAAGATGAGAAGGGATAAGTTGCAAACCCAGCTTGTATAAAAGAGAGGGAAAAGAGGAGAGATGAAGGTGTTAGGGTGAGGTGCGCAACCCAAGGTAATTGCTAAAAATATAACAAACAAAAAATCAAATAAGAGGAAAACATTCAAGTATTAAGAAACAAAGAGAATAAGAAGTAATTCAAGAATATAAAAACACGAGAAAATAAATGAAATAACAGAATGGCCAAGGAAGCAAATAAAGGGAAACTACTCAAATAGTAACAAATAGAAATAACAATATGTTGTAAGACATAATACAAGCAAAAAATCATCAAAGGAAATCATTAAATAAAACAATAAATAAAAAATAAAAATAGAATAAGCAAAATAACTATATAATACGAAGACCAACCTAAATACGGAAAAAAGAACTAATATATAATAATATATGGATATAAATAATATATATATATATCAAAAACTTAACAATATAAATAACCAAATAAAAGAAGAAATCAAAATAACAAAAGAAATCACCAAATAACTAAAGAAATAACAATATAAATGACCAAATAAATGGAGAAATCAAAATAAAACAAAGAATAAAAAATATAGTAAGCAATATAACAATGAAATAAGAAGACTAACTTAACAATATAACAAAAACTTAACAATAAGTTTTTGTTATATTGTTAAGTTAGTCTTCTTATTTCATTGTTATATTGCTTACTATATTTTTTATTCTTTGTTTTATTTTGATTTCTCCATTTATTTGGTCATTTATATTGTTATTTCTTTAGTTATTTTGATTTCTTCTTTTATTTGGTTATTTATATTGTTAAGTTTTTGATATATATATATATATATTATTTATATCCATATATTATTATATATTAGTTCTTTTTTCCGTATTTAGGTTGGTCTTCGTATTATATAGTTATTTTGCTTATTCTATTTTTATTTTTTATTTATTGTTTTATTTAATGATTTCCTTTGATGATTTTTTGCTTGTATTATGTCTTACAACATATTGTTATTTCTATTTGTTACTATTTGAGTAGTTTCCCTTTATTTGCTTCATTGGCCATTCTGTTATTTCATTTATTTTCTCGTGTTTTTATATTCTTGAATTACTTCTTATTCTCTTTGTTTCTTAATACTTGAATGTTTTCCTCTTATTTGATTTTTTGTTTGTTATATTTTTAGCAATTACCTTGGGTTGCGCACCTCACCCTAACACCTTCATCTCTCCTCTTTTCCCTCTCTTTTATACAAGGTGGGTTTGCAACTTATCCCTTCTCATCTTTTTCAACTCTCTATCCTAATGATGGTTCACTGAGTGTGATCCGAAACATTGATGAAAAAAGTGGACACACAATCAAATCCAGAAGCATTCAAACATAAATTCATATGGATTGTGGAAATCTAATTACATTGATTTTTTTATCATTTGAAAAAAAGAGAGTGTATGTATGTGTGAAGTGTGTGAGTCCTATGTGTGAATATTGTTCAAATCATATGAAGGCAGAGCAGAGTGTGAAGAAGTGTTCATGAGCTTAACCAAAACTGTAATCAGGCATTAGCAGATGCTATTTTTCTTAGTTCAAATCTGATAGATGTAATTGTTAAAATAAATATTCGAACAGCTCCCTTCAGGTTTCTTTTTGTGAATATGTGTGCACCAGCCTGTGCGTCACCGAGTCTGGTCGGCTTTCCATCGAGTTTTGATCTCCCGCTATTCGCATCCTCTCGAGACCCACATCTTGGTACGTGGCGACGTATCACAAACTTTTCTTGCAGGGATAAGATCAGCAGCCGCAGGCTGCGAAATGCTTCCAGAGGCCTTCTTTATTTTTGCGGACCCTACCTTCTACCAGGTGGCAACCTTTCGCAGCCTTTTCAACACAACAAGGAGGTGAACACAACGGGCTGCGAAACGCTGCCAAGCGTCTTTTGCACCCGGTTGATGCGGCTTTCTCCCCACTTCAGGAGCGACCTTGGTCCCTTGAACACATGTCGCATCTTCGTAAACTCTCGGTAGCAAGGAGTGAGGTTTTCATTCGGGCAGCGACGGGCTGCCACGTGCCTTACGTTGATCTTTGAGGAGGGCGATAGGCTGGCTGGTGAGTTTAGGTTATTGGATGCTGCTCTTCATTTCAGGATGGTGAATGACACTAGTCGCCACAGATACGGCTAAGACCACTGCCATCATTACAAAGGGCAGGCCTGCAACTGATCGACCGGATGTTGTATTCTAACTGGTTGCTGTTGTAATGGCATTAGGAATATTCTGATTTGGGCATCATTGCGGGAGATTGTGGGATCTTTTCTGTTACGGCTCTCCAAGCAATGAGAATTTTCTCTCCGGCTATATATGCTCTCTCTGTCAACGAGGAAGAAGGTCCAAAAAAAAAAAAAGAAATTCAAGGGATCCAAGAGTTCAAGAAAAAGGATACTGGTTTTAGCAAGAGATACCAGGCCTCTTTTACATGTTTATTTGTAAGAAACTTTCAGACTGTGCCCACTGTTCGGCCTTTCTGCTTTTCATGTTTTAATCAAACTGTGAACTGTGCCTTTTATTGTCTCAAACATTTTATTTGACAAGACTTCTATGTATTGAATACAAGCTTGCTTATCTAAATCATGTCTAAATAACTCTTCTTAGTAGTAAGGATGTATGTGATATTATTTTATGTCAATAAATGAACTGTTTATGCTATAGCTTTAAGTTTCTGATGTTTTAGAATGTGACAACACCATTCAGGCCCTTAAGTCTATGATTTATCGTGCCCATCAGCAAATTTTAGCACATCGCCTTAGATTAGATTTTGCTTCATTATATCTGTTTCCTTTTCCCTTAACAAAAACCATTACAGAAGAAGCCGACTTCTTAAAAAACCGAGAGGTTACTCAGTTTGGCACAAAGGGGTCCCCCTTGAACTGAGTTTCCCATAAGGCACTGTTACCTCGTCAATTTTTGGCGTCAACAGTTTGTCCTTTTTCTGGCACGCCCGGTGGGACCCAAACTAATGAAATTGTCTTATAGAGGGGTGTATGAGCCATCCGCCTGTAACTAGATCCCAGAATGCAAATAACTCAGGTTTACTAGTGCCTCCATTAGGGACAGTCCAGGCCGCAAATCAGTTAGTAACCGTTCCATTCCCACCACCCTTTCCTCTTACCATGTTGTCGGCCGCGAACAAAAATTATGTAGCATGGGACGCTGGGAGTCCCCTGGTAGCTCCGGTAGCACCTGCTGTTTAGGGCGCTATCCCGGTCTCGGCCCTGAAAGCTCTTCCCAAATTTGCCGGAGATAACACAAAAATGCTAGCAGAACATTTGCAGGATGTAGCAGATGTATGTCTGGTACACGGTATCACAGCGCAGAATGTAGCCCTAAGGCTCCTCGCTGTGTCCTTCAAAGGCAAGGCTCTGGATTGGTACCGAACACTGACTCCTAACACCATTCATACTTGGGATGACCTCGGAGATCCATTCTATGAAATGTTCTCAAATGACGGAGATCGTTCTTCATTATACTATCAGCTATCCATCATCAAACGAGCACCCCAGGAGGCTCTGACGAACTTAATGCCCGATTTCACTCAAGTTAGTGGAGGATTCCTGTGACTATCCGCCCGACTCCAGAACTGGCATTCATGTTTTATCTGAAGTCCATTAACCTCGATATTTCTATGATGATCAAGTCTTTGGGAGGAGCCACTTTACCAGATGCTTATGCTACTGCTATCAAAGCGGAGAATCATTTGATAGATTGCGGGAAATTTCCTCTTCAACCTATTGTGTTGATATTTCCTGAAATATCAAACGTAGTACAAGAGGTTGCATCAACCAGTGCACCAACAACTCCCCAGTCAATGTACTCATATGCATCCACTCCGAAAAGCTTGGCTTCCACATCGGGTTCTTCTAGGGATGAAATAGGCGACCTCAAGGAGATGCTGCGAACTATGGTGAATGACATAACAACTCTCAAGTGGAACCAAGCAACGCCTCCACGACCCGCATATCAAAACTATCAAGGTGGGCGGCCTACCTATCAACAAAATCAATATTAGAATGCGCCTCGCACTAATCCACCCGTGGTGGCTACAAACCAAATAGTTCCGGTGCCTACGCCGCTGGCAGGTGCATCGCCAAGCTCAAGTAGAGAACTAACCGCGGGACAAAACACTCTTATCGATGACATCAATCCATGGTGCTTCCCTTGCAATGATGCACATATGCCTCAAAATTGTCCGCGTGGCAACTTACAACAAAAGGTGGCAGAACAATGCAATCAAGGTACAACAGCAGAAAATGGAGAATACATATATGCCTCGGCAATGGAGAATGCGGTTCTTACCATGCAAATGCAAGGAATTTCCTTAGAGCAGGAGTCCGATATTGTGCCTGATCATGCGCTCTTCTCATGGATGGAAGATGAGGAAATGGTGTTTGCCAATGACACGTCCACAACCGAAATGCCACAGGTACACTCTGACTATAACACACGCTCAAAGAGGAGATTCACCAGTGAGCCTGTTGTTTCACTTTCGGACAGCCTGCAATGCAAAGGAGTGTCCGATCAAATTTCTGGCGTTTTGACCGTCTCTTCGCCTTCTCAACCATGGAAGGTGATTATTATAACAAAAGAAAAGGAGCATAAATCTCTGAGCTCGTCACCTTTTAATGTGGTGGAGCAATTGAAGAAATCATCCGCTAATGTGTCTTTATGGGACATGCTAGCTATCCTAGAACAGAAAACTATGCTACAAAAAGTGCTTCAACAAGAGATCAAATCAGCACCAACAGAGCCGTCTGCCAGCATAGAGGGGGTTTATCAAATGCAGCTAGCTAAAATTCTTGCAGACAAGACGAAGGGATCCCATGAGGAAGGCGGAGGTAGGCCAAAACTTCAACCCTTCTTCTTGACTCTCATTATAGGGGACAAGCTATTACACAACGCTATGATTGATTCTAGCGCTAGCACAACGGTTATGCCAAAATTAATAGCCGAAGCCTTGGGGCTCAGCTATGAACCTATGAAGAAGGGGGTGATGCAGCTAGATGGAAATAAAGTTGATACTGTGGGTGTCATCAAAGCGCTTCCATTAACTCTATTTTCCTGCCCAAGTATCACGGTCCCGCAAGATACAGTGATCATAGATGTTCCTCCTATGTTTGGTCTCTGTCTCTCTCGAGAATTTACTTCAAAGGTGGGTGGATATTTGTCTTTAGATTGGTCACATCTAATACTTAGGACCAAGCATGGTGCAAAAATGAAGATAGAATCAGAGGCTCTACATTCCAAACACGTGGCGGATGAGGCCCTGATCAATTTTGAGGCCGCACATACCTCCATCACTAAGCAAGACATGTACAATGTCGAACTGCTAGAGGAGGAGAAGGTGAGCGGAGACCGAAATGATAAGATGCTTTGTTGAGTGAACATATAAACAATGATCCTTTCGGGAATTATCATGCTACCAGACTGGGCACATATGTGATTTATGATGAAGACTAGGTTCTTCCGAAGGTCGTCAAAGAATCCGACGATAACCAAGCAAATGAGCTGTGGACGTTGTATTTTGATGGAGCAAGGAGCAAAGTTGGAGCTGGAGCAAGGGTATGTCTAATATCCCCATGGAATGAAAATTTGTTGAGATCTTTCTATTTCCAATTCGCCTGTTCAAACAATGAGGCTGAATATGAAGGGTTAGTCCAAGGCCTAAGTTTAGCAGAACGAATGGGTATTAAGCAATTGATTGTGTTCGGAGATTCTGAACTAGCAGTTAATCAGGTCTGGGGAATCTTTGCAGCGAAGAATGTCCGAATGAGATCCTATCGACATCGAATCTGGGACCTGATTGAAGGATTTGAAGCTTTTAACATCCTGACCATTCCTCGAACGCAGAATGGCGATGTAGATCGCATGGCGGTGATTAGTGCTCAGTTTGATCCTGTCTCTGACTTGCTTCGGAACAAATATTCTGTACGAGTGCTTGTTCGACCAGCAATTCCCGACAATGATCAGAGTTGGCAAGTCTTTGAGAGCAATGAGCACATCGCCTCGTTTATCCAACACTCGAGAGAATTCGCTGATCAACTTCAACCGAAGATCGCCGAGGCCTATGAAGGACAAATTATGCAGCTCAGATCAAATAAACTTCCAAAGGGGTTAGCTACTCTTGAGAATTTTTTTGATTGTAATGACGCCCGAAATGATAAGCAAAAATTCGTGGCAAACAAAAGTGATTATGAAAACCTTTGGGTCTCCGATGACAGGAATCTTCGGGTCGGAAAAGATGTCTCACAGCGAGATAGAGAAAGGCTTATCAGTTTCTGTAAAAAATATAGAGTAGTGGCCTGGTCCTACGATGATCTGGAGGGTTATAATCCTAGCATCATTCAACATACTATTGAGCTAACAGAAGGTGCGAAACCAGTCTGATAGAAACAGTGGCTGATCAACCCTAAAGTTGAGGCCTTGATGGCACAAGAGCTAACCAAGCTCATTGAGTCACGTATTGTCTTCCCAATCAAACACAGTACTTGGGTATCAAATTTGGTACCGGTCCGAAAGAAGAATGGTGATATCCGCTTATGCTTGGACTTCTGAGACCTGAACAGAGCATCTCTGAAAGACCACTATCCATTGCCTTCTATGGAATCGATCCTCCAAACTGTCGCAGGATCTGAAATGTTCTCTCTACTGGATGGCTTCTCTGGCTATAACCAGATTCGAGTTAAAGAAGATCAGCACAAAACTACGTTCACTGCCAAGTGGGGAACATTTGCATATGCTAAAATGCCTTTTGGTTTATCCAATGCTGGGGAAACTTTCCAATGAGCAATGGACGTCGCATTTAGTGAACTGATCAATAAGTTTATCCTAATCTATTTGGATGACCTTACTATGTTCTCTAAATCTAAAGATGATCATTTTGATCATTTGGAATTAGTTTTTCAAAAGTGCCAGGAGTTCGAGATTTCCTTAAATCCAAAGAAATGTGTATTCAGAGTACCCCAGGGTAAGCTGTTAGGGCATGTTGTGTCTAAAGAAGGTATTTCAATCGACCCCGAAAGAGTGAGGGCTATCAAGGAGCTTCCCCTTATGGTAAATAAGAAAGGTGTCCAGTCTTTCCTGGGCAAGGTAAATTTCGTCAGCAAATTTATTTCCGATTTTGCCAGAATGATTAGGCCGATCACTCTAATGTTGAAAAAGGATCAAATTCTCAAGTGGACAACGGAGGCTCGAGAGGCATTTGAAAAGGTCAAAAAAGCGATCTCCATAGCCTCGGTGTTAATTAATCAAGATCAGTACAAATATTTTATAATGTATGCCTTTAGTAGCAAGTCTAGTGTCCCTACTGTTCTGATTCAAAAGGATAGTGAAGGAAAGGGAGAGCACCCAGTTGCGTTCTATTCCTGAACCTTAAAGGAATATGAGGCGAATTATAACTTCATCAAAAGACAGGCCTTTGCAATAGTAAAAGGGCTTAAAAAATTCTGCCATCTAATTTCCCACAACAAAGTTCTGGTATATGTCGCACATTCTAGTGTGTGAGAATACATCATGGAGGGAGAAATCACAGAAAAATGGGATAATTGGATCACCAAGATCCTGGAGTATGACATCGAGGTCAGGCCTACCAAGACTGTCAAAGGCAAAGGACTGTGTGAGTATATGGCATAGGACAAGGAGGTGCTTGCCAAAGAGGAACAACCAGATCTCGTCCTGTGAATGGATCGGGATCAGAAGATGATTGGCTGACAGATAGAGTGAACTTCATGCGAACCGGAAGGTATCCGCCAGGCCTCTCATCCCAAAAAAGAAGGTATTACCGGCTACAGAATTGTTGATATACGCTGATAGGAGTTCTTTTCAAAAGAAATTTTAATGGTGTGCTCCTGTGATGCGTTACTTCGGAGGAGGTGCAGAGGATCCTGAACGCATTTCACAATAGTGATGAAGGTGGACATTTCTCCGCTAAAACTACCACCATCAAGGTCCTACGGGCTAGATATTACTGGCCTACGCTTTTCAATGATTCATACTCTCTGGTAAGGGCTTGTAAAAAATGTCAGTTCTTCTCTGACAGAAGGAAGAATTCAGCGATGCCCCTCAAACCTATTGTGGCGGATGAACCATTTGCGCAATGGGGCCTAGACTTTATCGGAATGATCAATCCGGTTTCTAGTGCCGAACATAAGTGGATTTTAATAGCTACTGACTACTTCACAAGGTGGGTGGAAGCTGTTCCCCTTAAGGGGGTAACAGAAATAGAGATTGTAGACTTCCTTGAAGCACTGGTGACAAGGTTTAGCCCTCCAAAGATAATCATTTCGGACAATGCCAGAGCATTTGTAGGTACAAAGGTATGTCACTTTGCATTAAAAAATGGCATATTCTTTAAAACATCATCAAACTATTATCCCCAGGGAAATGGCCTAGCCGAGTCGACAAACAAAAGTTTAGTCTGACTCCTTAAAAAGGTTGGCTCAGAACACTAGAGGGAATGGCATAAAAATCTCCAAAAAGTGCTCTGGGCCAACTGCATAACTCCTAAGCAAGTCCTCAAGACTTCGCCCTATGAGCTGGTATATGGGAAGGAGGCGCTGTTACCAATTTCCATGGAGATCCCGACAATACAGTTATTAAAGTCGCTTGAGGTAGAACAAAATGATGCCATGGAGGTTCGACTCGCCGAACTACTGGAAGTACAAGAAAAAAGGGAGAATTCCCTAATAGCAATGACAAGCCGTCAACAGGTGGTCAAACAATGGTTTGACAAGAAGGCTTCCGACCAAGGTCTAAAAGGTGGGGACTTAGTGCTAAAATATGACAGCAGGACTACAAAGCCAGGTCAGCACGGTAAGTTTGACAACCTATGGGAGGGACCCTTCAAAATCATTCGGTGCAAGCAACACAACGCTTTTGATCTAGAAAATATGGAACAAGAGCCGTTAGGAATTCCCGTCAATGGGATTCATCTTAAGTTATTCCATTAGGAAAAAAGGGTCTACCCTATACAGTTGTAAATAATGATTTTATTTCCTTTCCTATTTTTGGCCTATTCTTTTGCTGAATCAGTGGTCTTCCTACACATTTGTTCATTATCGTTGGTAGGTAAAACACCAGAGTTGCTTTACACAAAATATACTCATAAAGGGAGAAAAGGCATACAAAATTTGCAAACCCAAAAAATTTTAAACACAGAAGCAAAAAGAGCATAGACTTTCCTAAAAAAGAGAAGTATATATTTATATATATATGTTCCTGGGCTGCAAAATGGCTAAGATGCTGATTTTCAAAATATACAAGTATCAGAGTATATTATATATACAATGGCTTTTTATCAGGCTTGTCTAGAGCAGGTGAGTTACATCATTAGGCAGGAAGGCAAGGGAGTTATCTAGTCAAAGGAATGGCTAGCAGCAACCGACGCATCCACTGCAGCGTCCGCTTCTTCCTCATCCATGGGCTCCTCGGCGGCACTGGCAACATCATTCAATGCGGCCGTCGTCGGTGGTGGATACACTAGGTCCCTGAAGTCAGTATACCATTCTACATCGTAGAAGGGTATCACATTGTAGCTCCGGAACATGAAGTGTAGGGCTTGAGTAACCCTTTGCTGGTGCTGGCCACGGGTCTGTAGGCGGAATCCCCTGAGAAATGGCAGCCAAACAACGACAACTTCTTCTTCAATAAAGCGACGCAAGTCGCTGGCTGTTGGCAGGCCTATCCCATATGCAGCATTTGTGACAACCTCGCCGAGCCCATTCAAGTACTTCTTCGGGAAGATTTCTTTGACTAGCTTCAAGATAAGTGGTCGGGGAACACAAATTTCCAGCATGGACGCTACAAAGTGCGAGCATACGTCGGTATTCACCCTATACTTATCCTCATATTCTATGCAATCCTTGCCTAGGACCCGCTTAATGGCTACCAGAACCAGCAAGTGCTTGTTCTTTGTCATCTTTTTCAACCTTCTAGTGGAGATCTCACCTACAAACGCCGTCTGTGATTTGAATTAGGTTAGGCGAATTGGGGTATCCATTTCTCCTGACACTATCCCTAAGGCTCCTAAGACAATGCCAAATTTGCTCACCACCTAACCTATGAAAGGACTTGCTTAGCAATCTGCTACTGACCTATCACCTCTCAAACGCTAAGTATGTTTGCTTTCTATCTACTGGCCTATTTATAGAGAAATTGACAAGATATATGCCAATCCGCCTCTAAGGAACGTGATGTATGCTGGCTGCCATCTCGAAGGTCGAGTCTATGTTTGTTCACATTTTGGGCTGGTACATGCATGATAGCATGGCTCAAGGCATGCTTAATTGAATAAAGTTGATTAATTAGATTTAAAAAGGTGGCACTTGTTGGTGAAATGACGTATGGCCGTAGGCTATTGTGTCATATCTCAAGTGCATCCCAGAGCCCAAGGCGATACTCGTATCTTTTTCAGGCGGTGATCGTTTGCTTGGCATAATCATTCCGGCCGGGATATTAATTGACAGCGCATGTTAACGCAAGGTTGGAAGGCTAGTTGCAAGCTCAATTTCTAAGAAAATCAGAGCGTATCACACGATCTTTTAAAAAACAATGATGAAAGCCGGCCGCCTCGAAATAGCAATTAGTTCATCTTGCATGAGTTGTAGGATTAACGGTACATGTCAAATTAAATGCAAAAGACTTGCTTTCACCTACCACCTTGAGAAAGGTTGCTACTATCGCATGAAGGGGCTTAAATATTTCAAAGGCTTTTACAAACACAGAGAAGTGCAAAAGTGCTTTCTAACTGTCTATCTGGTGCAAGCGTATTCACAGGCCAGGAGTTTACAAATTCTACAGAGAAAGAAAAATGTCAGAATCCTCAGCTCAGCCGATCCATGAGGAGATTAGCCAGGAACTATATACGGCTATTCATTCCTCGACCGAGGTATACGTGTATGAGGATGTAGCATACGCCACGCCTGGTATACCCGCGAAGACAAAAAGAGCCAACACGAAAGAGCTGGATAGGCCCAAGGAATGGAGTAACCAAAAAAGGGTTAGAGAAAAATTTGATAACATCTACGACCCAAAGCTTGCAAAGAACCCTAAATCTCTTAGAGAGGTGACTTGTGCAAGGTTATCAGCAGCAAAGGTAGACCAATCCACGACAGGTAGAGTCTGGTTTAGCGGTTTCCCACAATATATGGTCCCATTGGTGCACTATTGCCCGGAGGTGGTCGACGCGGCTTTTCAGCGCTATAATCCAGATACCCACTGCATTGAAGGTCGCAATTTAAGGGTTCAAATCAGCCCAAAAGCTATTTGGCATATGTTATGTATCCCTGATCCTAGCAGAAGGAAGGAAACTATCGAGCATTTTCGCCCAAGCAAGGGGGAAAAAATATGGAAGAGAATGAAAATCGGCTCCGATTTCTTGTTAGAGGAGACTAATAAGAAAGGTATCGTGTCTGCTAAGGCACCGAGTATCTCATTATCACATGATTCATTTCATGATGATCTCCGGGACCCCATTTCCATGTTGGCATTTGTTTGCGGCCGAGACTCCGATGAGAAGATCGAGGCTTTTCAGCTGGGCCCTGCGATACAGTTTCAGAAGCAGCATGAACTCTTCTGGTATGATTTTGCTGAGTTCATGGTTGAAGAAATGATACATCAGATGGAGAATTACTGGGCAGAAAAGAAATTTAGATTTCTTTTCTACCTGATCCACATGTTCCTGCACCAAAATCCCAATTTCTTCACCCGATTTATTCCACTATCAATTTTTGATGAGCAGAATAAAAGAAAGTTGGTGTCTACATGGACACCTTTCCTTTCCGCAACATATGACTATTATGCGTTCGCAGACTATTTCATAGCCCCGGTCTTGAATGATTTGATCAGAGAAGGTAATATCATCCAGCTCAACATGGAGCAGACTGGATTTTTGCAAAGCTATACCCCTACTTGTGACTGGTTCTTGGGCAAGGATTTCACAATCCTTCGAATGCAAGGCTTTATTGGTAAGCCTTTCCTACTCCCGACTTGCATCACCGATAGGGTGCTCACGTTAGAGGTGTTTCGACAGGTGTGTTTCATTGATTTTATGTTCTGTAGCTGCGAAAGTGTTAAGAGGAAGAGATTCTTCACCTGCCCGAAGAGTTTCAAGTCAGTAATGCTTGTTAAAAAACAATCGCACAAGCTGCTAGAGGAGAAGCTGGCACATCTAATATTGGTAATGGTAAATGATAAGTGGGATTACAACCCTTTCAATGACCCGCCAGACCCACACATGAAGGTTACACATGTTCCTCGACCATACTGGGAGAAGCGGCGTAATAAGCGGACTGATAAAGATGAGGATTTTGTTGAATTAGCACAAATCCCTACACTGGATACTAGAGGTCCATGGCACAAGTTCTACTTTCCTGTGGACGTGGCCCGGGACAACCTTCCGATAGAGCACAACATGTATAACAAGTTGAAAGTGGGGGAGGAATGGAGTGATGAAAAAATAAGAGTTTTCTGGAAATATCACCAGGAAATAGCACAGTTGAAGGCTCCTTATAATCAGATAAAGAACGACTAGGAATTTGATAGATGGTGGGATGAAGGCCATCCCAGCCCGATCTCTAGTGCTGACAAGAGCGAAGAAGCAGAGGGATCCGAGGAGTAGGAAGAAGAAGCAACGGTATCATCCTCTTCAGCACAAGAAAGCAATGTCTCTGAGCATGCCGCCTATGTGGGCACTAATGTACGCTTTAATATATCAAGAGGCTCACTTACACGCACATGGGCCGCTAAATCGGTCAGGCTAACGCCTCAACAGAGGGATCCGACGACTAAAGTTAGTGAGTGTCCGCCTACGAAAAGGCAGCGCAGGGAAAGTGTTATCGGAGGAGTTCCACATGAAACTGTCAGAGGAGAGGTGCCCGCTGCTGGCCAAATGCCAGAGTTTGCAAGCGAATCATGAATGATCTCGGAGCCACTAACAACCAGCCAATAGGTACATTTCGCTCCTTCTCTTACATCTCATTCCTTCGTATCATCCCCTGCTCCATTGGCAACTCCCGCCATAAGCCTGAGCCCTCCACCTTCTGCTTCTGGTCTAGCTTATTTGGTTAGATTTGCCCAGTATTCGTAGGCCTCGTCGTTTATAATTACTCCTCCAAGTATGCTCACGCCTACTGCTGCCGCTCAGTCTTTCCTCACCTCGCTTTCGAAAGATGTTCCCCCCATCGGCCCCCATTCTTTTTCCGCTATGCTTACTGATCCTCGTCCGTTGCAACAAGTTGACACCCCGTCAACAACTCCCTCTTTCCAGCCAATTAGCCTTACGACTGAATCTCCGATTCAGCCACTACAAATGCCTAGCCCTACTGACAGTTCTCAGGTCAAGTTATGGAACGTGCCACACTTTTCTCCGCAAACTGTCACTCTCTAGAAGAAGCAAATGTGTGCGCCTATGAAAGTTACCTATCCCTATGCCCTGCCTTCTGGTGTTCCTTTTGCAGGTGGGCTAGTTTCATCACCAGCCGAATTCATAGCGTAGATAGATTGTGGAAAGGAAGCGCATGCAAATAGAATGAGGTGACACAAGGCAAAGGATGACAATGCTCCCGCCGAGCCAAGAGTATAAGCTTCGTATGATGAGGCCCGACAAGAGTTGAAATTTGCAACCATGTACCCAAGGGTAAGCAAGCCTCAGGGAGAAATGCAACCAGAAGATTATGAGATCTATGCTGTCGGACTTGACATGAAGATAGCCCGACCATAATATAAGGTCGAAATCATGGAGGAGACACAACGGGTGGTCACTTTCGACTTCCTCAAAACTGGCTGCCAGTTAAAAAAGAAGGATGAGCAACTCAAGGTAGCCAAGGAAAGGGTGATCTTTATGGAGACAAAGGAGAAATCCTTGGAAGAAAATATCGCCCAAATGACTAAGAGGGCGCTAACGGTAGAAAATGAGAGGAACAAACTTCAGGGCGAAATTGTGAAGACCCAGGTTACCGACCCAGGCTTAGTAAAAGAATTGCAGAGTCAAAACCAAGTAGCGCAACAGAGCCTACGGTCAATAGAGGAGGAGCTTGAACGCTTCCGCTTCGAGTACAGTCAGAGGATGGCAGAGAAGGGTGAGGAGTTGGAGTGCCTACAAGAGCAGCATCAGCAGAAGGTACAGGAAAAAGAGGCAGAATTCAAAAGCCTGAAAGCTAAGCTGGAAGAGGAGCTCCAAGAAACAAAGGCTTCTCTGGAAGAGCAATCAGCTAACCACTCCCGAGCTGAACAAAATTGGAATAAAAAAATGAGCAGGTATGCGGAGCAGTTAGCGTCCAAGAAAAAGAAGAAGGCAGAATTAGCCGAAGCCCTCATTTCAAGGGATGTGGAGATTTCTTCTCTTAAAGCTGCTCCGTTACCTATCCCTCCCCAACCTGATGTCATTCCACTGGTCAAGAAATTGTACATTTCTCACTGGGAGAAAGTCAAGGCTTTCTACCTAACACTTCAGCCTACCCTCCGATTTATCACCAAGGCATTGAGGCTAAATTAGGAGGCCAATGACACAATAGAACAGTTCCCACGTTTCATCCTGGAAAAGGTTCCTGAGGCAAGGGACTTGCTCAATAAGCTATACTCAGTCTCAGATGAGATCCTTGCCAGGGTGGGTATTGAAGATTAGGACATTGCTGCTCAAATAGCAAATAAATTTATTCATTGTCACTCTGCCTTCCAGCACACAAAGGCAGCGGCGGATTTTCTAGGTAAGGCATTGGATGGCATTCGAGGAAGTTTCTCTGAGTTAGGCAAGCTGGGGATGCCATCCTCGTTCCTTGAGGATGGCTCCATTGCCACAACTACACAGATTGTGGAGATTATTGAGCAGAAAGAGAATGATCCGGAGGCATTCAAGGAGTTTGACAGTTCCCCAACAGTAACCGACATTGAGACGATCATCCATCCACTCTCTCAGCTGCTTTTCCATATCCAAGCAGGAGCTGGCCTACTGGATGTGCTGCCTCACAAGGAAGCTATTGATCTCCGCGGGGCACAAGAAAATTTGTGCAGCATGGCAAAGCCGTCTGAAATTGAATGGTCGCCTTTGCAGGCTGCACTTTCCAAATTCTGACTCCATTCGCCCTATGGATGAAGGCTCTGGTCTGCAAAACCAGAGAGTTTTTGGGTTCTACGTTCCTTGTCAGAAACACCGCTGATAGTTTCCAAAAGCTGTTAAAATAAATATTCGAACAGCTCCCTTCGGGTTTCCTTTTGTGAATATGTGTGCGCCAGCCTGTGCGTCGCCGAGTCTGGTCGACTTTCCATTGAGTTTTGATCTCCCGCTATTCGCATCCTCTCGGGACCCACATCTTGGTACGTGGTGACGTGTTGCAAACTTTTCTTGCAGGGATAAGATCAGCAGCCGCGGGCTGCGAAATGCTTCCGGAGGCTTTCTTTGTTTTTGCGGACCCTACCTTCTGCCAGGTGGCAACCTTTCACAGCCTTTTCAACACAACAAGGAGCTGAACACAATGGGCTGCGAAACGCGGCCAAGTGTCTTTCGCACCCGGTTGATGCGGCTTTCTCCCCACTTCAGGAGTGACCTCGGTCCCTTGAACATGTGTCGCATCTTCGCAAACTCTCGACAGCAAGGAGTGAGGTTTTCATTCGGGTAGCGACGGGCTGCCACGTGCCTTACATTGATCTTTGAGGAGGGCGATAGGCTGGCTGGCGAGTTTAGGTTATTGAATGCTGCTCTTCATTTCAGGACGGTGAACGACACTAGTTGCCACAGATACGGTTAAGACCACTTCCATCATTACAAAGGGCACGCCTGCAACCGATCGACCGGATGTTGTATTCTAACTGGTTGCTGTTGTAACGACATTAGGAATATTCTGATTCGGGCATCATTGCGAGAGATTGTGGGATCTTTTCTGTTACGGCTCTCCAAGCGGTGGGATTTTTCTCTCCGGCTATATATGCTCTCTCTGTCAACGAGGAAGAAGGTCCAAAAAAAAAAAGAAATTCAAGGGATCCAAGAGTTCAAGAAAAAGGATACTGGTTTTAGCAAGAGATACTAGGCCTCTTTTACATGTTTATTTGCAAGAAACTTTCAGACTGTGCCCACTATTCGGCCTTTCTGCTTTTCATATTTTAATCAAACTGTGAACTGTGCCTTTTATTGTCTTAAGCATTTCATTTGACAAGACTTCTATGTATTAAATACAAGCTTGCTTATCTAAATCATGTCTAAATGACTCTTCTTAGTAGTAAGGATGTATGCGATATTATTTTATGTCAATAAATGAACTGTTTATGCTATTTTAAGTTTTCTATTTTTGGAACGTGACAACACCATGGCAGTCTATGATATTGTGCCCATAGTAAATTTTGGCACATCGCCTTAGATTAGATTTTGCTTCATTATATATATTTCCTTTTCCCTTTACAAAAACTATTACAAAAGAAGCCGACTTCTTTAAAAACTCGGAGGTTACTCAGTTTGGCGCAAAGGGGTCCCCCTTGAACTGAGTTTCCCATAAGGTACTGTTACCTCGTCAATTTTTGGCGTCAACAGTAATCAGAATATTTCTGTAAGATAGCGTGTCTTCCTTTTGTAATTGAGCAGTGAGCTCTAGGTAGTGTTCTTGAATGCATGTGCATTCCCCATTCATATTTATTTATACTTTTAATAGGGTATAATCTTGTGGACTGACCTCCATCGTGGTTTTTCCCCTAACAGGGTTTCCATATAAAAATATTAGTGTTATGTGTGTTTCTGATGTGTTGTTCATTTATGCTTTCATGGTTATTGATCAAATCTGAGAATAAGGTTAATAAATTGAATAAGTTTGAAATTTTTTGACAACCAATTCATCCCCTCTCATTTGTTTTCCCTTGTGTTGCCAACACAAAGGATTCCTAAGGTACTGTATAGGCTCCCACATTATCCAACTAATAAGGTTGTGTTGCTAGAAGTGATGAGGTAGTTAGTTATCTTTGATCAAGTTTTGAAAGGTATGCATAAGAATAGAATTGGTGGGGAATTCTCCTTGAAAATAAATGGTTGGTAGGCTTGTCCATCTATCCAAAGTGGTGAACATTCAAAAGCTAAAATGGCACATCTTCATCTACTCCTACATACTAGCAAGTATAATTTTGATCCATATGGAGCATCTCAGAAGGCATCCTCTAGAGACTATAGGCATAGGGATGATATAGAAGACTATTGGGCTAATTACAAAGATGAGTTTGAAGTCTTCAAGAGGAATTTTTCTAGGTTGTCCTTGAAAATGATAAGGCTTTATAAGGTGGTACAAATCATGTACCGGGTTGAAGATGAGGAGGAGTTAATATAGTATCATGACTATATGCAATACCAAAATAAACCCCCACCTCCTATAGATTGGGTTGAGGAAGAAGTAATAGATTTGGCCTACATTAATGCCCCTATCATCAAATATTCAAAAGAATGGGAAAAAAATAAAATGTTAGAGATGGAGGCATATGGGATAAATTCAACTTATGAGTTAATGGGAGATTTAGAATCTCATTCATCTTCGGAAGATGATTCAAAAAAGAAAGAAGAGAATGTTCATGCCACTCAAGAAGAAGGACCATTAGTGATAAAAAGAATAACTATAGGTCAATCCAAGGCTAAGGCCAAGGTAGAATAATCCAAAAGACAACCAATACTAAAGAAAAGGAATCCCACTAAAGAAATTACTAAAGAAATAGAAGAAATAACTCCTAAATCTCACCTCCCTAAAAGAAGAAAGCTGATTAGAGGAGGGAATATGGGTGCTTCTCCCTAAAAGAAATCAAAGAAAGGAAAATACAATGAAGAAAATTGCAAGATGTAGAGGGGGAAACTCAAGAAGGAGAAATTGATGTGGATATTTTTGGAGAGAAAACTCAAGTTTGCACCAAGAAGGCTTCTCCTCAGATTGGGATACCATTTCCCAATTTGGAAAATTTAGAGAATGTAGATGAAGAGCTAGATAAAGCTGCAAATGAGCCACAATATGATATGGAGGAAGTTTTAGGAAAGGTAACCACATAAATCACCCCTCCTAAGTCACCCCAACAAGATGATCATTCTATTATAAAAGAAGAGGATATAACAAAGAGTACAGTAGAGGCTTCAAAAGAGTGAGAGTTAGAGGATGAGGAGCTAGAGACTCCTAAAGATGGAGACCTTAGAAATCTTCAAGAGAAGTTTGAGGTGAATTATTTTGAAGAAGAAAATGAAAAGGAACCAAAAATGATGAAGGAAGTACATGTTGAATCACCAAGTGAAGAGGAAGTACAAGAATCAAATAAAGATATAAAGAAGGACAAGAAACAATCAGAGAATGTTGAAATGAATAAGTCAGAAGACCTTCTAGGACAAAATAGTCCTCATATTGATACAAATATAGAGGAATCAACTACTCTAGATTAGTTGAAGGAGAGCTTATGGCCTAAGCTAGTGGTAGTTGAAGAAATAGTTCCAGATTGGGACAATTTTTTGATAGGCTTGGGAAAACCAAAGGAGAAAAAGAAGGCTAAGGTAATCTCCAAAATTACAAGGGATGAGTCCAATAATCAGGTGTTGCATATTGCTACCCCTACAACTAAGAAGAATAAAGAAGAAATCACTCCTACATATTACAATTTACAAACAATCAACTTAGGGCCATCCAAAAAGAAACAAGAAGCAGAAGATTTGAAGGGGTCGATAGATGTTACCTTGAGGAGATTAGACAAAGAGGTATAGGTGGAAGAGAGGTTGCAAAGTTAGGTAGAGGAATTTCAAAACTATAATCAACACCTTGTTAAGCCTTTGTAAACCCAAACACATGTAGGTGTATCTACTCATCTCAGTATATTGTCTAAGGATGCCATTAATGAATTGGAGAAGATGAAGATATTTGTGCAAGTGACTCAACAATGGATAGGAAGAGTTTATCATAAAGGTATTGTTTTGATTGAAGAGATCTTGCAATTGAATGAGAAGAGTCTTTCTTTTCAGGATATTGTATAACAAGTATTAGCATAATGTAAAGCAATTAATGATGAATCCATGACTAGGTTATTAAAAGTAACAGAAATCCCTAGCGAAGTATTGGTCAAAGAGGATATTCTCGCTTCTAAGGATGTATATAGTCCTAAGAAGTGGATTTAAGCTTTTAAATTCAAGAGAAAAATCATGGATAAAGCACTGCAATAGAACCCAAAGATGCAAAATGATTTAGGTGATATCCTTGTTGGCTATATATTATTTTTGGAGATTATGACTAGAAGAAAACTCAATAAAGAATACCTGAAGGTTGATCAATTGAAACAATGGTGGAAGGATGTGTATTCTTAAGTGGAAGATGGATCTATCATAGAAATTTATTTAGAGGATGCAACTATGTATATCACTGTTTTGCATAAATATCAGGAGATGAAAATTGATTGGGTTAAGACTCTAAAAAAGTATGAAGATGAATTAAGGTTGATCAACTTGAGACAAAATTTTATCCCAACTCCAAGTTAGGATGACCTGAATGGAGTATTACATAAATTTTAAGAGTTTTCCAAAAAGAAACAAAAAGGAAACAAGGATGAATAAGGGAATCTACCTCGAGTTTTGTGCATACTACATTAGCCAGCTAGAGAAACAAGTTGGTTACCTAGAGAATAGTGAAAAAGAAATTTATTTGATAGTGACGTATCATTTGGGGGACAATTTTAAATACTTTTTTAGAAAATTAAATGGGAATTGAAATTGTATTAGGTCGACCTATCTTGTCTGACTTATGTTAAGTGCCCTAATTTAATTATGTTTTGGCCAACCTAATGCTATGTGAACTTTATAAATATTAGGTCTTTGCTCATTTGAGGGATTGATTCTAGAATTGTTGCAAATTTTGGTGAAGGTAATATATGAGAAGACATTGGCTTGGTGATCTTTTATGTTTCATTTCATCTATGTGCACGGCTCCTATGTTTCAAAGATATTTTAGTTGATTAGCTTCAAATTTAGTTCAATTCTTTCATGTTGATGATAAAGTATTTGAGGAGTTTGAGGAATCTTCAGTCATACTATTGGTGGCTTGTTGATTGTAAGTTAATGTGTATATTTAGCATGGGCCTAATATTTTGTGATAGTTCAAGTGTGGGATTTTATGCATTTCATGCCATTTTTAATGTGTGTTTAAATGCTTCACAGTCTAAAAATCTTACATATCTTTGGAGATTAAACTGTTTCTGTTATATTGTAGACTTCATCTTGGTTAAGGAAGAATTGTTTATTGAAGATTGATCCACCTTAAATGTTGCATTATTTTCATGATTGCACTTAGGTTTTATATTTAGATATCTCTCTTAAATCCTCCATATTTTGACATTTCTTTGAAATATGACTTAAAGTAGGATTGAAAGCATCACTGGACTTGTTACATTTGATGAAAGTATTGTTTTCAGATCACAAATCTAGGAAAATTGTTGTTCAGGTTTATATACATTTTTAGATCTTACAAAACCCTTATTGTTGATCTGAAAGAGTTTCAACTTTGTTTTACCATAAATCTCCCTTGTGATTACCAACATTATACATCATCACTAAGTTTTTTGTGCATTGTTAAGACCTGATGTTAGAGACCTTGGGGTTGCTTTCTAAATAATTTTGTAGGAAATTACCTTTCAGGAGAGATAAAGTACTTATACTTTATCTATGTTGAGTAGTGCTAAAAACACCATCAATAGGATGTATGATGCTAGATGGTTTATATGTTGATTTTGTATGTTTAACTAACTCCTTATTCAAAGGAGATGATGTTTTTGATAAGTTGATGGTGGTCAATGAGATGGAAGTGATTATTTTGGGCTAGATATGGAGCAAAAAAATAATTTGATTATGGTTTTGGAATCAAGAGGTCACTAGCTATTTTTGGTAGGAAGGATTTTCTCAATTGATTTTCCATGGCGAATGAAATTTCCCAACAAAAGTGTAGGTCCACCTAAAAATATTTAGAATCACCAACGAATAGAGTAGATCCACCCAAGTAGAGACCATGGAACTTCATAACAAGGAATGATGGGTTTTAAAATAATGTTAGGGAAAATTCACCCAAGAAGGAGTAGATTCATCCAAGAAGGAATGATGACTAAGGATGATTACCTAGGTGGATCCACCAAAGAATGGAGTGGAATCAACCAATAGAGGGAAAATATGCCCAAGTCCATAACAAATTTTCCCAAGGCTAACTAGATAGAGATGGAAAAAGGACTAAAGACTACAATAAAAAAGACACAATATAGATGATGAAAGGATGGACTAAAGATATCCATTGGTAAGTACAATAAGATACACCAAAAATAAAAATATGAGATTAATCAAGTAGGTGTGACAATCAGTGTAGGTTCACATTGCAAGCGTTGATACTATCTACCTACATCTAGATAGCTAGAGATCACAAACCACAAGGGTGAAGGATCTCTTACCAATGGTGACCAAAAGGCGATACCTCGATAAGCTCTATCTCAATACATAGAAGTATATCATGCATAAATTTGAGGTACAATACACATCCCCTACACCACATTGATTGACAATTGAATAGTCTTGTCCTAGGCTGATATAAGGAAATATAGTGTGTCCTCTAAATACTAGGAGGGTATGTGAAACAAATTCAGTAATACTAGCCCATCATAAGCATGGTTTAAGAAAATCACTTAAGCCATTCAGACTAACCCTATACTCTTAGCTTGGTATCACCTAGGTATCAAAGCTTTTCTAAACACGGCATGACTAGATTGGGGTACAAATTTCATCGGTTGAGGTTTCCCCTTGGGATGATGAAATACCCAAGAAGGCCTCCTAAAGGGAAGGATATTCTAGGTGTTTACAATCTCCATACCCACATGAAAGGAAAAAAGAGAGCATAAGCATAGGTCAACACTCATGGGCTAACACAACAAGGCTTAGATTACTTTGCGGATTTTGATCCATGGGCTCACTAAATGGTGCAAGGGGACAAAATAAGCCACTGAAGAATCCCAAAACCAAAAAAAAGGTTAATTGAACCTTTAGCAAAATTAAAGTGTTCCTAAATTAGTGATTAAAAAGAGGTCTTTGTTGTGTGCTTGCAGAATATGTGTTAATAGTTTTTGTTTTTTTACATTTAACAAGTGATATCAAGTTGTACAACAAGATGATTAGATGCCAAAAGTGATCAAAATAAAATGAATATTAGCCGAATGGGGGTCGGGACACCCACCCCAATGATAGGGGGTGCAAGGGGATGGACATGATCCCCTATATATATGATGCAGGAGCATTCCTGGTTGTAAAGAAATCTTATATCAACCAAAAAAACATTTCTTTTCTTTCATTTTAGTTCATAGTTGTCTCAACAGTTTCTTCCGCATTTCACCACTATATAATTTCTTAGCTCGCAAAGCAGGAAATAATTTCTACATGAGGTTATCTTCATCATATCCAAGTTTCAGAAGATTTGTATTTATTTTCAAAAAGTTATCACTCTAATAATTTCATTATCAATTCTCTGACAGCATTTAGGGCTGACCTAGTCCAAAATTGTTGTGTAGACCTTTTTTGGAATGTGCGAAGTTTAATTGAACATCATACAAGGATTTTAGGTCCAAGAGGAACTTTCTTGAAGATCCACAATTTATTTCATTTATCGATGGGCTCTCTTTTCATGTTTGAGGTCGACCTACACATTTGATCTTAGATTGGGGTTTGTAAACCCTTAAGGATGATGTAGATCATAATTGGAGCTTTAGATTCATATTTAAGATTGTAGACACCTAAATTTGGCCACTTACGTTTGGTTAAATTTATCCCTTTTCATCTAAATATCCTCTTATCTGCATTAATTAAGTAATATTACTATACTTTGATTAATACCTCTAAAGTCCTCTAAATCCTAAGGTATTTAGTTAAATAATTACATACCTTACCCTTTATTCCTTTCCTCCAAGGAATTAAATAAATAATCCATTTATTTAATTCCCTTTATCTCCCATCCCCCCATAATCTATACTTAATCATAATCCACCTCCTAATCACACCATTAGGGATGTGCACATTCTTGATCCATGATTAGGATGTGTCACATCCTCCAACTTTTGCAAGTTGGCTCTTAATCCTCATTAGCCCCCTAACTTTCCTCTAATCATTGATTAACTAGTCTAATCAACCCTTTAGTCAACTCTCCCCATTCCCCCAAGTAATTTTTAATTACTTTTTGTCTTCCCAAGGTCCTTTTGAAGAAATTTTAATTTCTCTCCCATCTCCAAAGGAATATTAAATTCCTTTTCACTTTCCCAAGGAATATTAAATCCCTTTTATCATTCCCATGTACATTAAAAAGGAATTTTTAATTCCTTTGGTCAATTCTTGATCTCAGCCCTTGATCTCTTGTCCTCTTTCAATCTCCACTGTCCATTCATTCTCCCTTGGTTAAATGGCTAATATTTAGCCATTTTTGCACTCTCTACCACATTCTCAATCATTCTAAAACCCTAGCCATTCTAACCATTCTCTAAAGCATTGATCATCTCTAAAGCCTACCATCCTTGCATCCAAATCAAGCTACAACAAGTTGTTATGCTATTAGAATCATTTTGGGAGCACACAATCGAATGAATCAACAGAGCCAACCAACCAATCAACTTGGACAAGGTAACTCACTCTATTTTTCTTTGTTTTGTTCAAGTTTAACTCATCTAATCATTGAGGTGTTGTTTGTATTTCCCTTGCTTGTATTTCATTTAGTTTTGCATTTTAGACTAGGAGATTTCACTTGCACACATTTATGGCATGCCCAATGGGACCCATGTCACGAGTTTGCGCTTTTACTATTGTTTGAGTTTTGTAGGTCTAGATTTACATGCATGGGAGAATCTACCCTAAACGGGTGAATTTGCACCTCACAAGAGCGAATTTTCACTTAGAAACAAGCGAAATTGCATCTAGAGGTGAATTTGCTTAATACAGGGGCAAAGTTGTAGCACAGGAAAATTCTTCCATCCTTTCAAAATGACCAAATTCGCTACCTAAATGACCAAATTTTCTCTCAAGCAAATTTTCCCATCCTCTGAGAAAATTCTTCTATCCTTTCAAAACAAACAAATTCGCTACCTAAAAGACCAAATTTTCTCTCAAGCAAATTCATCCATCCTCTGAGCAAATTTTCCTATCCTTTCAAAATGACCAAATTCACTACCTAAACTACCAAATTTTCTCTCAATCAAATTCACCCATCCTCTGAGAAAATTCACCCATCCTTTCAGAATGACCAAATTCTCTCATTGAATGACCAAATTTTCTCTAAAGCAAATTTTCCCATCCTTTCAGAATGACCAAATTCACTCCAGAGAATAGCCAATCACTCTGGAGAACTACCAAATTCACTCACTGAATGACCAAATTTTCTGTGAAGAAAATTCACCCATCTTCACAGAACATCCAAATTCACTCCAAAGAACAACTAAATTCATACATTGAACAACCAAATTTGCTCTGAAGCAAATTTTCCCATTCTTCATAGAACAACCAAATTTGCTTCGAAGAATGACCAAATTTTCTCATCCAGATAGGAAAATTTTCCTCATACAGAGGAAAATCTGAGGTAAACCTGAGACTTGGACTTTCAGTTTTCAACTTCCATTTGGTTTTGGTTTTACGTATTAATCTGCTAACTCATCTATTCGTGAGTGTGCTTAGTTTTCAATAACGGTTTGTGTAGCTTTTTCTCCTCTGTCCAAGATCGGTCATTGCAAACTACTTACACATTTTCTACAAGACGATCGATCGAAGAACCTTCAAGTAGTTTGTTTGTTGTTTTTCTATAGTAGCTAGGCACACATAGCTTTAATTAGAGGGTCAATTAACTTATTTTTCATTCCTAGGAGTGACTATTGATGTATCCAATCCCCTTGCACCTTTGGTGATCCTGGGTGACAAGAAATTTTAGTTCACTCTAGTCCATTTGATTCTTCCTAAGAGGTGCTAGTGTGTCTAAGCTCTCCCCTTGCACTACGTGCAAGCTTGGGGACCATCCAAAAATGTCTAGTATCTTCTTCCTTTATCATGACCTGCCTGGGATTTCATCTCCTAGGGGATGATTCCAACCACGTGTTACCGGTAGGGTATATAAAGAGGGAAGAGTGAAAGTTGTACCTCAATCTAGTCATGTTGTGTCTAGCAGAGCATCGAAGCTATGGTGATACCTAGATAAGACTTGAAGAGTTGGTCTGAGTTTCTAGTACCTCGTTGGGGCTCCCGACTCACACTTGTGATGGGATGGTGTTCACAGTTGTGCCCCACATACCATGCATATATTGGGGACTCATGAGATAGCATTTTTTAGCCTAGATAGAGACTCATGTTGTAGTCGCAGCTTGGTGTAGTGTAGGGGATGCACACCATACCATGAAGTTACTCACCACGTACTCCCTTGGGTTGAGATAGAAATCCTCATGGTGGACTCGATAGTCCTCGAGTGAGAGTGTGAATTGAAGTCTGTGGTGTCTATTGATGACCTTGTGCCACTGGAACGCTAGTTATCTGCCTTCACGAGAAAAGGGTGATCTAGAGAACCACCCCGGTATCATGGAGTATTAACCTTGGGTTTTCTACTCAAGGTGGTGTGCCAAACATCAAGTTTGTAAACCCTTATCACTAATTCTAGGATTGTGTTGTCTTGTGTGTCTTCTTTGTGTGATACCAGTGCTTTCATTTTTAGTTGAGTCAGCTCAAGCTTCTGTTTGTTGTTTGTCATGCTTGTCATTCTTTTCCACAGTTAGCCCCTACCTTCAAAGGTGAATTTTCCCCTTTCCCTGGAACTTAGCCTATTTCCTTGGCGACTTAGCCTATTTCCCTAGTGACTTAGCTTATTTTCTAAAGCAACTTAGCCTATTTCCCTAGAATAAACGAATTTGTATAGGAACTTAGCCTATTTCCCTGTCGACTTAGCTTGTTTTCTCTGGTGACTTAGCCTGTTTCCCTAGAATAGGTGAATTTGTATAGCGACTTAGCCTATTTACTTGGAAACTTAGCCTATTTCCTCAAGTGATGTAGCCTGTTTCCCTAGAATAAGCAAATTTGCATAGTAACTTAGCCTATTTTCCTAGGCAACTTAGCTTGTTTCCCTTGGCGACTTAGCTTGTTTCCCCTGGTGACTTAACATGTTTTCCCTGGCGACTTAGCTTGTTTTCCCTGGAAAATTATCCTGTTTCCCTAAGCAACTTAGCCTATTTCTCCTGGCAACTTAGCTTGTTTCCCCTCATGACTTAGCCTATTTTAGCAACTTAGCCTATTTCCCTGGCGACTTAGCCTGTTTCCCCTGGCGACTTAGCCTGTTTCCTTGGCAACTTAGCCTATTTCCCATCACAACTTAGCCTATTTCCCTAATGACTTAGCCTATTTCTCATGGTGACTTAGCCTGTTTCCCTGGTGACTTATCCTATTTCCTGGGTGACTTAGCCTATTTCTCAAAGCAACTTAGCCTGTTTCTAGAAGCAACCTATTTCCCCCAAAATAAGGGAATTTTCTTGGCTTGGAAAATTCGCTTGTTTCTTGAGCCAGCCCAATTTTAGGTGAATTTGACCCCCATATAGGCGAATTTTCCTCACAAATTCGCCTATTTCTTGTACCATCTAAAGTTTAGGTGAATTTTCCTCCCTAGAACAAGCGAATTTTCTTCCAAGTAGAGGTGATTTTTCTCATAATAGTCCATCACCTATCTCCCTATAATCATCATCTTTGTCCATCAAAATTCATCACTTCCTCGATCAAATCATATAGGTTCATCCCAAGAAATCTCTAGAGTACATATCCATCATCAGTTCATCAATCCCAATCACCTAGACTTCGTTTTAGGGGTTTTTATGCAAGTTGACTTAGGTGTTTGATCTTGATCATCATCAATCACACTTACTTAGGATTGTTATCTATCCTAAGTTGGTAATCATCTTAGACCCAATCAATCTACTTCCATCTTGAGGTATATTTGGTGTCATGATAATTCATTTGTAATCCAATCCATTTGTCAGCACCTTATGTCATCTAAGTCAAATCTCTAAACTAGGTTTAGAATCCATTTCTTCATCCTATCTAATCAATCGTCCAATCCCCTCTCATCAATCAATCTTATAAAATACCATCAAATCCTCCAATCCAATCCTAATTTGAGCTTCATTCTAATCTAAATTTGAGCTTTAATCCAATCCCAATCTAAGCTTAACCTAAATCCCAATTTGAGCTTTAGTCCATCTATATCCAAGATCTTTTGATATTGAAAAAAATCTTAAGATCCCTTCTTCCATCTTCTTCTAATCCATTCTATTCATCTTGTCATGATCTCTTCCTTCCTTCTAATAATCTATCCCCATCTTTTTAATCTGTATCCATCCAATCCAACATCATGAATCCTTATCCTCCATCAATACAATAAAAAATAGCAGTCAAGGGGAATCCCAAATACGTTGATGACGATAACAAAAGTCTTGCTAATCAAGATGAGTATGAAATAGAAACCCTTGATGCTATCATTGCTAGCAAGCTTTCCCCAAGCATCATCCATAATCTGATCACTCATCCAACCTATCCCATCAAACCTTCATCCACACCAAATAACAATCCTTATGCTACCCTTGACAAGGGATATCCAATATCTTCTCCATCCACATATTTAGCATATCCTTCATCTACATCCTCCTATCCTAATCCACCATCCCAATCTTCCCATCCTAACCTACCATCCTAATTCTCCTACTACAATCCAATACCCACGTCCCCGTCTCCTACTACAATCCAATACCCACGTCCTCATCAACCTATCCTAATCCAACATCCACATCTTCCCACTTTAATCCACTGTCTCAATATTCCTATCTTAATTCCCATCCACTTTCTCCACAATCAATCTACCATCCATGTCCTCCCATCCTAATCCAACACCCCAATATTCCTACCTTAATCCCCCATCTACTTCCTCCAATATCAATCCACTATCCCAATACCCCTACTACAATCTACCACCCACATCCTTTTGTCCTAATCCACCATCCATATCCTCCTATGTCACTCCATCTTCCACTCCACCATGTCCCAATCCTTCACCTACTCTTAGTCCTCCCTCTAATCCCATTCCTCCATTTAATCCTAGTCCACCAATCCATAATCCTAGTTCTCCACCCATCTATAATCCTTCATCCACTCCTATCGCGCTATCTAAGCCTACAATATGCAAGATTCTCACTCCAGAAGTCCTCCAAGGACTCATGACAAAGAATACATCCCAAAATCTGCATCTTGAAGTCGTGGAACCATGCAGCCCCACTCCCCCATGTACAGTCACTAGTGATGAGACCCTGCTCCATCCCAAACCTATCATTACTATTACCACCCCTAGCACCAATCAACCCGTTGAAACCATCAAACCCACTAATTCCATTGAACCCCCATCTCCTACCCCGAGAGTCACCAAACCCATTGAAGATAACTAAACCTAATCACCATCTTCTACTCCTAGATCCACCCAATACATCCAAGACACCCAAATCCAATCCACTCCTCCCACTCCTAGTATCACCGAAATCCATTCACATGAACTTCATGAATCATCCATCCTTCCATCTCCCCCACTTGAGGAGTCCCCCCAACACTTGGTTATCATGCCTCCCACACATGATGAGTCATGCCAAGAGCTTGATCCAAAGCATACCAACATATCCCCTTCTCCACATCAAGATCATGTCATCCCATTTAGTCCACCTCGAGATCACAGTCCCCCATCCATTCCATCCCATGATCCCCTTGATACTCAAGATCCAACCGCTCCATCTCATGAGCCCTTATCACTTGCTGCCACAACTCTAGATCCTATCATATCAGCTAATCCTTCTCTTGATCCCTTATCACTTACTCCTCTTGATCAAGATGTTATCCCATCATCTCCATCTCATGATCTTCCATCACCACCTAACCAAGCTATACCAATGCCACTTTTATATCCCCTTGGTACTCTTACATTCGTCCATGGTGATTTCCTTGCAGAAGAGGAACCAGGCATATACACCACCCATCCTCCTTCACCTAATAATGGACTCACATCATTCTTCCAAAATAGCAAGCATCCTACTATAGATCAAATGATCAAGATCATGAACTATCAAGGAAAAGGTTTAGGCCTTCATGAGCAAGGTATTTTAGATCCCATCCATGTTAAAGAAAATTCACATACACAAGGTCTTGGATATATCTCTTAAGACTCACAATCCAAAAATGTTGGTAAAACCTCTATACATCCTAAGCGAGCCTCTTCCAAAAGAATAATAGGCTCTTCCCATCACTCCACCAAACCATTTGACAGCATCCCTCCTCCATCATATCACCTCAAAACAACCATCCATATTCCTCCTTCATCTACTCCATCCATTTTGGGTCCTTATGTCCCTCCATCCACCATCTCCCATCCTACATCTACTTCATCTATTTTGGGTCCTTATGTCCCTCTATTTACTGTCACACATCCCCCACATACTAAGTCCATTTTAGGACCTTATATCCCAAAATCACATCCTCCATCTCATCCTATCCATCATTTTATCCATCCATCACCTATCCATGTCACCCATCATAAACATCCTATTCTCATGTCCCCTAATCAGGATCAACAAAGGCACATACCTACACATTCTCCATCCATATAGCATCCCAAAAATCCTACCTCCATCACTCCATTCATGTTTCCTCCACACCATCCATCTCCTTACACCCATCCCATTTCCATTGGAAGCACTTTGGATGCCAAAGTAAAAATGCATAAATCTAAACATACACATGAATCTAAAGTCGCTCATGTCTCCTTCAAAATATATGTTGATGAAAAGAAAAATCAAACCCACAAGCCACAAAGGCCCACCAAAGAAAAAATCAAAACCATGTGGATCCCAAAGAAAAAAGATGCAATTCCTTCAAATGAAAAATCAATAACAACATCCAAAGTTGCTAATCCAAAAGCTAATCATACACACCCTTCATCTCCTAAATATATTTTGGGTCCTTATGTCCCAAAATTCACTATCCCATCTCCTCCATTATCCCCACATTCTCCATCCCTTAATCCTCCTATCCTTTCACATCCACCACCATATGTCTCAATGTTGGTCCTGAAAACATTACCCCATCACACATCCAACCCATCATTCCATCCATATACTTTCCAATATCCCATCCATTATCCTACATATCTTACACATCAAATCCCTTTAATCCATTCCCTTGCATAATCCATCCATCTTCATAACCTTGGTTCTACCAACATCCAATAGTCACTTCACACATTGGCTCTTAATACTTCGTATGGAACTTGATGCTTGAGTCCTTCATCCATCTCCTTATCATATGTTTGATAAATCCACTTATCCACATCCTAATCTTTATCCATCTCTATCCACATACTATCCAAAAATTAAAAAAAAATTTAAAAAAAGTCAAAAAACAAAAAAAACAAAAAAAAAAGAGTAAAGAGAAATAATTCATCCAATGGTGAAACTTGGAAAACAAGCACCTTGGATAAGTACCATGATGAAAACCTGGAAAAAAAGTGTCATGTGTAAATCCCCCATCCAGTTTACTTCCATACTTGGGGGTAACTGCATCCCCTTCACCCATCTCCTCCATCCCACCTATCTTACACATCCTACCTATCATATCCCATTCATCCCAATCCCTCCATCCTCTGTGTGGTCTTGATATAGATAGGGGAAAACATATATACATGCTTTGGAAACCTCTTGACATACATTCCCCTCACCTATACACTATCCTAATCCTTATCCACATCCATCTACCTTCCCTGTCCACCCATCCTGCTACCATCAATCTCTCTTCCTCCTCCATGCATCATATCCATATCCATCTCACTCCCTTATTTTCCCATCCTTCTATCCTTCCATCCCTCCTGTCTCATCATACATGACATATCTAGAGCTGTACATCTCCTTCTTTGTGACATAGTCCTTGGAGGCATCATTCATTGATCCAAACAATCCCTTCCATCTCCCCATCCTTATCTTCCTATCCATCCAAACAATCCCTTCCATCTCACCATCCTTATCTCCTTACCCATCCAAAAATGCTTTCCATCTCCCCATCCTTATCCTCCTATCCATCCATCATAACACCCCTTCCATCCCATCTCTATCTCTATCCTAATCCCATCTCATAATCCCTTTTCATTGGTATCTAGCTATAGGCTTCCCCCCATGCAATCCAATGCCATCTATCTCATTGTCATCACTCCCAATTCTTGCGCACATCTTTCCAATCTCCTATAACTTCTCATCACTCATCTCTCCATCATGTCATCCTCCCAATTCATCTTTTCATGATTTGGATAACTATCCCATCCTTGATATACACATGATCACCACCATCCTATCCACTATGGCTATCTTTCCATCATTATGTCATCTTATCATGGTCATCTCATCACGCTCATCTCATCATCCCTTATCCATTGTCTGTCTTTGGCCTTTATTTGAACTACACTGCCACTGTGCTTTCACGTAGGCAAGGTCAATCATTTGAGCAATCCCCAAGGCTTTCATCCATCTGGTATTTTTCATCCATCATCATTCTCAATTGTCCTCTTTCCACTTTTATCCATGGCATTTTATTGAACTACGAGGGCTCTACGCTTTCACATAGGCAAGGCTAATCTTTGATCGGCCCCTGAGCCCCTAGGTCTCTAGGGTGTGTCTATCCTGTGTCTTGTGTCTTGTGTTTTTTCATCAAGTATGTCCCTATCTAGCTGGTTCTTATCAAATGAGATCCACTAGTATCAGGAGATCTAATCAATTTCAAGTATCCTGCATCATGTCAATCTTTTAGTTTAGTCTCCGTCTTTGGTCTTAACAGGATGCATCCTTCCTCATCAGACCACATCAATCCCATCCACCTTCTTGATCCTATGGAAAAAGACATTTGAAATTGATTGCTTTCTTGTGCTTCTTTTGTTATTTTTTTTATCATTTGAGCTTCCTATCATACCTTATCAAGGTCACCATGATCCATCATATCATGGTGCGCTTTGACTAGTAAACATAGGGGCATATCTTGATCTTTTATTTTTTTTGTCTTCTTGGTTGTCCCACACAATACCCACTTAGATCCCCATGATCTTCTATTATGTTGGGGCATCCTTTGTGTTTATGATTTTCCAACATTGGCCCTACCAAATCCCCTATGACTTTGGGATGTTGGACTAACCTTTAGTTTGTTGTGTCAGTCCCATGCATGTGATACAAAGTCACCTTGGTTCCTCATACCCTAGTGCATAGTATCTCATGCAATATCAAATTAAGTCATCATTACATGGAAACATAACACATAAAATTTAACTTGCTTGATTTGGGTTACTATCCATTCATCCTTCATCACTCTCCCTCATCTATCTATCCCATCCATTTTCATCCCTCCACTTTCTTCATCCTCAGCATATCATCATCTCTTCAATCTTCTTAGGATAATATAGATTGGTTATTCTAAGCATATTTTCTTGTATCCTCATCAAATCATCCTCTCTTCAATCTTAGGATAATATAAATTGGTTATTCTAAGCATCTTTTCCTTCATCGTTTTCATTCATTTCAAAAATCTCATGTCTCCATCCAATCCTAATCCATTCAATCTAGTACAAATCATCTAATCACATCCTTGGTCTTGTTCCTAGCCTTGATCCAATCAATAGCAGTTTCATCATCATCATCGGGATGTATGCTTCCCTATCATTTGGTGTTGTTTGGGATGTACCCTTCCCTCATCATCAACACTCTCATCATCATTATTGGGATGTATCCTTCCCTATCCTTCTATGTTGTTTTGGGATGTATCGCTCCCTCATCAAAAACACTCTCATCATCATCATCATTGAAATGCATCCTTCCCTATCATTCCCTCATCGAAAACACTCCATCCATCATCAACCCATTTTGGCTTGTAGCTTGATTGGGGAAACACCACCTTTGTCTTTTAATCCATTTGTGATTGTTTTCTCTCTTCATTTTACCATTCTCTATTCTATCCATCACTTTGCATCATCTCCCACATCTAGCCTTTCATCACCTCAGATGTTTCGAGAGCACACCTATGTTCTATTGAACATGCATGTTCTCTCACGGGGGCATCCCCCCATCACTAATATTCATCTTCTCCTTAATCCCTAAACTTCATCTTCACTCCCATCATCTTTCTTCCTAGTCACTTCTTTAAATGACTAGAGCATCTCTCACAATCTAATCATCTTTTTATTGGTGATATCTTTTAATCTTCTTTGAAATGATGATACTTTGTAACACCATCTCAAAGAGGGGAAAAATGTAGACACCTAAATTTTTCCACTTACATTTGGTCAAATTTATCTCTTTTCATCTAAATATCCTCTTATCTACATTAATTAAGTAATATTACTATTATTTAATTAATACCTCTAAAGTCCTCTAAATCCTAAGGTATTTAGTTAAATAATTAAATACCTTACCCTTTATTCCTTTCCTCTAAGGAGTTAAATAAATAATCCATTTATTTAATTCCCTTTATCTCCCACCCCCCCATAATCTACACCTAATTTTAATCCACCTCCTAATCCCATCATTAGGGATGTGCACATTTCTAATCCATGATTAGGATGTGTCACATCCTCTAACTTTTGCAAGTTGGCTCTTAATCCTCATTATCCACCTAACTTTTCTCTAATCATTGATTAACTAGTCTAATAAACCCTTTAGTCAACTCTCCCCATTCCCCAAGGAATGTTTAATTCATTTTTGTCTTCCCAAGGTCCTTTTGAGGAATTTTTAATTCCTCTCCCATCTCCCAAGGAATAATAAATTCTTTTTCACTTTCCCAAGGAATATTAAATCCATTTTATCATTCCAATGCACATTAAAAAGGAATTTTTAATTCCTTTGGTCAACTCTTGATTTGAACCCTTGATCTCTTGTCCTCTTTCAATCTCCATTGTCCATTTGTTCTCTCTTGGTTAAATGGCTAACAGTTAGCCATTTTTGCACTCTCTACCACATTCTCAACCATTCTAAAACCATATCCATTCTAACCATTCTCTAAAGCATTGATCATCTCTCAAGCCTACCATCTTGCAACCATAGCCATTTTCATCCATCCTTGCATCCAAATCAAGCTACAACAAGTTGTTATGCTGCAAGAATCATTCTAGAAGCACACAATCAAATGAATCAAAAGGGCCAACCAACCAATTAACTTGGACAAGGTAACTCACTCTATTTTGATTTTTTTGGTTCATTTTTAACTCGGCTAATCATTGACGTGTTGTTTGTATTTCCCTTGCTTTCATTTCATTTAGTTTTTCATTTAAGACTAGGATATTTCATCTGCACACAAATATCATTTGTATTTCATTGGAAAGTAGTTAATCAAGTAGATCATTAGAGTTAGAGAAATGAAGAAATATAGGGTGTAGGAATTTATGGATGATGGATGTGTGTGGGTGGTCCTGTTTTCCTTTTTTTCATTAGGAAATGAGATCTCCATAGAGAATTGACTTACAACCCTTAGGTGAGTCAACTCAGTGAAAGAATCTAGAGGTTTCCTTATGATTGAGGATGGGGATATCAACCTAAACAACACTTTTTGGAGAAGAACTAAAAATAGTAAATCAACCTAATTATTCCCATTCAAACTTGAATAATCAATTTAAAGCATAATACAGATAGAAACAACAAACTTCTAATAGATCTAGAAATTGCAAAAGGGTGTGTACCTATCATCAAAATACAAATTTTGAAGGCTAAGACTAATTTTTCCATGGGCGAATGGGTCTCTATGTAGAGGTTTCACTCAACTTTTGGAATCCTTTGGTGCTATTTTGTAGATTTTGTTTAATCTAGGTTTCAATCTCAGGCAATCAAAAATGAGGTTTGTAGGTGGGATTCTATAAATTGACAAAAATGTTGAATTTTTTTTGCAACTTTGAAACTTTGATGTCTCCAATCCTTCTTCAACCTATAAACCTACACATTCACAAAGAAGAGAAAAATATTTGTATTTGGTGGATGGGGGTTTGCCTTG